>BSBK01005915.1:65000-665000 GCA_027943335.1 Chamaecyparis obtusa
AACCCAAGATGCTTTAAAAGTGTTGTATAATCAATTAAAATTCTTGAAATTCAACTACAAGAGATGCTCGGTGAGTTTTTCATACCAGGCTCGAGGAGCTTGTTTCAAACCATACAATGATTTGACAAGATTGCATAGCTGTGTTATTTGCCATTGACTGCATACTCTTCTAGTTGTGTCATATATATTGTTTCTTTCAGATCACCATTAAAGAATGTAGTTTTGACATCCATTAGCTGAATTTTCCACACATTTTGAGTTGGAAGGGCCAATAAAGCATGAATGGAGGTCCATTTTTATGTATGTGCAAAAGTTTCATCATAATCTATACCCTTTGTTTGAGCATAACCCTTGGCAACAAGTTGATCTTTGTGTTTGTCAAGTGTACCATCTGCTTTATATTTAATTCTAAAAAGCTACTAGCAACTAATAGGTTTACAACCAAGTGGATGATCATGTTGATGTTTGTAGCATTGGTCAGATAAATAATATTGACTACATGATTATTATGAGAAATGATTTATTGTATATATATAAAGTAAGATTATAATTATTCTCATAATAACTAATAGTTAAATTGAGAAAATAAATATTATTATTATTAATATAATACTATATATATATATATATATATATATATATATATATATATATATATATATATATATATATATATATATATATATAATATATATATATATATATATATATAATCATAATTGTATTAATTATATTAATTACAATAATAATAAATAGACATGTCCCTTAAAGGGACATGTCTCTTCTTGGGCTCATTCTCATTATAAGTACAAGAGATTGTTGCATTTGGAAAACACATACCGTATCAATCTAGGCAGTGCTATTACATTTGCAGCGATCTTAAAATCTCAACGTATCAGAGCTAGGTTGCAGATGTAAAAGACCAGTGAGCACTCCTAGAAGTGTCAGGCACCTCTGAAAATTAGTAGTCAAGGAATTTACGATGCTATGTGTTTGCAGACGGAAAAGAAAATACAGGAGGATCCAAAGAAAGACAGATGATCAAAAATCATGGTCATATATCATTGGAGTCGGGTTTTGTTGTATAGCACATACAAAACATAGTTACGGGCTAATTGGACAGAATCTGAAAGATACAAGTCAATATCAAATACCTCTCATAGATACGGCTTTAGCGATAATAATTTGGTTTGTATAAGGCAATCTCTGAATTTTAAACATACTCAGAAACCCGTGGCTTGAATTCATCTAGAGTGGCACTGCAATTTAATTGTCTCGAAACTTATCATATGTCGGATGAAGACCCCTTTTGTATATTGAAGAGGATCTGATATCAGTCGAGTGGAAAAAGAATTCTGAAGAAAATGCTTTACAAAGTCTTTTGTCTCATTTTGATTAAGGTGTCTGCTTGCCTGAGAGCCCGATAAGTGTTGGGCATGATATTACGAATATTTTCTTTGAAAAACGTTGGGCTAAATCTTTCGTATTCATATACGGTGCATATATATATTAAAGTATTAGGTTGTCGGGCTTAACAGGTGTCATCAAATTGGTTCTGCAAGAGATGTGGTGATGGGAAACGTTGGAAGGATAATATATAATCATCGTGATTCATACTTGCTGCTACTGTGCAACTTCTAGGAGTTGTTATGTTCCAGAATTGATTTTTTTTGGAGTCAATCAAGAGCCCTGTACACATGCAACGCCTATTATCTCACACCCATCAAGTTGGTCGTGTTGACAATGAGTTTTTGTTGTGTGGCGGTGGGTTTCCATCGTAGATGTCTTGTGGATAGGTGATTGCTCATGCAAACTGGATAGACAATAAAAGACACAGTGATATCAATACACCATCTTTGACTGCAAACCCAAATACGATGGGACATTATGCCGACAGATGAAGTGAAGAAGCGTATAGAGTAGAAGTCCGGCAATACGAATCACTATTTTAATGATCACCGACTCGGTTCAGGAATGAAGCCCAATGCTTGACACTATTCCCAGTGTCGTCTCCCACAATTCTGTTATTGGCTATGTATATCATTGACATTTGATGCGCCAGATAGAAATTAAAGGCAAAGGTTGTTCTGAATGAAACGCGTGGGGGCCACAACATGAAGAGGTTGGACAGAAGATGATTTCTATTGAGATGATGATACCATAGTCATTGATCTGAACATCTCCCTACCTTCCCACATTGCTTTCAAAGATGGTTCGAATGACTGACAAGAAACACTGTGAATATATGTTATGCTTGGGAATTCATCTCAAAACCAATGTGCATTGATCGTACAAGGAGTGGTCAAGAAAATATTGACCAAAGGAGAAAATTTACAATCTATTGGATAATCATCAATCAAGAATAGATTAGCGGAGAGAAGAGGAAGCCTCTGCACTTTCCCATGAAATCGATAGTATACAACAAAAGATACAGAAATTAGAAAATGGTGGAAATAAGGTGATAAGTTCTACAACGACTTACTATGATAGCTACCGACTCATCTGAGATTAATTATATGAATAACTAATTCCAGTGATATGAAGATGCGTTGGAAGACATATGTAAAGATAAAATAGTGAAATGCTTAATCAGTAATAATAGAATTGATATTATGAGAAGGCAGCGATAAGAATGTCATGGTCAACTCCTACGTTGACAGCGAGGATGATTATGTGGTAACATTATATTACAACTGGCAAGTCGAGCATGAAGAGTGGGCCCGAATTCAAAGCAAAGTGCTTGCTCTTGCCGAAGACTTTGTGTTTCTCATAACTCAAGAGTTAGAGAACTTATAAGCACACTATATTCTATAATGTTCAAAGTATATGAAATGAAGGTTATTATTCGAAGGGTGTGCATCTATGTTAGTGAGAGAAGTTGAAGAATATTCTTTAACTACATGAGAACAGTATTTTCTTTTGAGTTCAATTTCTAATTATTGTATTTCCAATACCTCTCTTATTCTTTTATACACACTATTTGCCTTGATCTTTTCCAAGGATGTTCTTTCAAGAAAAGAAGATTGATATCAAATTTAGAGGGAGTCTGACATCTTCAGAGAGGCTAAGAAGTTGATGGGTTTCAAAGGGAGCAGATGATTCAGTCAACTTGTGACAAACTTGATCATATGGATGTAGAGGGAGTCTGACACTTTATCTATCAGAGGAAATCTTGGACGAGAAGGTCAGAAGGTTGATATCACATTCAAAAGAAGTCTAATGAACCATTAGAGGAAACCTTGGATGAGAAGGATAAATGTTGGTGTTAGTACTCAAAGCTTCAGTGGGAGTCAGTACAACATCTAGAAGATCTACCTTATTTGATTTCCAAGGATCTTGGTCATATTGATTCAGAGGGAGTAAACCAGATCGAGATGGTTTTCCTTGTGATTCAAATGATATAGTTCCATGTATATGAGCTAGAAGGCGTCTATGCAGATATTCCTAGATAGATGGTTGGGTATTCAAGAAAAGAGCTTAATGCAGACTAATGGACAAAGACATGACTTTCTTGCAAAAGGTTGATATTAGATTCAGGGTGAGTATGATAGTTCATCTAAAACAACCTTGGACGAGGAGGTAAAGATGTTGTTACAAGACCTTAAAGGAAGCATCCAGAAGACTATGACCATGAGATTGAGACTTATGTGTGGTGGCTGAAATGTCTTTATGCTAGCTCCTACATAACATGGGGTTCACCTAGAGTGATAAACTATATAAGAGATATAGTGCATAAGTATCCTATTCAAGGTACATTATCCCTACAAAACATATGACTGATATTCTTACCAGGTTTCTTGCTAGAGGTAAGGGTGTGTACCTTCAAGATAAACTTGGCATGTTGGAGAATGAAGCCTTGGATGAAAAGGAGTTTCATCTATTATCTTGTATGTTATTTCATTCTTCTCCTTGAGAGAGAAGTCTACGGTGAAAGCTTTTGTTTCCACCCTTTGGGATGAGCATGGATCCACCCTTTGACATAAGTCAAGGAGGATTTCATGTGTGTGACTCCTGGACTTGTGGGCCCTCCTGTGAACATTGGAGAAAGGTGACGACTTTTCAACAATGAACACTTGTATTTGATTACAAGATGACGATCTTGTAATGTGGATTCGTTATGGTAGACAGTTATCTGTCTGTGCACATACCATAATAGGGTTATATGTAAATAAAATATAATATTTTACTTACTATATCCTTGTATCACTATTGCGGTGATACTAAAATTAGGTATCACAGGGTGATTCCTCATATCGTTGTGATATGGAAATTAGGTATCACAGGGTGATTCCTCATATCATTGTGATATGGAAATTAGGTATCACAGGGTGATTCCTCATATCATTGTGATATGGAAACTAGGTGTCACAATGCATGGTGATTCCTCATATCTTTTTGATATGGAAACTAGGTGTCACAATGCATGGTGATTCCTCATATCTTTGTGATATGGAAACTAGGTGTCACAATGCATGGTGACTCCTCATATCAATGTGGTATGAAAACTATGATACTAACTAAATTATAATTACATATCTATTAATATATTAATAAAATGAAATTAACTTGTGTTAAAAGTTATACAGATAGCTTATTGGTGTTTACTTCTATCCATCAATAACTATCGGTTTGGACTGTAAACCGATAATTATCACATGTTAGGTGATAATTCATATCATGAATTATGTAATATATGATTACTTAGTATCCATATGAATCATATTAGGATCCTTCTGAACTTAGTATCATGTATTGATTAGACCCTATGAAACATATCACACAGTGACATGTCTCTACGTAAACTTAGTATCCATATGACAAACATCATGAGACTTGATACTCGAGAGCCATTACTTTTAATATCAGTAAAATGATACGAACATATAAAATGATTATTATACTCACATTGAGTACTTGGTGAATATCATGGACTTGATATTCCACAAGTACTCACTATATATATATATGTATTACATTGTGATAAACTGACTATCCTCTCTAGTTAAGAGGGAGTGTTAGTTATTGTAACAATTTTTGTGTAGCTATGGTGAGAATCATAAGTGTTGACATTGGATTGATTTATCCTCCCTAGCTAAGAGGGAGTGTTGATGTTTGTAGCATCAGTCAGATAAATAATATTGACTACATGATTATTATGAGAAATGATTTATTGTATATATATAAAGTTAGATTATGATTATTCTCATAATAACTAAATAGTTAAATTGAGAAAATAAATATTATTATTATTATTATTATTAATATAATACTATATATATATATATATATATATATATATATATATATATATATATATATATATATATATATATATATATATATATATATATATATATATATATATATATATATATATATATATATATATATATATATATATATATATATATATATATATATATATATATATATATATATATATATAAAATCATAATTGTATTAATTATATTAATTACAATAATAATAAATAGACATGTCCCTTAGAGGGACCTGTCTCTTCTTGGCTCATTCTCATTATAAGTACAAGAGATTGTTGCATTTAGAAAACACATACCATATTCAATCTAGGCAGTGCTATTACATTTGCAGCGATCTTAAAATCTCAACAGATCAATCAACTTCCATGTGCCATTTTTCAAGATAGAATCATACTCATCTTGCATAGCTTGCCTCCAAACTACAATAGTTTTAACTTCATTATATGAAGTTGGTTCAGAACTAATTATGAGACTGCTATCATCAATGGACTCCAAATTATCAACAACAATCAATTGAGCCCATAGTCATGATTTGTAACAGTTTCTTGTACCATTTTTACCTATTTCATTAGGTCTCGAATATTTCATAGTTTTTTGAACTTGTTTTACCCACTTATGAGAACATTTTGGTTGCACAAAAGATGTGACCATTTCATGACTAGATGATTCATTAGTGGCCAATATTTCTAAAATTGTAGGCTTATCATTAGAGGGGGTTTTTTCTTGCTCATTTATAAATAGAGCATCTAGAGTGAAAATATATTGAGATATAGATTCCTCGTGTGAATCCATTAAAGGTGAGGCTAAATGAGTTGTCTTTTCCTCAAAATCTGAAATCTTACTAAGATTTTCTATCCAAGGAGAAAGTTTTGTAATTCTATCATGTTGTTACAATTGACATTAATATTTTTAACACTTTTGAAAGTTTCACAATAAAACATCATGTGTAATAATGGATTTCTTTTTAACTTCATCATACAACTGATCAGCTTTGAATGATTCAAAATAGCCAAGAAAATATGCTTAGAATTGTGATGATACAACTTACTTCTCTTTTCCTTATCAATTAAAGCATAGCGACTAGACCCAAAATTTAAAGATTTCAAACAGAAGGAGGATACCCAAACCAAAGTTCATACGGGATTTCCTAGAGAAGTACGAATGATGGAGATCTATTATGAAGATAAATTATAGTTCATGCTACCTCAACCCAAAATGAAACTTGATTCCTTTAAAATATAGCATCACTCAAACCATGTTCGTGATGGTTCTATTCATTCGTTCAAAAAAATTATTTTGTTTAGGAGTATCTAGAATAGTTAGATGATTGGAATCCCATTTTGACATACATAATCATAAAAAAATAAAGAAGTAAATTCTCCAACATTGTCTATTCACAGAGTAGTAGTTTGAGATTGAGCTTTATTTTCAATTATAACATGGAACTTAAATTTTAAAGTTTCAAAAGCTTCTGATTTTTGTTGCAATAAATAAATCCAGGTCACGTGACTGTAATCATCAATGAACTACATGAAATACTTAGATCCTCTAGCAAAAGTTATACGTAAAGGCCAACATAAATCTAAATGATTCAACTGCAATTTTCTATGCGCTCTCCAAGCTGAGTGAGGAAAATAATTTCTATGTTGTTTGGCAAGAATACATGCTTCACATTCTTCAATTGTTTTAGGTGAAATAGGAAATCCATCAAAACCATTCTTTTGCATGACATGGATGTTATCATAAATAATATGCCCAAATCTTGCATGCCATGAAAAACTAGGAGGTAGACTACCTTCTTCAGTACGATATGCAAAAATTTTAGAAAGAGAAGAAGTGCCATTTAGTTTTAACAATCTTGCATCTTCACAACCACTAAGTGCAACTTCATTAATAGATATTTTTCTTACAACAACTTGCCCATATTTTAACCAAATAGAATAGCCTTTTTGTCAAATCAATACTAGTGATAAAAAAATATGTTGCAATTGATAAATAAACAATACATCATGAATCACAAAATCTTGAAGATTAGGCAATTTAAATAAAAAATTTCCTTTTTCAATAGGCTTTAGACTTGATTTATGATTTGATAAGTAAATTTGAGAGCAGGTACTTTCATGAAATTCTTGAAATTAATCATGCCAAAAAGTCATACATTGTGTGGCTCTAGTATCTAAGATCTAAGAATCATAGGACTTAATGTTATGTTTCATAGGACATCAGGTGGATGTCCCCTCTTAGACGGGAGAGATGTCATAACCTGATTTGATTCTCCTATTTTTTAGGACCTTTTTAGTGACTTATTCTTACTTACATTGACTTGGTCAAAGGTTTGTCGACATAAATAATTTTAAATAAATGTCTTAGACATAAAGATTATTATGTTTCTTAATTTTTTTAATGAAATAAATTGATGTTAGGGAAAATGTTTTTTTGTAATGGAAATTGAAATGTTTTATGAAATGTTGTTAAAATGATAATATTCGATGAATTGGAAATGTCATTTATGTTAAATGTTTTTTAAAATTTGATTTTGATTGAAGGGAACTAACCTACTGATGATCTTTTGAGTTTGAGCATGAATGGAAAGAGCTAAAGCCAGAAATGTGATCGAGGAAGAGGAATTTATCATCTCAGTAAGGATGTGATGGGAATAAATATTTGGTTGCAAACACACACCACTTAGTTTTTGTTTGTATATTTAAATGAATTTTTCTCTCTCTATAAAAAAAGAAAAATATTTTAGTAATATAGATATAAATTAGTAATCTCGAATTCATGGTATTCCTTTTATATGAGATTTTAATGAAGTAAATTTTGATATAAATTATTTATATATAAAAATACTTTTCCTTTTGTTCTTTTGTCAATTTAAAGTAAAACGAGGAGTTCTAGAAAATAAACTTTTTGATAACTTCACTTGGCATGTTTCATTTGGGGAAAGTCTTATATTTTTCTTTTTGTTCTTGTCGAATGTGGGTAAGGATCGAACTGGGAGTAGATCAGTCAAGGACGATCGATTATGGAAGTTCCTCTTCGTAATTTGAGTTTGTAAAACTCCTTGTTGCACGCATAATTTGGGAAGAGGTACGACAGTTGAAGGGAGTACACGCTAAAGTCAAGAGCGAATTCCCTTCAATGTCGCATGTAACAGGAGATAGAAGAGAGGGCACGCGGAGTTGAGAAGAGATCGTGGCTTTAAGATGGATATTTTTCCTCTTTTTCAGGGGGAGCTTTAGCTTTTAGTTGGCCATTGTTTTGCAAGGTAAGGGGGATATTTTTCTTTAAGGATGGGTCTTTGTGATTATTTGGGGGGAATGGCTCTTGTTGAGATGGAGAGGAACTGAATTGAAAAAAATTGTTTTGGCTTCTTTGATGGAATATTCTGGACTGTTCATTCTTTGGATAGAGGCTTGTGAATCAAGGATTCATTGTTTATTTTTCATCATCTTTCATATTGAGATACATTTTGTTTTTTTAATCTTTCTCGTTATATTTTCTTTGGCGTCATTTACTTCTGTAACTTGAGAATTTTGTACCAAAATAAAATACAGTGTTGGTTTCTATATTCTGCCTATGTAGAAGTTTCGGTATTGCATCACCATTTTGGATCTTTTTCTTTTTATTTTAATGCTGGCGTAGTGTCTACCCTTCGAGTCTTGATCTTTTATTTTCTACAAAATAGTGGGTATCGTCTTTGTTGGCTCGATTAGATTTTCCTCTATCTTGGACTCCTTTGACATCCTCACCACTTGCCAAATGAAATCTAAATGTTCATTCATTGATGAATAAAAGTTTTTGCCTACCTTCACCTTCGATGGTTGTCCCTACACTATCCAAAAACTCACTATTTGTTGCATCAAGGAGGATGATGGTTGTAGTAGTTGAGGTATCCTCACCCTTGTCTAACATAGGAAGAACTTCTATTTTTCTATACGTAGGGCAACCATTACCTCTTCTATTAATTCTGCTAACATCCTAGGATCTTTCACGGGTTGTTGTATGAGTTGATTCGAATGTGATATTATATATATATATTGAATTCAATTGTTTTTAACACTCTAAAGTTTTCTTCTTCATAGGGGCTTGAGGCGTTTCATTTTATTTTTCTTCAAGGATGTGTATGTTTTAATATATGCTAGAATTGGTTTTGGTTATATTTTAGAGAATGGTTTTAGTTTGTAATTTTTGGAAAACATGTTACTCTTGTTTGTTCATTTTAATCCAGGACAGAAAGTATGAGAACTTTGTATATATATATATATATATATATATATATATAGTAAGAAGTAATTTTTTGCTAGAAAAAAGTAGCAAGAGGGTGCTGGCCCGTAGTAAGAATTATATTGATAGTAGAAATTGTATACTAGGGAAAGTATCTTTATAGAATTAAGGTTGATCAATAAATGAAATAGTAACTAAATAAACTACAATAGAACAACTATTTAACAAATTAATGATCAATTGAGCATCCTATGGCTCTCTAACTAAGAATGTTAATGCAAAGCTCTCAGCAAGCTTCCATTAATGACAGTCCTAGAATGAGAATGATAAGATAAACAAGTAAAAGCTAACAATTATATCAAAGTAAATGCTAATTAAGCTCTCAAATGTCTTTCTAAATTCAAATTGCAAGAGGTTCAATGCAATTCTCAGATGTGTGGTTGATCATTTATGAAAGAATTTGGTCTTCCTTTTATAGATTTTTCCAATGGTAGGGGGTGTAGTGTAGTTGATCATGATTAAACCTTGGTTGAGTCTTTGGTTCCACCCTTTGAAGACAATGCAAAGTTTGTGTCCTCAAAGCTTGGGACAAGTAGACAAGATTAATGGAAAAGATTCTCTTTCACTTTGAGTGATTGAGATTGAATTGAGCTTTATCCATGTGAATGTCTTTCCTCCACTCTCATTGGTTGATTTAATTTCCTCTCTTTGTGGTTGTTGAGAGTAATTAAGATTTATTAATTGATTTAATTGATTTATTTTAGCCTTGTACCCCTTGAATGGGTTGAATTTGATTTAATCCAAGACAATACAATTAATTGATTTAATTGTATTTTGATTTGATTACATTTGATTAAAATGCTCTCAATTTTGATTGATTTTGAATTAAGACTTGATTTTAATTTTGATTGGCTATTTATGCATTGTGATTCAATTGATTCAATTATGTCCTCGATTACATTGATTTGACTTGATTTGTCATTGAAATGATCTTTTGTCCATTTTTAGGTGATTACAAATGCCCCTCTTTGAGTTGACGTGCGAAGCATGTCGATTCAAAGAATAATCTGATCCTGCTTGATGATAGGTCCTGATTCATTGATAGTCGATCTTTGATGTATATTTGATGTCTTTCGATGGTCAATCCTTGATATCTGATATGAGATTAATGCAGATATGATCGATATGAAACTCTCAATTGATGTGATTCTGATGATCATTCTAATATGATGGTCGTTCTTTGATTACTCCCTGATATGATGTTTGATTTGATGATTGATCCTGATATGATACCTGATTTGTTGATTGATATTGATGCAATGCCCCATTCGTTTGATTACGAAAAATTTCTTGATAAAAACTTTTTCTTTGATTCGATGATCGGTCTCTTAATTTTCAATGATGTTCTTGCTACTGTTGATCTGATTATTCGATGGTATGCCCCCTCAGAAATGAAACATATTGATTGCTTGATTTGAAAAAGTTAATTGATTGATTGATCCAATATCTTTTCATTTCTAAAAAACACTGATGATATGCCATGATTCACATTTTGCCCTGATTGAACTGATAGGTTAATATAGGTCAAAGTCAAAATTTCACCTCTAAATTAGGTCAAATTAGCTTAAATAGGTTGAAAAACCTAGATTTACTATTCATTTTCACTTTTCACTTCTAAGCTTTTGGTCTTGTTCTACATTGATTTTCGAGATGGTTGTCCCTATTAGAGAGCATCGGTTCAAGAGATATTGACGCTATTGGGGACAACCTGACTAGGGACCTCCAATGAGTCATTTTAACTTCCTTGTTGCATTTATTGCTCATTTATAGCATTTATAGCATCTTTTCCATGTCGTCATTGTTTTGATTTTGCAAATTCACGCGTAGGATAGTTTTAATGTCATGTTAGCCTTTAAAGTGTTGCATCCATGCACTTTACTCATGCTTCCGCGTAGTAAACTGTCGCCTAACAATTTGTCATTCTCTCCTAAGAAGAATATGATTCCACGTAGCCTTAGGGTTTTAATGTCAATTTGCATATGTTTTTCCATGTGTTAAACCCTAGATTTTCGTTGTCACCTAGGATTTATTCAATGTCGCCTAGTGTTATAAAGTGTCACATGAAACTTGAATTACCGCTTAGTACCAATAAAGTATCGCCTGACATCTTTTCTGCATCGCGTGAGATAAAATGTCGTGTGGTATGTGAAAAATCATGCCTGAAAGAATTTTGAAAATTTTTCACTTGTACTTGATTTTTCCTGATGAAAAAATTGATAAATCTAGATGATCGATTCCAATGATAAGATTAGGTATGTTATGTTTAAACAAAACAATTGATTAAGATTTCAGGATAATAGTACCAACGAATGTGATTTGTCAATTTGATATGATAAAAAGAACTAATCGGATAAATCAATCAGTGTGAAAAATCATATGATGGATACTGATACTTCATTCTCAGGATACAGAGACATCAACAAATGGTACTGGGTGTGATTGCTTGACACTTTTGATAAAATTGATTGACTTCAGATGATTCCTTGATATGGTATACTGATATGATTCCTTTGTCTTGCCAAACAGACACACTTCTCTATTCTTTACATACGGTTTGTTGCATCCTGGGTTATTGATCTTGGTCAAGCTTTGACTCCAATAGAGTATCATATTATTGAGATGTGCGGCCTTAGTTTTCTTCTTGACATGTCGCAGTTCCAGCTGAACCGTGGTCTTCTAACTGCTATGGCGGAGAGATGGCACTCTGACCATAATACTTTCCACCTTCCTTTTGGAGAGATGACCATCACTCTGGAGGATGTGCATAGACTATTATGCATTCCTTGCCATGGTGAGATGATTTACTATGATTATGTCTATGATAGCATAGTTTGTAGATGAGTGTTTGGAGACAACACTATAGATGATGATACTATTACTTGGCCACAATTTTCTTCTTTCCTGAAATTGCCAACAGTTCTTGGTGCTCTTATTAGTGGATTGTTGCTTCTTGACTGGTGAGGTCATGGTTTCTCAGTTGGATGGGGTAGGATCCTCGAGGATTTACTTGCTCAACCTTGATAATTCGATTGGGGCTCATGTGTGTTGGCACAACTTTACCATGATTTTCATGAGGTTGTCTACAAAGAGAGTGCTTCATTTTCAGCAGGTGTAGTGATTCTACAGTTGTGGGTATGGGAGCATCTTCCCATTACTAGGCCTATTTCAGATAGGATTCATCACCGGGGATTCCTGTATGCTTTTATATATAGCAGCGTGGTTGTCCAGCATCATCTGGGAAAGCTTGAGTATTGGTGTCGATAGATAGATGATCTTGATCAGGTTTAGTGGCGACCATATATTGGTTGTGAGCACTAGAGGGAGGATGATGATGAGCTTCCCTATATGTTTGCTCCTTGATGGATTATTGGCAGGGCTACTACTACGATTGAGGATTTTTTCTTTGGCTAAGTGTCTTGCTAGTATGGCTAAGTACAGGATATGCCACATGGTGTAGCATTATATGCTCATGTACAGGTAGAGTGATTGATGTGGGGTCCTTTGATTGATTATCAGTTTGCATGTGATAAGATTGCTGGTTTGGCATACTGTAGATGGGAGATGCTTGCAGGTGTTGTAGATGGTGGGATGTCACATGAGTATCGAGACTAGTGGTCTTGTAATAGGTTTCCTCGATTTACTGATCCATCAAAGCCTATCCCAGGCCGTGATGCGGTGGTGATGATGGTGGTGATGGTGGTGGTGGTGGGAGATGCCAGAGATGATGAGGACAGAGAGTGCTTTAGGTTATTGGTAGAGCACAAGATGGACCACGGGTGAGAGGTTGGGATGTCTGGGAGAGGGCTAGAGCTAGAAGATAGGATAATGTAGCTGAGGTATGCCCTAGAGCAGCAGTGGATAGACATCATAGACAGTAGAGACAACAAAGACAGCAAAGATAGGTACATATAGATGTTTCTCGACAGATTCCTTGTGGACAGGATCCCTTAGTTTAGCTATAGAGAGTTGCTTTAGCACAACAGCTGCCTCCACAGGTTCATCAGTCACAAGATATGGGTTAGAGTTCATAGGCTCCTCCTAGTATTGATACTATAGCATGAGAGGTTCAGTCATTGAGGACAGAGGTATCCACTGTTGTTGGAAGATTAGATCAGGTAGCTACCTTGATGTAGTAGCTTATGAGAGTGATGGTTTAGAGACATAGCATAGTGAGCACTTCTTAGGCTCCTCCTTCACAGGATAGACAAGATGGCAGAGATCTAGATGGATTAGGTGCTGGGGATGGATCAGGTGCTACTATGGGATCTTGATTATTGGATGATAGAGTTATTCATTGTTGATGTCCTTGTATCATGTTTCATGCTATTTTATTAATCGAAACACTTGATGTATTACTTTCATGACATTGTATCTTGATATACTAATCTACTGGATCATTTGATGAACACTTATATGATGATATACTTCCTTTATTCTCTTGATTTATTTTTTATGAGATTATCTTTATATGCAGCTATATGATGTTTATGATGCATTTACTTGTGATTATGCTATGGATGGAATGTATCTTATTTTATGATATATATAGATGAATGCATTGATGTATGGATTTATGAGATGCTTTTCTACTTTTCAATTTATGGATGCAAAGTATTTTATGAAAATGTGGATATGAATGCCCCTATGTTTTTGGTTTTCGGATGTATGCAGTTCTATCTATATTTATATGTATGCAAATGATGTATGAAAATTAAATTTTTTTCGTTGCTTTTCTGATATATGGATAATGAATAATGCTTAATGCTATGGATGAATGAAAAAGATAATCTCACTTTTTTCTTAATTGATATTCAAGGAACAAGATGTTTGATTTGAACCCCCCATTTCTTTAATGTTTTGACTCACCGAGATTATTCATGTGCCCCCTTTTCATTTCCCCCCTTGCAAATTAAGCTAAGAAAGACAAAACAATACATACAATGCACTTAATCTAAGATATATGTAGCTAACTGTCATTATTCAAAATTTGGAGCTTATATTCATCGAGTGTTTTTGCAATCCCATTTTAGTACAACCATCACTAGCTCAACTATGATGATATGTACTTTTTGCACCTCTTTATTTTCTTTCCCATCTCTCTTCGTTATGACTATCACTGATTAAAGCCAATCATGAGAATGCAAATACTAATTTTATCAGATTCTATGTTGCAAGTGGATTTTGGTATTATGATATTGAAGATCCAAATAGCCAAGGTATCTGTTTGTGTAAACAAGCAAAAATCTCCATTTTATCCTATGTACAAGTCTTCGATGATTCTTTGATGATCATGTCCTTAGACAAATAATACATGATTTAAAACTTTGATTGTAAGATAGTCATTCAGAAATCTAGAAAAATATCATCCTTTCATCATAGCTTATCTAGTTTAAAACTTTCATCGATTCGCTTGAAAGAAATGATTTCATCAATTGAGTCAACACTTAGAAATATTTTGCAATGTTTTTCAAATCCATACTTCAAGTGTAGTTCCATCCATTTCATACTTTTAATCCTAATAAAGCTAAGGTCATTTCAGTTCTTGGATCAAAATTTTCTTTTTAGGGTCAAATTGGATTATGATGTAGATTTGATTAAGTGTTCCTCTTTTGAGTGTGATGAATTGCTTCTCTGATTGAATAAAGCTCGCTTTGATGAATCCTTTCTCCTTTTGATCAGTAGATTGCCCCTAGTTTGATATTCATTTCCTTTGTGGGACTTAGGACAATTTGCAGATTAGGTGACCAAAATCTTGAGGTATTTGTGAATGCAACTGTGGGGTTTTATTATGCAATATATACAAATGCTGGCGAATGCAATATTTACAAGGTGACCTTCTAGGTATGCAACTAACTTGGACTTTCAATGGTGCCTATTTACCAGGTTTTTATCGATTGAATGGATCTAGTTCTTTTTTCTATTTTTAAAGCTTTTTCTCTTTTTTTTTCTACCAAGGTGCCTATTTGCTAGGTTTTCACCAAGGCACTTTTCTTTTTTTTCTTTTTTTTTTATATTTTTCTTTTTTCAATTTTTTTTCCACATCATCAAGGCACCTATTTGCTAGGTTTTCACTAAGACAATATCTTTTTGAGGATCATATATGAATGTTTTTTCTTTCTTCATGTTCAATTTTCCATTATTTTTTATCTTTAATGCTTTTCAAATGTTTTTGGTATTTTCAGGATCTCTTTGATTATGTACAATAAATATGATGCTCTTCATCTGATACTCTTTATGCTCTTTCATCTACCTGATGTATAGAGCCTCTTTAGATGTATTCTATTGGTAGGTTCTTGTAGCTCCTCTCCATCACAATCTACTCACTTATAGGTGCCGGTCCCAAAATTTTCAACAATGATAAATGGTCCTAACCAGTTTGCTTCCCATTTTCCTTTCTTTTCCCTTTCTACTTGATTCTTGGGATTCTCTCACAAAACTAGGTCACCTATTTGAAATGTTCTTGGCTTGATGTGCTTATTGTAAGTCCTTGACATTATATTTTGGCACACCTTCAAATGATCAAATGCTTGCTTCTATTTTTTATCCAAGAGTTGTAGTTCTTGCAGCCTAGCAACCCTATAGTCTTCCTCATTTATCAAACCATGCATAGATATCCTCAAAGATGGAAATTCTACCTCTAAAGGAAAAAGTAATTTTGTTCCAAAGACTAATGAAAATGGTGTAGCTCCTGTTCACGTTCTTATGCTTGTTTTATAAGCCCACAAGGTCAGATTTATCTTGATCTACCAATCTCTACTTGAATTGTCCATCGTTCTCTTCAAAATTTTCAAGATGTTTTATTTGTTCCTTCGGCTTTTCCATTACCTTGAGGGTAATAAATTGAAGAAGAATGATGAATCGTGTGAAATTTAGTACATAATTCCCTTAGGTCTTTGTTCTTGAAATGCTTTGCATTATCCGTTATGATAGCATGAGGTATACCATATCTACAAATAATATGATTGAGGATAAAGAAAGATATCTGCTTTCTTGTTGCAATTGATAGGGGTACAGCTTCCACCCACTGAGCAAAGTACTCAATTGCCATGATGATGAACTTATGACCATTCGAAGATGGTGGATAAATCATGCCTATTAAGTCTAGACCCCATTGGTAGAATGACCAAGGTGTTGTCATTGGATGAAGCTCTTGTGCGGGCACATGTATCAAGTTCCCATGGAATTGATGCTTTCTATAAGTTTTGGCAAAGTTACAAGCATCTTTCTCCATAGTAGGCCAAAAATATCCTATCCAAAGAAGTTTCTTAGCTAAGGTTAATCCATTCGAGTGTGACCCACAAATTCCTTCATGGATTTCTGGTAAGGCTAAGTTTGATTCCTCTTCTTCTAAAAATCTAAGGAGCATTCTGTCTAGAATTTTTTGATACAATGTTTCAGAAATTATGGTGTATCAGGCGGCTTGGCGAATGAAGCTTTTCTTTTGATTCCTGGTTTGGTTTATGGGAAGGATTTGATATTTCAAGTAAATGTAAATAGGTCCATACCAAGGTGATTTGTTTGTAGTTAGCAAGAAAATGGTGTAAGGATGGGTAGGGTCAAATGCAGGTTGATCCACTTCTTCTATCAAGAAGTCATATCTGGCATTCTAATCAGGCATTTGTAAAAGTGAAGCCAAAGTTGCCATTGCATCCACTGCTTTTTCCTTCTCTCTTGGCACTTGCTCAAATGTAATAAGTATGAAATACTTCTCAAGATTGTCCACCATGTTTTTGTAGGGTACCAATTTGTCATCTTTTATTTGATATTCTTCATTGACCTGATTTATGACTAATTGTGAATCTCCATAAACCTTTAATTCTATCACTTTCCATTCTAATGCCAACTTGATTCCAATAACCAAGGCTTCATATTCTGCTATATTATTGGTGAATGGGAATAGCAATTTGTAAGATTTAGGAATGGTAGAGCCTTGAGGAGTGATTAGAAATATGCCTACTCCTGATCCATGATGATTATAGGAACCATCAAAATAAAGTTGGCATGTTTTTGCCTCAACATTCACAATCCCTGAATCCGAGAATTCCACTTGTATAAGATGATCATCTTGAAGTGGTGCTTCTACTAACTGGTCAGCAATGACTTTCCCTTTGATTGATTTTCTATCAACATATTCTATGTCGAATTCACTTAGTACCATCACCCACTTTGCTAGCCTTCCATTCAATGCTATTTTACTAAGCAGATACTTTAAAGGGTCAATTTTGGCAATGAGCCTTATCTTTTGGGCTAGCATATAATGGCATAATTTTTGGGAAGAAAAAACTACAGCCAAGCATGCCCTTTCCATGAATGTATAGTTCATCTTGTATTTGACCAAGGTTCTACTAATGTAGTAAATTGCCTTCTCTTTTCCTATTTCATCCTCTTGTGCTAAAAGTGCCCCCAATGAATTTTCTATTGCTAAAATATATAAGATCAAGGGCTTGCCTTTGATAGGTGGCATCAAGATTGGTGGATTCATGAGATGCTTATTTAATAGATTAAAGGCTTCTTCACACTTGTCATCCCATTTGAAAATTGTATCTTTATGCAAAAGTTGGGTGAAATTATGACATTTTTTAGCTAGTTGGGAGATAAATCTCCTGATGGATTGTATCCTTCCTTGTAAAGATCTCATCTAACTAATATTTTTAGGTGCTTCCATTTCCATGATAGCCTTCACTTTAGCGGGATCCACCTCCATCCCTTTTTTAGATACAATGTAACCTAATAGTTTGCCAGATTGGACTCCAAATGCACATTTCTTTGGGTTAAGTCTTACTTTGAATTCCTCTAGCCTTTCAAAAAAAATTGCCAAAATTGGTAGGTGCTCTTTTCTTGAGTGTGATTTAGCTAATATGTCATCCACATAATCCTCCATGAATGTATGCATCATATCATGAAATATTGTAGTCATTTCTCGTTGATAGGTTGCTCCAGAATTTTTCAAGCCAAAAGGCATGACATTCCAGCAAAATATACCCCATGCACATGTAAAGGCAGTTTTATCTTGGTCTTATGGTGCTATCTTATCTAATTATATCCACTAAATCCATCCATGAGTGAAAACATAGAGAGTCCTGCTGTTAAGTCCACAATGGCATCAATACTTGGAAGTGAGAAATCATCCTTAGGACATGCCAAGTTTGTTAGCTTGTGGTGACTAATCAGGAAAGTACTATCCACGAAAGTACTGTACACTTTTCCTCCCGACCTCGCCGGGGTTTTTTTGAGGCCGACTATGGGATTTCAGTTATTTGGGCCGACTACTTATAACTCATTCTAACCCTAAAGCGGTAAAATATTGTATAATATGGCTTAGGGTTAGGGATTTTTACGAAGTATGATTTTAGTACTTGCGGCATAATTGGGCTGTAAGGGATTACGGATTGTAATCAGGTTGTAATCACTGGATAATAATAATATTGGACTCGCTGTTGGTGGACGTAGCCCAGGGATTGGGTGAACCACGTTAAATCTGTGTGCCATTGTGTTCTATTCTGTGTGGTTTATTATTTTCTGATATTAGTTATATTTGCACATAATTGTTATTTCTGCCTTGTTAATCCTAACAAGTGGTATCAGAGCGAGGTTATTTCATTCGTTCTTTCATCTATTCTCTAAAGCAGGTCTCACGAGTTAGTGGGAGAGTCTCTCAGTTAAGTGGGAGAAATGGCAGAAGAGGGTAGGCTAAAGGTTGATAAGTTTAATGGGCAGAACTTCCAGTTATGGAAGATGCAAATGGAGGATTATCTCTATCAGAAGGATCTATGGCGGCCATTAGAGGGAGTAGCCAAGAAAGAGCAATCAATGTCTCAGGAGGATTGGGATATTTTGGATAGGAAGGCACTGGGGAGTATTCGTCTATGCCTGGCACAATCGGTGGCATTCAATATTACTAAAGCAAAGACAGCTAAAGATCTGATGGAAACCCTAGCGAAGTTGTATGAAAAGCCTTCAGCTTCAAACAAGGTATTTCTTATGAAGCATTTATTTAATATGAAAATGGTAGAAGGTGGATCAGTTACTGATCATTTGAATGAGTTTAATACAGTTACAAGTCAATTAACCTCAGTTAAAATCACTTTTGATGAAGAGGTTAGGGCTCTCTTGATTTTGTGTTCTTTGCCAGAAAGCTGGAATGGCTTGGTAATGGCTGTTAGTAATTCTGTTTCTGGTTCTAATACCCTAAAGTATGATGATGTTATTGGTGTTATATTGAGTGAGGAAATTCGTAGGAAAAGCTCAGGGGCATCCACATCGGGTAGTGTATTGAACACAGAAAGCAGAGGCAGAACAAGAGATAGAGGAAACAACTCTGGAAATCATGGGAAATCAAGAGGAAAATCAAAGGGAAAGAGGTCTGAATCTAAAGGGCCAAATGATTGCTGGTACTGTGGAAAACCAGGTCATAAGAAGAAAGATTGTTGGTCTCGAAAGAAAGATCAAGGAGACAAAAATGATGGAAACAAGGAGGCAAATGTGGTAAGTAACAAATCTGAGGAGGATGCTTTGCTCTTGTCCTTAGAAAGTATTGATGATTCATGGGTTTTAGATTCTGGGGCTTCATTTCATGCTACACCCCATAAAAGTTATTTTGTTGATTATGTCCAAGGGGATTTTGGGCTAGTTTATTTGGGAGATAATGAACCCTGTCAGATTGTTGGAAAGGGAAAAATTAAGATTAAGTTGCAGAATGGGAATCATTGGCTACTACAAGAGGTAAGACATGTTCCAAGGCTGAGTAGGAATTTAATTTCAGCAGGGCAACTGGGTGATGAGGGTTGCACAGTTACTTTTAATGATAAAAATTGGAAGGTTTCAAAAGGTTCCTTAGTAGTAGCAAAAGGTGTGAAAGTAGGCACCTTATATCTTTGTACAGGTCATACTGTTCCTTCTACTTTAATTGTTTCAGAAGATAATGAATGTTCAGGAACAGTGGCTGCAGTTGAGCAGGAAGAACATCAAACTGTTGCTGTAGATTTTGACACAGCACTGTGGCACAACAGACTCGGGCACATGAGTGAAAAAGGTATGAAATTACTTCATTCAAAGAAAGTTTTACCTGGTCTGAAATGTGTCAATATGGATTTCTGTGAAAGTTGTGTTTATGGAAAACAAAAGAGAGTTAGTTTTGTGAAGAGTGGGAAGGAAAAGAAAAATGAGAGATTAGAGCTTGTGCATACAGATGTATGGGGACCAGCTCAGGTATCTTCCCTTGGTGGCTCTCTGTATTATGTTACATTTATAGATGATGCAACAAGAAAAGTATGGATTTATTTCCTTAGACAGAAATCTGATGTATTTCAAACTTTTAAGAAATAGAAATGCTTGGTTGAGACTGAGACTGGTAAAAAGTTAAAATGTCTCAGATCTGATAATGGTGGTGAGTATTGCAGCATAGAATTTGAAGAATATTGTTCCTCTAATGGTATTCGTAGGCAGAAAACTGTACCAAGGACTCCACAAGAAAATGGAGTGGCTGAACGCATGAACAGGACAATAATGGAGCGTGCAAGGAGTATGAGGTTGCATGCTAGGCTGCCCAAAAATATGTGGGCAGAGGCAGTGAACACTGCTATTTATTTAATCAATAGAGGCCCCTCTACTCCTTTGGATTGTGGTATTCCAGAGGAAGCATGGAGTGGTAAGAAGGTGAGTTATTCTTTTCTCAAAACCTTTGGTTGTGAAGCTTTTGCACTTATAGATTCTGAAAATAGAACCAAGCTGGAAGCTAAGTCAAAGAAATGTGTATTTGTTGGGTATGGCATTGATGAATTTGGTTATAGGCTTTGGAATTTTGAAAATCATAAAATTGTAAGAAGCAGGGATGTCATATTCAATGAGAAAGTATTGTACAAAGATCTGTTGCTGCAGCATGAGAAGAAAGAAAATGACTATGTAGTACTGGATGATACTCCACAAGTTCATGTTCCAGTAGTTCCTTATGCTCCACAACAACAGCAACAACAAATACCACACACCCCAGTGAGTGTTAGACGGTCAACAAGGCTAAGTAGACCTCCAGAAAGATTTTCTCCATCTTTGTATTCTATTCTGTTAACAGATGCTGGTGAACCTGAATGTTATAATGAAGCTGTGCAGGTGGATACAAAGCTTCAGTGGGAGTCTGCAATGACAGATGAAATGGACTCTTTGCTGAAAAATCAGACATGGGATTTATGTAAGTTACCTGCAGATAAAAGGGCTTTACAGAATAAATGGGTTTACAGGATCAAAGAAGAGGATGGAGGTACGAAAAGATTTAAAGCCAGATTAGTTGTAAAAGGATTTGCACAGAAACATGGTATTGATTTTGATGAGATATTTTCTCCAGTTGTTAAAATGACTTCTATTCGTACTGTTTTAAGTATTGTGGCTACTGAAGATTTGCATTTAGAGCAGCTTGATGTTAAAACAGCCTTTCTTCATGGTGATTTGGATGAAGAAATATATATGGTTCAGCCACAAGGATTTGAGGTCAAGGGTAAGGAGAATTTGGTGTACAGATTGCAGAAAAGTTTATATGGCTTGAAGCAAGCACCTCGGCAATGGTATATTAAATTTGACACTTTTATGAATGGGCATGGATATAGTCGGTGTCATTCTGACCATTGTGTTTATTTTAAGAGGTTGGATGATGACAACTACATTATTTTATGTTTATATGTTGATGATATGCTTGTAGCTGGGTCTAACATGGATCACATTAAGGGGTTGAAACAACAGTTAGCAAAATCTTTTGCTATGAAGGATTTGGGGGCAGCAAAACAAATCCTTGGTATGAAAATTTGTAGAGATAGGAAAAATAGGAAATTGTCTCTATCTCAGGCTGATTATATTGAGAAGGTGTTGCAACGTTTCTCTATGGAAAATGCCAAAGCTGTCAGCACACCTTTGCCTGGTCATTTGAAATTGACTAAGGATATGTGTCCCAAGACACCAGAAGAAGAGACTAAAATGTCTAAGGTACCTTATGCTTCAGCTGTAGGGAGCTTAATGTATGCTATGGTATGTACTAGGCCAGATATTGCACACACAGTGGGAGTCGTTAGCCGTTATATGAGTAACCCTGGTATTGAGCATTGGAATGCAGTCAAATGGATTCTCAGATATTTGAGAGGCACATCCAGTAAGTGTTTACACTTTGGGGGTTCTACTACTACTGTACAAGGCTATGTTGACTCAGATTTGGTAGGAGATATAGATAGCAGGCAGAGTACTACAGGTTATATATTTACTATTGGTGGGACAGCAGTGAGTTGGATTTCTCGACTACAAAAGGTGGTTACTTTATCCACTACAGAGGTAGAGTATGTTGCTGCTACAGAGGCAGCCAAGGAGATGATATGGCTTCAATTCTTCATGGAAGAATTGGGACATCCACAAAAGGATAATTTTCTACATACAGATAGCCAAAGTGCCATTCATCTTGCAAAGAATTCTGCTTTGCACTCAAAGACAAAACACATACAGTTGCGGTACCATTTCATTCGATCAGTTTTGGATGATGGACAGTTAAGGCTGGAAAAGATTCATACTGATGATAATCCAGCAGATATGTTTACCAAGGTAGTAACAAGGGAGAAGTTGAACTCATGTTCAGCTTCAGTTGGTCTTTTAGACTGAACAAAATAAAGGAACAACTGAGTCCAAGGTGGTTCAATCCAGTGGGAGCCTCATGTGGGTAGCGGTATTGCTACAGGATCAGTCTCCAAGTGGGAGGTTTTTTAGTATAGTGTGGATACTGATCAGTCACCAAGTGGGAGATTGTTAGCTTGTGGTGACTAATCAGGAAAGTACTATCCAGGAAAGTACTGTAATTTTTTTGAGGCCGACTACTTTTTTCAGTTATTTGGGCCGACTACTTATAACTCATTCTAACCCTAAAGTGGGAAAATATTGTATAATATGGCTTAGGGTTAGGGATTTTTACGAAGTATGATTTTAGTACTTGCGGCAGAATTGGGCTGTAAGGGATTATAGATTGTAATCAGGTTGTAATCACTGGATAATAATAATATTGGACTCGCTGTTGGTGGACGTAGCCCAGGGATTGGGTGAACCACGTTAAATCTGTGTGCCATTGTGTTCTATTCTGTGTGGTTTATTATTTTCTAATATTAGTTATATTTGCACATAATTGTTATTTCTGCCTTGTTAATCCTAACAAAGTTTAATTCTCTAAAATCTGTGCAAATTCTAATGGATTTGTTTGCTTTTGATATTGGCACTATATTTGAGATCCATTGTGTATAATCAATGGCCCTTATAAATCCAACCTTCAATAGTTTTTCTAACTCCACTTTGACAAGTAGTGCTATATGAGGATCCATCTTCCTTAGCTTTTTCTTAACAGGTTTGGCTCCTTCCTTGATATTTAGATGATGCATTATCAGATTTGGGTCTAAACCTGACATATCATCATAAGAATATGTGAATTTGACTTGTTTTTCCTTAAAGAACTTGATGAATTCTATTATTTCTTTGCTAGATAGAGATGCCGCTAGGTGGATGATCTTTGGCTCTATTTCTGATTCAATGTTTATCTTTTATGTTGGCTCAATTAAGATTGGAGATCTTTCTTCATAATGTTCTGGTAGAACATCCTAACTCCCTTCCTTAGGTGCCTCAGTTGGGTTTTCACCTTTGGAAACATCCTTTATTTTTTCTTTTTTTCTTTTGGATCTAATGTTGCCACAACGTGGTTTTCAACACTCGATTCTTTTCCTTTTCTATTTTTTTTCATTTTTTCATTTTTCTCAGATTAGAAGTTTGGATTCTCTCTTTGATCATTTCTTCTTGATATTCTCTTATAGAAGAAGGTTCAACCGCATTGAGGTATTGGGACACCATGTTGTCATTTAGGAAGATTGGAAGGGTAGTTGGTTCAATGGCATTCCATTCAATTAGGTCTGGATGGATGAGAGTTAATGGGTCAACACTTGGGTTTGTTTCGATTGGATTTAAGGTGTATATCTCATTATTGGATGGTTCATACATTGTATCCAAAAAATCTAAAAACATGGCCTTCCTCTAAATGTTCTAAAGAAGAAGGATCAAAGTCTCACTAGAGTCCTCTAGGGTTTTTGTTAGATAAAACTCATGTGGATAAAACCTAACATTTGATTCTTCCATAGTAGGTCTCCATGAAGGAATGTATGGCTCACCTATCCATTTATTTATCTCTATTTCTATCTTGGCACATCATTTAGGATCACTTGACTAGAACTAGATGCTTGATTTGAACTTGATTCTATTATTGGTCCTTTATCTTTGGTAGAAGCATAGGTATGAATGACATCAATACCCTTATCTTGGCATGACTCATTAGATAAAGTCTCCCATTCCCATTCATTATAATCCTCATCACTATGATATTCTAATTGTAATATTTGATCATAAAGTTTGGGATAATGTTTTTGAGTGTATCCTTCTTCAAGATATCGTAAACCTATTTTCTCCTTGGAATCTCGCCATGTTGATTCTATGGGTTCAATGAGCCCTTCATTCTTTGTGCCCAAAGGTCCTTGACCTTTGTAACCCATCTTTTGCATGATTGAAAACCCTTTCCCATATTGATGTGTGGGAATGGTTACATTTTGAATATGTCTGACTTGAGCACTTGATTCTTCATCTTTGTATAACCAATTTAGGATTTCATTATCTTCTTCATCCATGGTGGATGATGTACTTTCCCTCACAAAGTTGTCATTATATTTATGGGGTAGATTTGGAGTTTTTCCAAAGGACTTGGGTGATAAAGGTAAGTCCATCGTAAATAAGGACTATTTGCCTACTCCCTTCTGTTTGATCTTACATTGCTTATCAAAAATTTTCATCATTTGGTCCATCTTTTGATAATGGGCCTCTTTAGTGTACACTTGGATGGCTTTGGTGTGATCTTTTTTTGGTTCTTCAATAATGTTATCCTCATTAACCTTCTCTTTTCCTTTAGTTGATGTAGTTAGGTTAATGAGTTTCTATGTGTCTTCAATAACATCCTCTTCTTCCATATTTTCTTTTCCTTTCAAGAAGGGAATGTCCTTAGAATTTTGACCCTGCTCCATTTTATTTGGTATAGACCCTTTAGTATTGTGTGGAACCAAGGAGTCATTGATAGGCTTGACATTATTACAATACTGGAATGGATTTAGATCTCCACTTATGATTATCTCTTGCCCTAGATATGGGAATTTTAGGCATTAATGATAAGTTGAAGGAACGGATTCCATTTCATGGATCCATGGCCTTCCTAATAAGATATTGTAAGTCAAATTTAAGTCCAACACTTGGCATATGGTCTCTTTTTGCATGGGACCAACTCTTATGGGTAATACTATGACTCCTTTCGAGGCTCTTTCTTCATCATCGTAGGTTTTTATGGTTATCTTTTTCTTAGGGTCAATAGCCTCCTCAGAAAATCCTAGGGCTTTCATCAAGATAAGGGTACAAATGTTTAGGCTGGCTCCTCCATCTATAAGGACTCTTTTCACCCTATGCTTATGAATCAACACTTCTATGTGTAAGGGAAAATTTTGAGGATGATTAAGGGACATATCATCTTGTTTAGAAAATGATAGGCAATGGAGTGCAATTAGGTGTCCTACCATATTTTGAAACTTGTCGACCTCCAAATTTAGAGGCACATTTGTTTCCAATAAGGCCTTCTCCAAGATATCTTTATGAGTTGATGATAATTTGAGCAGCTCAAGAAGAGAGATTTGAGCGGGAGTTCTTTGTAATTGATCAACCAAGTTATATTGTTTTGATGATGATGTGGAAGCTTGGTTTGATAACACAATCTTTAGAGCATTGGTAGGTAAGATAATTTTTTATTCTTGCCCCCTAGTGACAACATTTGATGATGCTTCTCTTGATTTATCCTTCACTATGATAATATTTATGGTTTGATCCTCTTCTCTTAGAGTATTTATCGTGTTATCATAAGTATGAGCAAAGTTCACTATCTCATTGCCTTTTTTTATATTTTGATTAGTATTAGATGTCTCACCCTTTTCATGATTCAAAAAGGGGTTTTTGAAGGCTGTATGGTCCTCATTATTTTGAGGCCCTTCAATTTTAATGGTTCTATTGTCAATTAAATCTTGCACCAAGTGTTTTAACCTCATGCATTCATTAGTAGGATGACCTCTATTTCTATGATATTCACATTGATGGGCATCATTCCACCAATGAGGCTTACCTTGAGGTTCATAATCTTTCATATCAGGTAATGTGATGACATTGTTGGCAACCAAGGTCCTTAGTACATTCTCCAAAGGTTCACCTAAGTAGGTCAATTTCTTTTTATTATAATTGGAGTAGGAGGGTTTTGACTTACTCCCATTAGCATTGTTGTTGGAAGTGTTGGAATTGTTGTTGGAATTAGTGGAATTAAATGGAGCTTTTTTTGATTGATTAACATTATTTGTAGAATTAGCTCCATATGGTAGGATAAAAGGGGTTGACTTCAAGTTGTGGGCCTCCACAACTCCATCATTCACAAGGTTTTTATTATTATTCTTTATCCATGATTTAGATTTATCATTGTTATTGTTGGACCCTTGATTATTGAAATACGTAGGCACATAATTATTGTTATTGCTGTTATTGTTGTTGTTGTTGTTGGATTTGTTATCTTTAAATAATTTGATTTCACCTCTCTTGACCAAAACATCTTCAATCTTGATCCCATTTTCGATGAGTTTTTCAAATGTTTGGGGACATTGAAGTTGTAATCTATAATTCATTTCCATGGTCAAATTGTTCGTGAATATTTCCATCTTCTCTTTCTTGTGGATACTTCATGGATACCTTGCGAAAATGGTCCTCCACCTTCATAGGAATCCTAAGAAGGACTCTCCATCTTGTTGTTTGGTATCATACAACTTGAGCATTGTGATTTCATGCTCAAGGTTATAAGAGTAATGTGCTATGAACTCGGAGTCTAGCTCCTAAAAGGTCTTTATTCCTTGGGGTAGTTTTGGAAACCACTCCATTGCGGGCCCTCCTAAGCTTCTAGGAAAGAGTCTCATTAGATATGTATCATTGTGCATGAACTCTATGCTTAAAGCGCAAAATTCTCTTAGATGATCCTGTGGGTCTGTTTTACCCATATACTTATCATATTTAGGAAAAATGGTATTGAAAGGAAAAGATACCATAACTAGGCTTTTGTCGAAAGGGAAAGGACACAAAGCTTCAATGTAAAAGGCCTTAGGTTCGGCTGCCTTCTTCATGGTATCAATTTGTTCTTGGAAGGCCTTTATCTACCTAGTCATAACCTTCATGGGGTTATCTTGATGTTGGTCTTTCTTGAGTTGGTCAATATCAAAATCATAAGGAAGCTTTACACCCTTTTGGGCTAGATTTAGGAAAAAGTTATCCTTATCCCTATCTATCAATTTCTCCATAACCTCTAGGAATTCTAGGTCTTGGGCAGCCCTCTCAACCTTTTCTTCAAGTGTTTCTTTGGAATTATGATTGGCATTGTTGGTATTATGATTATGATATGCTGAGTTTCTATCCATCTCTCCAAGTCTTTGTTTAAATAGGTTTGGAAAAATTTCTTCTTGATTAGGTTCTTTGAAAAGACTTTGGTATTCAACTTCTTTCCCTTCATTTTCAACAAGAGTGCTATCTCCTTGTAATGATACCCTATATGTGTGGGACTGCGTGGAAACTGGCATCCAACAAGGGTTCGATTTGGAATGATCCTTGATTCAAGAATTGTTGATTTTAAATTGAAGAGATTTAAAAATATAAGATGAATTTTCAATGGATATATCTCACTTGTTTATGTATTTCAAACACAACAATCTCACATTCACTTGCTCTTTTTACCCACTTAACACAAAATGTTTGATTTGAAGAACATTGTCATGGGTTTTGCACAAAAAGACACTTCAAGCACCTACCTAACACAAGATTTGGTTCGTAAACATGGCTCTAAAAGGTGGTCTTTCTATTTTATCAAGGATTTATTGTGGATTCCATTCAAAATGGACTTTAAACTTTCATCCCCCAAGTATGTTAAGGGGCTTCCCACATGCACGAAAGTATGATTTGGCACAATCCATGAGGACTACTAGAGGAAGTTCAAAAAATTAAAAATTCTTTTGTCACACACCCCATTAAGGATGCATGCATTTCATTTTATAGTGGGTTGGATTCACGTAGAAAAAGAAAGTGTATCCCACTTTGGGTTGTCCCTCTCACCGGCCTTGTTAAGGCAAACTTGGGAGGTGAGCTTACTAATGTTCTAGCATGTTCCTGTTTAAAGAAAGGAAATGGAATTAAGGTCAAGCTTTTCAGAATTTGGTTCACCAAAAGGTGAAGAGCATATCCATAACTTTTCCTTTAGTTCCCAAACACAATTAGCAATGTTCAACTGATTTCACCCACTAACTATAGGGATTTGAGTATTTCTACTCTCTTCCACAAACAAGGGGCTTTGATTGTATGTGCTCGATTCCTTAACCTTTCTTATTAATCAAAAAGCTTAACACCTTTGGCATTTTGATTCACTAGAAGAAGTGAAGAGCATAGGCCTAAATGTTAAACTTTCCAAAGAAAGAGAGGTTTTGTAATTACTAGATTTTAAAATGCACCAATGCCACAATTTAAGGAAAAATATTGACTAGTCGAGGCTTACCTTTTCCTTGTAGCTAACTGAAGTTAGGGGCATTTTTGAGTGATTTCATCATTTTTATCATTACCTTGGCAATAGCTCCTTCCAAATGTGCTTTTCCACCAGCAAGTTAGTCAACACCAACAATCACAATGAGGGAAACCAAATCGAAATTGAAGAAGTAATGAATTATGTATTGAACCTTAAGCACCTTATTTGCAAATTTTTAAGGAAAAACTTGAACTAAGGAGTAAAAATCCAATTAAGTGATACGAATTTATTTTTATAAGCTTCAAAAATTGCAAGATAGTTTTGGTATACTTGGTTTTCTTCCTCTTGTGATTCCTCAAGAACTGATTTGATATGAGCAAGGTTCTCCTTCTTGATCCTTTTAGCTAACGCCTTGCCTTCTTGATTGAACCTGCTCTCTAGCTTTTGAACTTTTCTATGCCTGCTCATTTACAGTAAAAAAAAACATATAGACAGAGAGTAAGATAATTGAATTTATCAATCTAACAACAAATTAAAACAACAAACAGTAAGCGTCATTGTCCAGCTAATTCGCGTGATCAAACTGTTAACAGGCATAACTTTAATAATAGCAAGCGTCACTTTCTAGTGATACAGGCGACATTGAAAGTTAATTGGGCATAAAAAATTTGTTTGCTAAGTCTAAAGAGTATTGCAAATTGCGTAAAATGATCTATTTAAAGTGACAATTTAACAAATACTAGGTGTGAATTAGTAGATACTAGGCATGACTGTCTCAGTAAAATGTGCAGTAAAGTCTGTCATAGGTGGTGACAAATAGTAGATATGTGACACTTCTTAAGTCATAAGCGTGATGTTACAAGCAAAGGCTGAACAATTTATCTCATAGGCATGAGCATCCATCTTGCAGGCGGCTAGAAAGGATTTAAGACGGAAGAGAAGTGATCAACTAGGCATGAGTTAGCAGCTTTTAGGCATCAGAACAGTGATCTCAAGCATCATCAGAATGACTGTAGGCATGACTGAATCCTTTTTACATGTGACTTCACCTATTTTCTGTAGAACATTCATAGAAAAGTGAAAATACAAGCACACAAAATATGATGAAAATGATGAAATGAGGCTTAGAGCCCCACGGTGGGTGCCATTTTGTATACTAGGGAAAGTATCTTCATAGAATTAAGGTTGATCAATAAATGAAATAGTAACTAAATAAATGACAATAGAGAAACTATTTAGAAAATTAATGATCAATTGAGCATCCTATGGCTCTCTAACTAAGAATGTTAATGCAAAGCTCTTAGCAAGCTTCCATTAATGACAGTCCTAGAATGAGAATGATAAGATAAACAAGTAAAAGATAAAAATTATATCAAAGTAAATGCTAATTAAGCTCTCAAATGCCTTTCTAAACTCAAATTTCAAGAGGTTCAATGCAATTCTCAAATGTGTGGTTGATCATTTATGAAGGAATTTGGTCTTCCTTTTATAGATTTTCCCAATGGTAGGCGGTGTAGTATAGTTGATCATGATTAAACCTTGGTTGAGTCCTTGGTTCCACCCTTTGAAGATAATGAAAATTTTGTGTCCTCAAAGCTTTGGACAAGTAGACAAGATGAATGGATAACATTCTCTCTCATTTTGAGTGATTGAGATTGAATTGGGCTTGATCCATGTGAATGCCTTTCCTCCACTCTCATTGGTGGATTGAATTTCCTCACTTTGTGGTTGTTGAGAGTAATTAAGATTTATTAATTAATTTAATTGATTTATTTTAGCCATGTACCCCTTGAATGGGTTGAATTTGATTTAATCCAAGACTATACAATTAATTAATTTAGTTGTATTTTGATTTGATTACATTTGATTAAAATGCTCTCAATTTTCATTGATTTTGAATTAAGACTTGATTTTAATTTTGATTGGATAATTATGCATTGTGATTCAATTGATTCAATTATGTCCTCAATTTTCTTTGATTTGACTTTATTTTTCATTGAATAGATCTTTGTCCATTTTTAGGTGATTACAGAAATTAATTACATTATCATAGGAGATTAAACTATGCTGAATTTATGTTATGAAATGATAAACTTGGAGCTCATTTTAGGATGAACTCCAAGGGAGCTAACTACTTCGTGGTTGGGAAGATTAAGCATTTGGATCACATTTTTGTCTTCTAATTCATAGATGGACAAATGTTCAATGGAATGGGAAACCAAAGCATGTAAATGGAGGATTGATAGTTTGATTGCATATGTATTGATATCTTGTATCATTTCAACCTTTTGGTCTTGTACCTTATTATATTTTATACTTTAATGTTTGATGTTTGATAGTATGCTCGGCTTCTTTTATGTATTTATCACCTCATGTTGTATTATTAGATGATTCATTCTCTATCGACAGTGTGGACAATTTCTTATTTTTGTACTTTGAGGATACTCAACATTTTTTTTTAGATTATTGTAATTTATTATTTATGGAAACTAAATATATTATGTGGAAAAGTCTTTATGTTTTAGTAGACTTTGTTTGATTGTTCGACTTTCCCAATTTTTCTGTTAATGAGATTACAAGTCTCTTGTGAGATAGAAACAGTCTTTACACTTAACTGCTTCAAATATGCGAGATGGGAAATCTTCCGCCACTAGAAAATTTTCATGATCTTCATTAAAAATGATAGGACACACCCTTGTTTGTAAGGTCTCTTTATAGTTACCTAATAATTATTTTTTTCTTTTCGTTGTCACTTAGAAATACATCTTGAGTCTAGAAATTATACCCTAGGTCACTGCTAATTGAATTAATGGGTGAGTTCTGAAGCGGGATTTAAGTGGCTGAGAAAGAATGAAACATTCAAATTAAATGTCATTCACCTGTGAATCCATGTGTTGGGAGGGGAGCACTCAATTGTGCATATATTTATCGGACACTAGTATTTTCGCTTTCTTGATTTCTTGAATTGAGGGACATTGATCTGATCTGTCAGGGGAAATTCTTCTTATATTTGGTTATTCACAAAAAATTACAAACATAAGCATGCATTTATAAATGGGTAGTGAAGGAAAGTGACAAAACACTATCGTAATTACATTTGTGTGTTGTATAATTACAAGAAATCAGGGGGTCATACGATATTTCCTCTAACTTAGTTTTTATATATAATTTAAGGATTTTAAAATAAAGGCTAAACAAATATCCACCATGCAAAAGCTCAAAAACTCCATTTACCTTGAATATGCCAAAAGTAAGCTATAGTAAGATTAGTAGGAGAAACAATTATTTTATGGGTGTGAGACAATTATTTTGTGGTTGTGAAGAAAACTATTTTAAGGTCATGTTTAGTATAAGGTACTACAATATAAAATATAAAAAAGTTTTAAATATGTAATAATGTTTAGAAATAAAACTATTAAAGGATGAAAATAACTCTTCAAGTGAGGGATGTGGAGAAATCTAGAAATCTCTCTCTCTCTCTCTCTCTCTCTCTCTCTCTCTCTCTCTCTCTCTCTCTCTCTCTCTACATTTCGATCATTTTTCTGTTTCTAACTCTCTTTAACTATCTGCCTATCTTTCTCATGTATCTCATATGTTCTCATTCCTATTAAGGATTGGATAAAGAATTTTATTTATTTATTTCTCACTCAAATGATGAGGGATTAGATAGCATCCTACTAGGTTTTTTCTTTCCTTTAGGTACATTACATTTATCCCTAGGAAAATGAAAACTATTTTATATATAAGATATGGAGAATATTAATGTGGTCCATGTTATGGTTAGGCTTTTCTCCCAACTTTTCAATAGAACATAATATACATTCAAAACAATTTAGGCACCTTAATGTGTTTATTAATTTTACTATGGCATGGTAAATTTAATCCTTATATAATTTATTTCTTACCTAGGCCCTATTTTATCATGTATGGCCTCTCACATCTATTTATATTCACCCTAGGCTAATTTTTCATGTAATTATGGCATCCTCTATCCAAGGAGAACCTTTGGTCCCAATTCAGGATCCCTGATCCTGATTTGGGACATCATTGGGAGAAACAAGTGATTAGATCACCACATTCCCAAAATAGAACAAACAAGTTGCCTCATTCCTTCATATTTTCTCCCAAATAGAAACTATATAATGATCACTTCATTTTAGCAAGGATTTTAAACCTGTGTTGGCTTCCTTTGAGTTTATAGTCTCAAATAATTAGGAGAGGTATGCAATTAATCTATGTCTCTCATTTTGATAATCAATTAGTAAATTTAAGATCACATGTTAAATTGGATCTCTTAACTATTTTTTAACATCTCAATTCGTCCAGAGAAAGTTTTAAGCATTAAAGGAATTTCATCCCACCATATTTTTCATTGTGGCAAGCTTCAAAAACTTTCATGCAACCGTGTATTTTATGATTTAGTTTTAGGTTTTTGTGAAGTCATTTTTTTGCATCAATATTTATGATTTTATTCAAAGGGCATTGTATAATCAAGATATAAGATATAATTATTAAATCTAACCTCTATTACATATCAACATCTTTTCAAATCATTTGTCATGGATATAATATTTGGAGGCCATGATAATCGTTGCAAATCATTTGTTGTTGAAATGAGAAAGGAATTTGAAATGTCAATGTTTGGAGAGTTTAAATTATGTCTTGGTTTGCAAATTCTACAAGAAAGTGAAGGTATATTCATCACACAATCAAAGTACATCAAGGAAGTGTTGAAGAAATTTGGTATGGAAGATTCAAAACTAGTAGGTACACATATGGTTACCAGATGCAAATTGACAAAGGATGATCAATCAACTATGGTAAATTAGATATTGTATAGATCAATGATTGGAAAGTTGATCTATGTTGTGCATAGTAGACCAGACATAGCACATGTAGCTAGGATTGTAGCTAGATTTTCTACAAATACTAAGGAATCACATATGACTATTGTTAAGAGGATTATGAGATACTTTAAGAACACCGAGCACTATAGTTTATGGTATAAGAAAGAGGGAAATTTTGAACTACAAGTTTACACTGATGCAGAATGGGTTGGAAATATAGATGACCAGAAGAGCACTACCAGTGGAGCATTCTTTTTGGTGGAAAGATTAGTTACTTGGATAAGTAAGAAACAAGCTTGTATTTCTCAGTCAACTACCAAAGCAGAGTATGTTGTTTTTGCTACTAATTGTTCAAATATTGTATGGATAAAATAACTATTGAAAGGAAAAAATGAGGAGATCACTGAACTAGTGGTAATATATTATGAGAACACAAGCGCTATAAATATTTCTAAAAATGCAGTGATGCATGCAAAGAGAACATATATCTTTAAAGTATGACTACTTGAGGGAACAAGTATAAGAAAATCAAGTGAAATTGGAATCTGTGAAATCAAAGGAACAACTTGAAAATATATTTACTAAACCCTTACCTAAGGATACATTTGAGTACTTGAGGACTAGACTAGGGGTCCATCCCCTATCTATCAGTCACTCTAGTGATCAGGAGGTTGCATCAACCTATACTTTATCAGTATATCAAATATTGTTGATGCATATTGCTCACACTTTAGGATTCCTAAGGTTGTGAAAGAGATGAACAAAGTAAACTACAATATTAGTACATGAAGGTACTTGATCTGAACCAAACAACATATATAGTATTTTGGCTACTATAGAGATATTTACTTTCTTTTTGGCATTGTTGTCAAAGGGAGAGAAGAACTTCATATGAAATATCAGTTAGAGAGAACACAAAGAAGGAAGAGAACTCATTGAACTAAAGAAGATCAAATATGTAGGGAGAGTATGCATTGAATGTTGTGTAGTGATTAAAGATAATAAATTTCAAGCTAGGGATAGCTTACCAAGCTACAAAATTTATCTATAGATTTGTAGAAAAAATGTTTGGTATTCTATGGCATATTTCATATTGTGTTACCATCAATGTCAAAGGGAGATATTGTTAACCAATAACTAGTTGAATATCTTGATGAAGATACAAGAGATCAACGAGCTACTAAAGTGACATGTAAGATGATTAAATCAGTCAATATGTTGTCATTGATGTCAACTAGTTTTGACTACACTTATCATGCTGGTTACAAACATCTAAGGAAGAAATTGGTAAAGAAATGAGATATCTACATGAAGGTGAGATGGATATGACATATATGGATATGGTATACTTTTGGTAACTTATTAATGAGTCTATGGAATCATGTTGTTATGGAATCATGTTGTTGACTTGATTATGTTGCATGAATTTGTTATGAATTGGAGATCAGAATTGAACAAGTTAATGTGGTTGGTAATTGAAGATTTATATATACACAAAAATAGTGCTTTGTATACCGAGTAACAGTAATAACTGAGTTAGCTATCACTGGCACATTTTGTATTGACTGAGTGAAAAAAAAAATTAAGCTTATAATAGCCAACTGAAATTGATGAGTTGGAAGATGCTTATGATTTGGAGGTTTAAGAGATAGAGTTTTTTAGGAAGATCCAATGACTGACAAAATTCAAAGATGATCAAATGAGAATATTGAAATGTGTTATTGATACAACTACTGAGGAAGCTTGAAGTGACATAATGAATGATGGAGATTAAGAGGAAAAATCTAATGGATGAGATGAAAACGGTTTATGATGTCTATTTAAAGATACATGAGATTCATTATTGAGTCTGGGTGAATTGAAGAGTACGGGAGAATTCATGTGAAAGGAAGTTTTTCATGCACTACTAATCAAACTAGTTATAGAAAACCAAGCATCAGAGAAGCATACACTAAGTTGAATAAGTTGGAGGAGATGAAGAGTGGAATTGATTATTGATTAGAGGAGGTATTATGAGCTTAGCATAGATCTAAAAATATGCAATCTTAGTTGTATTTGAATCAGATCATTAATGTATCAGTTTAACCATTGTTACAACAAAATCTCTTAACCGAGTGGACTTGACAGTCTTTTTGCATTTCAATATGACATTCCACGAATTTTAATTTTCTTGTTGACCTCATAGTGGATGTTGGTCAAGGGAGAACTGTTAGTGATAAATCCTCTAAAAACGTCACACCTCATAGTGTGTTTTGTAACTTTAAACAAGGTTGGCTCCTCACTAAGCTCACTTTAGAAGAGTGAATTATTTTGGGTTACCGGTCCTAGGTGTTTTTTCCGTTAGCAGGGTTTCCATGTTAAAAATCTATGTGTTATATGTATTTGTTGTGATTGAATTACTATCTTACTTTACATATTTCATATTTGGGTTAATCACTAGACATAGTATTGAATTTACTATCAATCAGTAAATGAGCAGAAAGTTATTGTTTCTATCTTACCGAGTTGATTATTTAGTTGAAAAGTTTGAATATATACATCTCAGAGTTTGGGGTTGTAGGATAACTGAATTTAACTGATTCACCCACCTCTTATTTCTCTAACAAGATCAAACCTTACACAACCCAAAGCTAAATGAAGCCAAACCTTCCCCCCACAAGGAATAGGGGAACCGCCCCCATAGATAATGTCACCATAGACAAGGGAAAAATAATCCTCAATCACCTTCTAAGCACAACAACAAAGATAGAGAACACAAAAACTATCTTGTCCCCCGCACAACACTATATAACAATGTTTAAAATACATTAAATGCTTAATTTTTAATTTTCTACATTCTTTTTTTTTTTCTTTCTAATATCTCACTTATTAGATCTTGCTATCAATTTGAAGAATAGTGAAATTTGTGCATAATCTAGTGTATAGTCATTTAAGCTTTATAAGCATCTTGCTTTTCAAAATTGTCATAGTCGCATTTGGCAAGAACTTTGCTACAATATGGATAGCAATTTTGAAAATGGCCAATAGTTCAATGGATAACTTTGGTAGCATTACAAAATCTTTAAATACTAAATTCTTCTACAACATTTTGTAGGAACTTAATAGCAACATAGCCTTAATTATTATTAGTTTATTTTTTAATTTAATTTGATTTATGTAAATAGTGTCTTGAAGCAATGGACAAATAGATTGGCTCAAGGCCTCATGAACATGTCAATCAACTATCAATTAAAAAAATAAAAATGTAATGAACAAATCTGTATCCAAGGTAGTTGTGGGTGAAAATAATTTTAAGGTTTTACACTTTATAACATTATATATTTTGATATATTATGGTCAAATCTAAAATATTTTCTCAAATATTAATTGAGTATTTCTAAAATGATTATTAATTAAATTTTTATAAAATAATTAGTGCCTTATTAATATTTCATTTTATTGTAATTTTAGAGTTAATTTAACCTTTTTCTTTCCATTTATTTTTAAACTTTTAAACTATTATTTTTAAGACAAATAAAATCCATATGTATTTATTAAAAAATATTAATTATAGCAGGCGTAGTCTAAAAATTAATATAAAAGTATCATATTTTTATTTTTAAAGTATGATATTTTTATTAGATAACTAAAAACAATCAGTTATATGTTTTTGTTGTGATTAATATTTGTATGTTTATTAGAACAGTTATTCTATTTTTTTGTTATTGATTTGACATATTAACTTTAACCTTTTTCTTTTAATTTATTTTTAAACTTTTAAATTATTATTTTTAAGACAAAAAAAAATTTCCATATGTTTTTTTTGGAAAAAGGGGTAAAAATTTATTCAAACAAAACCAAAATACAGAAGGCCCCAGGCCCAGAAGAACCAGAAAAGACCCAAAAATAATTAAGTTCTATCCTTCTCCACTAACTACTCAAAAGTCCCAATATAATCCACAGGAAGATCAACCCTTTCTGAAATATCCCACCCATCTCCTTTCTCACAAGCCCATTTAGCCAATACATCAGCCGCGCTATTCCATTCTCTAGGAATGTGACAAAAGGAAATCCAATCCAACAAACTGCTCAAACAAATAATCTCTCTGACAATAGAGGCTATTTTCCAGTTAGAATCATCCACTCTCTGGTTATTTATCATATCCACAACAATTTGGGAATCTGACTCACACACCATCTTCCTCCAACCTAGAGAGCATCCCCTCTCAATAGCAATCTTAATGGCCAAGGCCTCCATCATATTATTGGAATGAACTCCTTTGTAGACAGAGAACATAAAAATAACATTACCATCTGAGTCTCTCCCAATCCCTCCCACACCAGCCTGCCCAGGGTTCCCACGGGATGAACCATCAGTGTTAACTTTAAGGATATCCATCGGTGGAGGTCTCCATCTCCCCACCCTACAAACCTTTCTCTTGAGAGACTGAGAGTGCTTAGAGCTTGTGCTACCTGACCCCTTGTCCACCAAACCCAAATTCTTGACAATATTATAATCACCAGGATCCACAGGTTCAGTCATGTCACACTTGGCACAAATAGTTTCCTGAAGTCTGCTTAGAATCCTCTGCCACAGAATAGTGCTTTCCATACTAGAATTATAGAAAATCCTCTGATTGCATTCCAGCCAAAGATTCCAAAGAATAAAAGAAGGTCCAACAGCCCAAGCCACCTGAAGGAACGTAGTTTTCACCGGCGGCCTACCAAGGCTATCCCAAAACTCAATAAGGGATTCCGCATGAATGCATCCATGACGCCACGCCTCCCACCACTTATGCCAAATTTCCTTAGAGAGAGGACATAAGAAGAATAAGTGAGAAACATTCTCTTCATGCAGCATACAGAGGGAACACATAGAAGGACCCTGGAACCCTCTTTTCTGAAGGTTATCCCAAGTAAGGCATTTCTTTTGAGCAACCAGCCACAAGAAGAAGTTACATTTTGGCCAAGAGACTTTATTCCAAACCTTCTTCCACCAGGGAACTTCATTAATGCCATGACATTGATTATCCAGCCAATCATAACCTTGGGCCACACTGAACTTGCCTTTAGGACAAAGGCCCCAGGCAAGGAAGTCTTTGTCCCTAGAAGAGCTGCACAGTCAACCCGAGAGGAGATTAGCCAGCTCAGCCCGCATCTTAGTAGAACCCCCCAAAGGCCAATCATGAGGATCCTTCCAACAAGCTACATCTATCGAACCATACCTTTTAATAGTCTTGAAGTGAATTACCTTAGTCCATCCTGCTGCTGTAAACATCTGACAAAGAGGTTGGAAGTGGGGGTAGCTGGAAAGAATGGGAGGATGGCCATCCCAAGAGTCTTGCCAGAAAAGCACACTCGAACCTTCATTACATATCCAGAAAAGGCCTTCCTTGATAAGGGGAGCTCCCCTTTTAAGAGTCTCCCAAACAAAGGAGCCTTTTCCATCTAGAGCCAGTCTAGGAACATCCTGACAATCCACTCCTGGAAAGTACTTTTGGGTCAGAATCTTAGCCCAATCCCGATCTTGGTTCTTACACCATCTCCAGTATAACTTAGCGGCCAGAGCCTTGACTCCTAGAGCCATGCATTTAAGGCCGAGACCCCCTGCAAACTTAGGCATGCAAACAGTGTCCCAGTTGACTAAGCTCCATTTTGAAGAAAGAAGGTTACCAGACCAAAGGAACTGTCATGACATAGTATCAAATTCTTTCATAATCCCAATGGGCAGGGATTGCACCAAACACCTGTAAATAGGAAGAGCCTGAATCACAGATTTGAGGAGTATAACTCTCCCAGTAGAAGAGAGCCACCTATGAGTCCAGTGCCCCACCCTACTCCGAAATTTGTCCAAGAGATCCTGCCAATATTCCTTCAGCTGAGTCCCCAGAGTTAAGGGAACTCCAAGATATTTCAGAGGAAGAGAATCAATTTGAAACCTGAGGATCCTCATAATCCTGCGCTAGATCGGCTGTGGAGTATTAAAGAAATAAATAGATGACTTACCTTCATTAATTTTCTGCCCAGAAGCTTTTAAATAAGTGTCCAAAATCATTCTGAAGTTTCTTGCCTCATTAATGGTAGCCAAGCCCATTAGTCCAGTATCATCCACAAATTGGAGATGTGTGTACACAGGAATATTATTATGCCACTTCCACCCTTGAACAAGCCCCTGCTCAGCTTGAAATTTTATAAATCTGCCTAAACCCTCTGCCATGATAATGAAGAGATAAGGGGAGAGAGGATCACCCTGTCGAAGACCCTGGGAAGAAGAAAATAGTTCAGAGGGTTCTCCATTAATAAGAACCGAAAAGGATGGGGATGTCACACAATTGAGAATCCATTCCACCCAATCTTTATCAAATCCAAAAGCTAGAAGAACCTGATCCAAAAACTCCCAGCTGACCCGGTCATAAGCTTTTGCTAAATCCAGCTTAATAAACATAGCCTTTTCCTTAGACGTGGCCATAGAATGGATAGCCTCAGATGCAATAACCACCCCATCAAGAATCTGTCTGCCACCCACAAAGCCTCCTTGTTCCTCGGAGATCAAAGAGGCCAAATACGGCTTGAGCCTTTCAGCAATCAATTTGGTGATAATTTTATAGGTGACATTGCATAAAGCAATAGGTCTGAACTGATCTAAACTGTTAGCCCCATCCTTCTTGGGAATGAGAGCCAGAAAAGTAGCATTCAAAGACTTGAGCATTTGTTTGTTCTGATAAGATTCTTGGACAACTTCTAGAAGATCAAATTTAATAATCTCCCAAAATTCTTGAAAAAATTCTATGGGAAAACCGTCCGGGCCCGGGGCTTTACCTTTCTTCATGTCAAAAACCACCTTCTCAAGTTCTTCAAGCACAATAGGTTTTAACAAATTCCTATTCATATTGTTAGACACCAGCTTGGGGATGCAATCTAAAATACTTCTAGTCTCCACTAAAGCACCAGGTTCCTCTTTAGAGAAAAGATGAGAAAAGTATCTAATAGCCTCTCGAGAAATCACCTCTTTGGAAAAGAATTGATCTCCAGAAGCAGAAACAAGAGAAGTGATGGAATTACCAGACCTATGAGCTTTAACCGTGTTGTGGAAGAAAGCCATGTTTCTGTCTCCCTCATGCAGCCAATCCACCCGAGACTTTTGCTTCCAAAATATTTCCTCCCGGAGCTCCCACTCCTCTAACATCTTTAGAGCTGAGGACTCTTCAGAAATTAAAATCTGATTCATTCCTTGGTCTCTGATCTGGCGTGTAACATTATCCAGCCTAGCCTAGGCCGCCCTCAACTGACCTTGAAGGTTCCCAAAACACTGTTTGTTCCACTTCTTAAGCCTGAATTTCACATGTTGAAGTCTCTTCTCAAAAGTGAACATGGAGGTGCCATGAGGAGGCCTACCCTCATGCCACCAGGTGATCATAAGATCATGCAAAGAGGGATCCCTCAGCCACATCAGCTGAAATTTGAAAGAAGGATTCTTAGAAGTCTAAAAATGAAAGACAGAGAGCTTAATAGGCCAGTGGTCAGAGCCTCTCCAGTCTAGAATTTCAGATATGGTAGACCATCTGATATCCATCCAGAAACAAGAAACAAGGAACCGATCCAGCCTTTCTGAAATGGCCTCTGTTCCACTCCTTCTATTATTCCAGGTGAAAGTACCAGTGCCAGGTTTTACATCAATGAGATTCAAATGACTTATGTTATCTCTGAGCCTACTAGATGAAGGGCCCAAACGAGCAGTGTTGCCTCTCTTTTCCTCTAAACTAGTAACCGCATTAAAGTCTCCAGCCACAATCCAAGGAAGGAAAGGGTCTAAAGATCGGAAAAATGTGATATGTGACCACATAAGAGATTTACCCATCAAATCATTAGGAGCATAAATATTAGAAAATAAGCACCTTTCTCCCATCTCAAAGTGAAAAGCCATTAAGGAGATAGATGACCTACTCGAAATCCACCACAAAGGAGTCACCTTCCTAGGATTCCAGAAGCAAGCAAGTCCACCTGAGCTACCTTGAGCACCAACTCCCTACCAGCTACCATGGGGCCACAGTTTTGGCCCACAACTATCCAACTCATCCACTAAAAGCTTAGTTTCCTGAATGAAAATAATATCTGGAGAATGAGATTCAATCAATCTACGAACAGCCTTTTGTCTAGGGATGCTGTTCAACCCCCTTACATTCCAAGAGAGCATAATCATTTGGAAGATTGTGAGAAGTGGGAATCAATGGGTTTCACAAACCCTGCCTCAACTAGAGTCTCTCCCATCATCTTAACCTTCTCCTGATCAGTCTTCCTTCCACTCTTGGCAGACTTCTCTGTGGTTCCTTTTTTAAAGGGCTTTTGATGTAAACCTAAAGAGGGGGCAGCTTTAGAGCCTTTTGTATTGTCTGACATCCCTTTCTGGCCAGGGGGAGGAGAAACTAAGATATTTGGACCGTCACGAGAACATGATCCACCAGGAACATCACAGCTTTTCCCCTGATCCAATTCCTCTAAAATCATTGGTTGATCTTGATTCTCATCTGGAACCTGGGCAGAATTCCTAACCTCCTCCACTTGAGGCCCCTGAACAGAACCATCACCCAAGGGCAGCTCAACTGGTATGCCTTCCTCTTGTACCAGATTATCCAGAACATTAAACCTGTTGAAAGTGTCATCATTTTGTCTGTCCATCCAAGTTCTCTTCTGTCCCTTTCCTCTATTCCATGGCTTAACTGGGATAAATCCCTCCTTGTCCATAGTACCTTCTGTCATAGGGGCTTTACCCTTATCCTCCTTAGGGGCCTGTACAACGGACTTTAATGGTTGAGAAAATTTATTCCGGGGGCACTTCCGTAGTAAGTTCCCATACTCATGGCATAACCTGCATCGAAAGGGTAAAGTCTCATAGTCCAACTGTTGGATCCATGAGGTAGGGCCCAAGCAGATTTCCATAGAATCAAGTAGTGGATTATTAAGATCAACTTCTACACAAATGCGAGCATATGAAATTACCTTTCGATCTTGGGTTTGTGAGGCCGACCCTACCGGTTTCCCAAGAAAAAGGGAGATTGAATGAAGAATGTCCTCTCGCCAAAATTCCAGAGGCAATTGTGGAAGATGAATCCATACTGGGACCTGAGACGGGATCTCCTCTGCAGAGTTGAACCCGATGTGCCAGGGTTTGATAAAAAGTCCAACTTGGTTAAAGAAGTATGGACCCCCTTCAAAAACCTTGTTCCTGTCTGCCATATTTGAGAAAATAACCATAAAATAATTGTTGGCTCCATATCTCCTTCCGGCTGCCAAATCCGATGCACCCATGATTCCAACACAGGAAGAGATAGACGGAGACCCAGAAACTTACAGATGAGCACATGTTTGCCCCGGTACTCAACATCTTCTGAAATTTGCTCTGGTTGAATAACCAAGACTGGTCGATCATCAGATCGCTCCAGACATCCATTCATCTTCTTGATGCGAACAGAACCCTTCGACACTGCAGCGTTCGCTCCAGATGGAAGGAGATCAGCCTGGCCCTTAGCCCCAACTCGCTTCAAAATGGAGGAATTAACCATCTCCAAATCACCCGACGAAGCCTGAGATATAGGGAGCTCTGCATGTCCCATATCCAGAGCTGGAAAAACACAGAAGCCCTACACCGAGGACCAACTAAATCACAGCCACCAAAAAAGAGATTCCCTTCTCCAAAACTGACCCCGGCCGGCCCCAAATCCCACTCCTACGTAGAAAACACCCCCCCGAAACAAACACTACCCCACAACCCTGCAAAAGCCTCACGCGCCCCCTGCGACCACCCCTTCGAAGAAGAACCAGGTGCCACCAATCACCATGCGAGCCCTAGCCGCACAGGCGGCCGAGGACGCGCAGGCCATCCGCTTGCGATTCCGCCATCATCCAAAAAAATTCCATATGTATTTGTTAAAAAAAATATTAATTATAGTAGACAGTCGTACACCAGAGGTTTCAAAAATGTACTTTATAGTCAATTAAAAATTATTTAATAAAATATTCAATAAAAAAGGATAAAATATTCTCATCAATTTTCAATATTTTAGGTACCTTTTCCCAAAAGGATTCCCAAAAATATATTTATTTACCTCAAAAAAGGGTGGTCGTATAGTGTGAGGTGTGGTCCTGAAACATGCATTTAAAAAAAGTGATTTTTAAACATGCCTACTAAAATTCTATTTATACCATGTGGGTATTGAAATAAATTACATATTTGAAAAGTAGACTCCAAGCACTACATTTTATGTTCCTCAAGTTTTCCAAGATTCAATCTTTAAGTGCCTCAACTTTTGACATCAATTGACATAAATCAAGGAGGGAAAAAACCATTCAAACTAAAGTAACAATGGTTAAGGAAAAGGAGAAGACACATGAAACTAAGTAGAGAACTTACAAGAGAAATAAGGGTTTAACTCATGGCTATATAGAGACAAAAAGAAAGAGTAAGAAGAAAGATACAATATCTAGGAAGAAGAAGCTCAAATTGAATCTGACAAATAACAAGCAAAATTGAGGGCCAGTGGTAAAAAATCAAATGTTTTAGGCATGACAACTAAGAAATCAATCAAATCAGTGACTAGGAGATCTAATACAACAAACATCATAGCTGAAGAAGTTAGAGAATATGGAAGCATCACTAAGGTAAGTTTCTCCAGTATGATAAATTTAATGATGAGGATAAGTAAAGGATTAAAGAAGTTTTTATATACAACATGCATAAATTATGCAAAGGGCCTAGTGAGCTACATAAAATGATACCTGATACATTATTCAAGAATATTGATGCTAGGTGGAGGTATGCTCTGAAAGATGATAAATAAATATTGGAACAAGATTTGGTGGATCTGGAACTTGATTTAATATACCAATTTAAGTTGTATAGAGTACAATTTCATTTCTAAAGCCAAAATTTAGAAGAAGTAGCTTATGTAAAATAATAATTGGTGAATCTTAGGTAGTTTATGAGACTCTTGAAATTATGAAGAAGGAATTTGAGAAAGAAAATGAACTAGTGGATGATATTGATGAGGAGAATCAAGTACAAGAGCATATCAATGAAGGGGTAATAGTAGATGATTTTGTTATATCTAAACAAGTGATTGAAGAAATTATTAGTGATATACCTTCAAATAATCCTCAACAAGATCCTATTGTTGAAGATGAAGATGTGAAAACAGATGGATGTGTACATAAGGATCAGATAAAATAGGTTGAGGTACTTGTCATAACTACTATAGTTTCAAATAGAAGAAGGATGAATTTTCTATAGAGGTTATGATTGGTGAACATTCTAAGAAGGATGAGACTCATGAAGATGATGTTGCAGCACATTCAGTAAAGAGGAAACTAGATCTAGGTGCAAGTTCAAGTAAAAAGAAGGAAATAAGATCAATATTTATTCTTGAGGAAGAAATTGTAGAAGATCTTGGAGATGAGGATGTTGAGGTCATTCAAGGACCTATTGATGTTTCCAAGATGAGTCCTAGTGAACTAATGTGAAGGTCTGAAATAATGAAGTTGAAAGCTAGAAAGGATAAGATTAGAGATGAGAATAAACAAGAACAAGTACTTATGTCATCAAGAGACACTCTTGCAGATCTTGTAGCTAAAGTTGACTATGATCCTAATGCTACACCAATTGAGAAAATAGATACTTTGATGCCTATCACTAGGGAAGTTACAAGTTTGGAGGAAGGATGTTGAGTATAGAGCACATATGAATTATGAAAAGAAGAGGACTAATAAGTTAATGGAGCCTGGGTGGTCCCAAAATAGCGAGTCACACTTTTTGGCCAACTTTGACACATAGATCAACATTCTGAGAAAAAAATTTACTGTCGAACACATGTTGCCACAAAACTATTAGGAATTTGTAGATGATGTAAACTAGAGTATTTTAGAAATTTCTTTCTAGTTTCTAAATATATATATATTTTTAAAAGAAATCATTTAAATTCATTTTTCCTTCTCCTTCGAAAAGTGGTTTGTGTGAAAAAACTATCTTTTTAAGGAGTTACTGTCACTTGGATCAGCATAATTTTTTTCTAAAATATGATAACGATGTAATTCTTTTGAGATTATATTTTTAATTTCAATATCTAAAGGATGCCATTGGTTTTATTCATTTTGAATCAATATTTCATAATTTATTAAGATTTAAAGTGACAGTAACTATAATTTAGACATAAGGTCACTTGGATTGCTCTAACTTGATTTGTGTATATCGAAATTCATTTTTTATTTTTTTCATAGAAAGGTAACACAAATACGCTTTTCCTACATATTTTTTATAAAAAAAATTTATAGTTTACTATTTTTCCCGAAGTCTTCAAGTGACAGGTTGTTGAATGACCAAACAACCTATGTTTAGTTAAAGTAATATGTAAAAGTGATAATGAACTCAATATGTATTAAAATTATATTCATTAGAAAGCTTGTTCTGAATAGCATCATTTGACATCATCTATTCGTAAAAATCATCTTGTTTAGTCCTTGTTTCAGGCCTCCAAAGACCATTTTTTTGAAGTTCAGTTACTTTCTGAGGGCAAAATTTCAGATTTGGGGTCTTCATACGAAGACCCCCTTTGCATGAAGACATCTGGGGGTCTTCATGCAAAGACCCCTCACATGAAGCCCTTCAACTAAAAATCCTGGCAACAAAACACCCACTAGAATTTTTCTTTGGGCAATTCGCACAATTTATGTACTTCGAGCGAAGTCGGCTAGTAAACTTATTTTGTAAAAAAAAATTAGAATGGTATAAATCTAAAATATTTTATTTCTATTTTATATCAAATTGCAATTAATAAATTCGCATTTTCTATTATTGAAGGGATTTTTTGCAGGAGGATTGCTATTTCTATTTTTTCAAAGGCATAATTTTGGAGAGGAAAAATATTAGATTAAAGTATTTTTTGAAGAAGAAATTTTTTTGTTGACAATCTTGTGGAAGTCATTTTTTGGAGCTCGAAGAAATGGGGAACAAGAAGGGCAGAAAAAGTGAATCTTCTAGAAAAAGGTCACCCAGTACTCAACAAAGAAATCATGAAGCTACATTGACATATTATCATAAAATTAAAGAAGCTGAAAGACAAGCTGAAGTAGGAGGGTCAAGTCAAGTCGAAGAATTGCACATTGAAGAAGGGTCAGAATTACTCCCTACAAAAGCTCAAACAATTGATGTTGGAGAAGGGTCAACATCACATTCTCTTAATGGTATGGATGAAATTTTAAATTTAGCTCAAACTGTAAAGAGAAATATTAATTATAGAAACTTAGATCATTTACTTACAATAGATGTGGAATTTGAAGATGATGTAAACTAGAGTATTTTAGAACTTTCTTTCTAGTTTATAAATATATATATATATTTAAAAGAAATTATTTAAATTCATTTTTCCTTCTCCTTTGAAAAGTGGTTTGTGTGAAAAAACTATGTTCTTAAGGAGTTATTGTCACTTGAACCAGCATAACTTTTTTTTTAAATATGATAATGATGTAATTATTTTGAGATTATATTTGTAACTTCAATATTTAAAGGATGCAATTGGTTTTATTCATTTTGGATCAATATTTCATAGTTTATTAAGTTTTAAAGTGACAGTAACTGTAATTTAGACATAAGGTCACTCAGATCACTCTAACTTGATAAGTGTGTATCGAAATTCATTTTTTCTTTTTTTCATAGAAAGGTAATAGAAATATGCTTTTCCTACATATTTTTTATTAAAAAAATTTATAGTTTACTATTTTTCCTAAAGTCTTGAAGTGACTGGTTGTTGAATGACCAAACAACCTATGTTTAGTTAAAGTAATATTTAAAAGTGATAATGAACTCAATACGTATTAAAATTATATTCATTAGAAACCTTGTTCTGAATAGCATCATTTGACATCATCTATTTGTAAAAATCATCTTGTTTAGTCCTTGTTTCAGGCCTCCAAAGACCATATTTTTGAAGTTCAGTTGTTTTCTGAGGGAAAATTTCAGATTTGGGGTCTTCGTGCGAAGACCCCCTTCGCACGAAGACACCTGGGGGTCTTCATGCATTGACCCCTCACATGAAGCCCTTCAACTAAAAATCTCGGCAACAAAACACCCACCAAAATTTTTCTTTGGGCACTTCGCACGAAGTATGTACTTTGAGCGAAGTCGGCTAGTAAACTTATTTTGTAAAAAAAAATTAGAATGGTATAAATCTAAAACATTTTATTTCTATTTTATATCGAATTGCAATTAATAAATTCACATTTTCTATTATTGAAGGGATTTTTTGCAAGAGTATTGCTATTTCTATTGTTTCAAAGGCATAATTTTGGAGAGGAAAAATATTAGATTAAAGTATTTTTTGAAGAAGAAAATTTTTGTTGACGATCTTGTGGAAGACATTTTTTGGAGCTCGAAGAAATGGAGAACAAGAAGGGAAGAAAAAGTAAATCATCTAGAAAAAGGTCACCCAGTACCAAACAAATAAATCGTGAAGTTGCATTGACATATTATCATAAAACTAAAGAAGCTGAAAGACAAGCTAAAGTAGGAGGGTCAAGTCAAGTCCAAGAATTGCACACTGAAGAAGCATCAGGATTACTCCCTACGGAAGCTCAAATAATTGATGTTGGAGAAGGTTCAACATCACGTGCTCCTAATGGTATGGATGAACTTTTAAATTTAGCTCAAACTGTAAAGAGAAATATTAATTATAGAAACTTAGATCATTTACTTACAATAGATGTGGAGAATTTGAGATCACTTGCTAATGTTCAACCCTTAAGTCTTGCTAAGAAGAGATCAATGAATATTATAGAAAAAGAAATATTGTTTAAATTTGATAATTTTGAAACACTTCGACAAGCTCAATTTCTTTCACTTGTACTTATAAACAAAAAGTTGGAAGGGGCATTAAAATTATTGGGTATAGACACATCATCAAAGAAGATAAAAGTTGTTGACATGCAAACTGATATGATTGAAAATCTTAAGAAAGGTTTGAACTAGCTAGGGAAGCGATCTTGAACTATAGATAAGTCCATTACTAGAAAAGTTATGTTCACATCCATTGTAGGTAACACTATGGGATGAAAAAGACAAATATCTTCAGTTTCATCTCAGTTTGGTTTTAATAGGAAAACAATATCATGATATGTTAACAGGAGAATACTTTTGGATGATAGCACCTTGGAAGGCAATTGGGAAATCAAGTGTAGAGCTCTTCATTTTGATAGGATTGATGAAGGAATAAAAAATTTGGTTACATCATTTTGGAATGATAATACACGTCATTCATCAAACACTAGAGATGTTATCAGACATAAAATTTCAGCTAATCAGTATGAATATCATATGAAACATTGGTTGGACACAACACACCATGAAATGTATGTGTCATTTTGTAGTTCAAATCCTAATATAAAGATTGGGCAAACATTGTTTGAAAGATTGAAGCCATATTATATCAGGACAAACAAAGTGTTTGAAACTTGTTGTTGTCGTTATCATATTGAATTTTATCTCCATTATCAGGTTTTTCAAAATTTTGTAGAAGACACTTATGGTTTTGAAAATGCTCCTCCTACTAGACAAAGTGATTTCATCTCATCCATTTTATGTGACAAAAGAGATGATGTAGCTGGAGAAATAAATTGCATAAAAGGAATATGCCAAACATGTGCTGATTTGTCTCTTTTTCCTTTGAAAAATGAAAATTTTGATGTAACAAAGATGGTAAATTGTAAGAGTTACAAATATGTAAAGAATGAATCAAAATTTGGGAAAGAATCCAAAAGGTTAGAATATGTTGAAGAGGAGATAAATGTTGGAGTATTTATGGAAAAATTTAAAAAATTGAGTCAACCCTACATTCATCATGCTTTTTTGCAAAGTGGCAAGCACAATAATTCCAAACACTGAGAGAAAATTTCCCACTTGGAACTATTGTATCAGTTGTTGATTTTGTAGAAAATTATTCTTTTGTTCATCAAAAGGCAATTCAGTCATAATACTATTTTTTAGAGAAAATTACTATTATGGTACATGTGTGTTATCGACATGCACAATTAGATATGGATAGTATTTAGAGCACATTTGAAGCATGGGTCATCAAGAAGGAATATCATTTTTATATAAGTGATGATAGAGAGCATCGCATTCATTATGTAGAACACTGCTTCAAGATGTTTTTTACAAATTTGAAAGAAAGAGCTATACAAATTGATAAACATTATGTTTGGTCAGATGGATTGCTACACAATTCAAATCATCGAGACCATTTTATGCACTTTGTAGATATCATCATATTGAAAACATACCACATGTCTGGAGTTTATTTGTGAGTAGACATGGAAAAGGTGAACATGGTGGTGCCGGAGCTTGCATCAAATGTTCTATACAAAAGTATCCAATGAATTACAAGGGAGTGCATATAAAAAATGTACATGATGTAGTTGAATGGTGCAAGACACATTTCACACCAAATGAGAATGACACATCATCAGGATTGACTCAGGCGGTGCCATATAGAAAATTTTGGGAGATAAAAGGTATGCACACATTTTTAAATTATTTGAAAGTGTTTAAAATTTTTATGATATGTTTTATTCAAATTATATTTATATAGAATGTAAATTTATATATGCATTTCTTCAGGTGTGGATAGAAAAATTATGCATGGTTGCAATAGGATAGAAAATATGTGATCTTTGCATTCAGTTATGAGTACAACTTGTCACAATTGGATGTTGAACACTAGGGACTACTCATGCTTTTGTTGTCACTACATTGCTAACAATTATGAGGAATATATCAATCAAGACCGTGGATATGTAGGCGCATGGAATCTAGGGTATGTGCAAGATCATGAGGGGCCAAAAAGTGGCGATGTGAAAAATATTCACTTTTCACTCGTCCAAAAGCTCATGAAAATGCTTGTTGACTTTTTAGTAGGCTTAGGTGTCAGTACACCTAGACAAACTTGACACCAAAGCACAATCATAATCGGGTACCCGAAAATATTGGGTACCTGAAAAAATCAGGAACCGAAACCTATGGCATAAATCAAAACCCACGGGCCGTGTTTCTCATTTCTCTCATTTTTTTTTAGGTTTCTAAAATGGCTCTATATATCTGATACTCAATTTTTTTGGATATCTAATTTCTCCAAACAACAAATTTGACTCCATAGTATATACGATAAGTAAATTCTTTATATATTTTGATTATTTTATTTCATTTTGATGCTAAATGTAGTTTTTTTGGTTGAAATAGGGTTTTGTATTTATTTTTGTAATTATATATGAAATCAAATTGAATTTTATATATTTTTTTTATTTAATCAATCATGGATGACAACAATGAAGAAAATAACCCTCCTGCACCAAATAATGATCCCCAAAATAATCCCCCATCTCAAAAGCCTTGATCTTTAGAAGATTTGATACAAGATTTTTTTAACACAATACGAGGTTTCCAAAACACATATCAGAGTAGACCTACATTAGGTCTCATGCTTGCCACCCTAAATACTATTGTTGAAAACATTGAGACACTCACACAGCAACATAATGTTGCTCTTCATTAGCGTGATGATATGCACACCCAATTTGATGATGGGCTTGACCATGATGGGATTCTAGCCCTTAATATAACTAAGGGAGATATAGCCTCCCTTTTTGTGAATCCTAAAATTGGATTACAAGTTCACCCCCAAAAGTCCAAATTATCAATAAAATGGCACACAAATGAGGCAATGCACACACACTTTTGGGATCGTTGGTGGATGGTTTTTGATAAACCACCCCATAGAAATTTGGAGCTCCCTTTCTATTCCTTAAAAAAATTGTTTGCTGAGTTAGTTCTTGGTCACAATGTTATTTTAGCATGAGGCCCAACATGGGCATAGGTGAAGGAGCTCCTCAGACTAGGCCATTTTCCCACTGCAAAAAGGCCACTACCTTCATCCCCCCCACTAATGTCACACCCCCTCCTCCAGTGCAACACCCTAATATCATTATTGAGGCTGCCTCATAGACTATTAGGGCCATTCATTTGCTGAGTGATTAGTTGATCACGCAAACCAGGTCAGTGTTGCCTCCTGGTGTGGATGATGTTGGGGCATTGACATCTCATCAGAGTTCACATGTATGCGAGCCCCATATTTTCATTATATGCAAGAATATGTGCCTCAGACCACTTACTGATGCTAATACATATCTGTATGTTATTGATGAGGAGGATATAGGAGACGTGGCTGCAACACCTCATGGAGCATCTACATCTCATGAGACTGCTCAGGAGGTGTATGCAGAGCCATGGACTCCTATTGATACAGTAAGAGTAAACATTATAAATAAATTTGTCACATGACTTATTTGATTTTAAAAAAATTATTTATTTAGATTAGTTTTAATGATTGCATGCACTTATGTATATATTTTTTTTCCATTTATGTTCAGTTGATGACAGAGGAGGAGTTGAGATAGGTGGATGACTCTACACTTTCAGCCATTTCATTTGGCCTTGATGCCTATATGGTATATTATAAATTATGTACCCATTAGTTTTTTTTATATCATTTGGTGTACATGCTTAAATCTCTATCAATTAGAGCAATAAAATTCATACATTTACTAATATATTGTCATCTTATTGTACTCTTGTAGGATACAACTGATGTTAATGGGGGGCACGAGGGGGTTCCTTCATCAGGTGTCGACAAAGGAAAGGTAATTAATTATTTAAGATTAATTATGCATGCATATGTATGCCACTTGTGTGTAGTAATAAATATTTTACTTGCACTTTATTGTATAGGGTGTGGCTCTTGATGATGTCCCGACACGGCTTTGGGAGCCTAGGCTAGTAGGCATCTTGATTCGGAGTGATAGCCCGATTGTACGTAGACTTTTGCATATTGTTATTTGTATTTTTTAACCAGGGTTGTTATGATGAAGTACATTTATATATAATTGAGAATATTTTTACTCTCATAGGTTACTCCCAGTGTGAGGGATGGCCCACAAGAATCTTTCATATCTTTGTTGACCTAGCCCACTATTCCAGAGTAGGGATCAATAGATGTAAGTTTTAATTTTAGTTCAATCAATTTGTAATTTTATTGGGCTATCATCCTATTTTGTAGATTTATTACTATATGTTGCACCACTCTACTAATCTCATTATTGCAAATATATATTTATAGGTCGGAGTAGGTATTGTTGGCATGGTCCCTTCACTACCAAAGACTTATGGTCATGGTAGGCGACTGAGAGGCTAGGTATAGATATTTGTATTTAGTTATAATTTTAATTAAATTAGTGTTTGAATTATGAATTATATGTGTGTGTGTGTGTGTGTGGTTGTGTGTGTGTGTACAAATCATATAAACTAAGCAATCTAACTTGGGTTTGAACTCATTTTTTATATAGGATCAATCAGAGCCAAACACTTCTTCAAAGAGACTATGTTTTGATGATCCCCCTATGACATAGGATGTAGTTTTAGGTTTGAGATCATTTAGAGATGCCACTTGGCACATTTTGAGATGGCATATATGCCACATTGTACACCTTGAAACATTGATTTTGTAGACATTTTGAAATGGCATGTGCCATATTTGTATATGGAGATACTTTTGATACATTTGATACTTTCTATATATAGAACATGTTCATTTTTATGTTATATTTGTGTTATCTTTTGTATACATATTTACTATTCATATTTATGGAATTAAATGGTGAAGTTATATCTTGACTATGATTATCATTATGATTTAAATTATATCTTGTTGAAGTTACATTTGTTTTTCTTTACTCTGGAATACCCTGTTCATGGAGCTTATTATGTTTGAGGTTTAACTTCTATAGATTTCCTATGTTCTTATGTTTCATACCATTATACCTCCCACCCAAAGGGACAGTCAGTCTCTTCAGATTTACAAACCACCTCTGTAAATGTTAACTTCCTCAATCAGAACACAACTGGACTCACATATAAAAACCATAATTTTCTATTTAAGGCATGCTCCAGTGATAGCCCACATCTACCAACTACCCAAAAAATCAATCTTTCAAGTCTTTGGAAAACCCAAATCCATTACCATACATAACACATGTTATGTGTCCTCAAAGCCATGCATGCACGTCTTATAACATCCCAAACTTCTCAACCAACTATATATCTTTTCCATATACATCCTAACCCCAACATGCAAAACCATGAACCATATTCCTTGATTACCATTAAACTTCACCTAACGTAACATTTTATATCTCCATCTACTACATTACAAAGACAAGTGTTGATAGTATACTCTATATACCCACTCTACTACATCACAGATCCCACGGCCCTTAACCCAACTTGTAATCCCACTTGAGCCACTTAGTACTACATTGTTTCAATACTATGTATATACTCATTGTGTATATAACTTATCATATTGGGGCTTACTAAATCCAAAGAGAAATGTAGCACTTGTGTTGTTAGGTCACTTGGGTCGAGCGTGGTCGCGAGTGTTCTAGTGACTCCGTGGGTGAAACAGAGTTGTCACTAGTGTTTACCCGACCAACCAGAACTGATGGAGTAGATGGTTTGATGCTAGGATAGATGGTTTGAAAGATACACTGCTGAGCTACTTTCAATTGACCCTCACTGCAAGTTTTGGCATTAACTAAGATCATCTTGCCAAATGAAAATGAAGTCGAATCACCCAAAATTGAGAGAGGTTATTGTATACCTCAAAAACACAATCCTGTAGCCCTTGATGATTTATTGATACCTCTCATGAGGTATGAGATAAAAGCCTTAGAAGATCACTGCCCAATTGTGCTTAGTGCACCTTGGGGTCACTTGGGTTGAGTGTGGTCGCAAGCATTCCAGTGACTCCGTGGGTGGAACAGGGTTTTCACTAGTGTTTACCCTACCAAATAGAGCTAATGGAGTAGATGCTTTGATGCCATGATGGATGGTTTGAAACATACACAACTAAGCTACTTTCAATTGACCCTCATTGCAAGTTTTGGCATCGACTAAGATCACCTTGCCAAATGCAAATGAAGTCGAACCACCAAAAACTGAGAGAGGTTATTTTATACCTTAGAAACATGATCACATAGCCCCTAAAAATTTTTCAATACCTCTCATGAGGTCTGAGATACAAGCCTCAGAAGATAGCTGCCTAATCGTGCTTAGTGCACCTTGGGGTCACTTGGGATGAGCGTGGTTGCGAGCATTCCAATGACTCCATGGGTGGAATGGGGTTCTCACTGGCATTTACCTAGCCAACCAGAGCTGATGAAGTAGATGGTTTGATGCCAGGATGGAGGGTTTGAAAGATACACTGTTGAGCTACTTTTAACTGACCCTCACTGCAAGTTTTGGCATTGACAGAGATCGCCTTGCCAAATGCAAATGAAATCAAATCACCCAAAACTGAGAGAGGTTATTGTAGACCTCAAAATCATGATCTTATAGCCCCTAATGGTTTATCAATACCTCTCATGAGCTCCAAGATAGGAGCCTCATAAGATCATTGCCTAATCGTGCTTCATGCACCTTGGGGTCACTTGGGTCGAGCGTGGTTGCGAGTGTTCCAGTGACTCCGTGGGTGGAATGGGGTTGTCACTAGCATTTAAAATGTCATGAAAGTGAACCACCAACTTATATTCCACACCATTTTCAGTAACAAAAAATTTAACCCATTTACTCTCCCAGCAGACTCAGAAAGCACGTCACATGCAGACCATAAAACACACAATGCATTATGGTACACTGGGCAGCCTGCAAGTAGTTGTGTTTTATAGATTGAGTAATTAGTCCTTGGGAACATGTCATTGTCTGTAGTGGAAACAATTACGTTTTCATTCAAAAACAATAGAAGACCCAAATGGGAAAACATGCACACTTCTTTTCTTGACCCAGTTCTGTTGCAATGACTGTTAGTGGTATGTTTGAAATTTGAACTATGAAACTAATCATGATTAAGCTAGTCAACACTACTAAAATTCAATTATTTTTAATATTCTACCACCCCTCCCAAAACCCAATAACAAAGACTGAATATTAGGACATTTGTTTTTCTTTACTCTAGAATACCCTGTTCATTGAGCTTTTTATGTTTGAGGTTTAACTTTTATAGATTTTTTGAAATGATAAAAAATAATATTCTTAAAGCATTAGAAACAACAATCAAACATGTAAATTCAAACAATGGAAATGACATAAGTAAATGACATGTAAGATCCCTTGTTGGCACTGTTGGCCACCCATACATGATTTTGGTCATAAGTCCTTATCAAGACTTCTAGGACATTTAACTTTTAAATCAAATGGATTGTTACAAATTTCCATTATAGGCTTCAAAAGATCTCAATTAACCATTAAGGATCCTTTTGTCCTTCTATCTCTGATTAGATCTATGGTGACTGTAGGTGTCTTCATAGGTGCTCCTGCACAAGTTACAATCCACATACAAAACCAAGTTTATTGAATCAAAATACAATCTAAGAAAGGTGAAATTAATGTATTGAAATTAAGCTTAATGAACTTAGAAAACAATGCACTAAGTTAACTTATTACCTAGTCAAGCGTTCCTGAAGGGTCATCTCTTTGCTTCAGGGTCTCCAATAGTACTTCATGATCAGCAGTACTAATAGTCCAAAGTTCTTTTGTCTTTGGTCTTCCTTGATGCTTTGAAAACTTGAAATTTGTTACTATAACAAGGTGTGAATACATGAGAATAGTTTTGTGCTTCTCATAGTCTTCAAATGTGGGAATTCCATTCTTTCTAATCATGTATGTTAACAACCATGTTCCCGCAACAACAACTGAACTAGTAGAATATGTGAAGCCATCACCATCTCTCATTGGTTGTACATGCTTCTTTTTACCTCATACACAATGTGCTAACAAATAATCTGACCTCTCATCATTCCCTTGTGGTGCAAACAATTCAAAAACATCTCCTAGCTGCAGAAGATCTGAAAGATGGTCATAATCAACTGAAGTGTCCATGTCATCATTTCTTATAGAGAGTGTCAAAGATAAAGGAGTTAGATACTATGGAACCCATGTATCCACCCACTCACTTGACTCATAATGACCCCAATCATACTGATAACACATGGTGAAAAAATAAGCCAACTCTTGTGTCCAAATGGTCCATGTACTACTATTGGAGCTTCGGAATGAATGCATTTTTGAAGAGTCTTTCACTGTTTGACAATCCAATCTATCTCCTGGGTAAGAGTTTGGAGTTGGGGAATTCCGTGGAAGTCTTTTAGATATGAGAGATGTCACTCAAAATGGGCGCCCATTTTCAAAAAATGGGTGCCCATTTTTGAATTTAAAATGGGTGCCCGTTTCTAAATTTTTATTTTATTTTTTTAGATTTAAAAATGCATTTTAAGACTTTGAATTTTTATTAAAAAAAATAGGTGCTTGTTTCTTAAGACATGAGTGGGTTGCACACATTCACCTCGAATTTCATTTCAAATTCAATCTGGTTTAGGCTTGGTAGAACCAAGCCTGTGCTTGACCCTGCAAAAAAATGGCTAAGGCATTACAGAGTAAAATTTTCACCTTGCCATAATTTTTAGGACAACTTCCCGAATGAATTTTTTGATAAAATGAAAACCCATTTTAGCTCTTATTGTGCAGATTATAAAAATATAAATTTTATAGTGATATGATAAATTTTAATATTTATACAATATTTATCAAGCCAACGTGGTACCTAAACTTGAAATACCAAGGTTAACTAAACTTTAATAACTTTTTTAATTTTTTGTTTTTTGAAAAATGAGTTACATGTAATCAAACTACATATAATTCTTTTCAATTTAAAAAAAAAATTGAAAAAAGTGAAGTTATCATCAAATTATGGTGTTCGTACACCAGAAGTTTCAAAAATGTACTTTATAGTCAATTAAAAATTAATAAAAAAAATATTCAGTAAAAAAATAAGATAAAATATTCTCATCAATCTTCATTGTTTTAGGTAGCTTTTCCAAAAAGGATTCCCAAAAATACATTCATTTACTTCAAAAAAGGGTGTCCGTACACGCATGAGGTGTGGTCCTAAAACAAGCATTTTGAAAAAGTGGTTTTTAGACATGCATACTAAAATTCAATTTATACCATGTGGGTATTGAAATAAATTACATATTTGAAAACTAGATTCCGAGCACTAAATTTTATATTACTGAAGTTTTTCAAGATTCAATCTTTAAGTGCTTCAAATTTGGACATCAATTGACATAAATTTTGAAAAATAGAGAAAACACTTCCACTTTTTGGCCAAAAGTGGGACCCAACTTCTTGCAGCCACCCTCCTATAGTTCCCTCCTCAACCAACCAAAATAATCTACGCACTGTAGAATCAAGAGTCCCCTATGTGACAATGCTAAAGTACACCAATCAACAATAGAATGAGCATCAAGAAGTACACCACCTGAAATCCTCAATTGCTCCTTAACTAGAGCTCTCTTCACATATGCACCTGCTCCATCATCCTCCCCTTTCCCATGCCCTGACTCAAAAAAAATCCAAATATGAGGTACACCTCTCTCCACATGCATTCTACACAACCAATAAAATATTCTGCCATTCTTAAATTGACCGTTGCAATTATCTGACCAAATGAGATGCCTATCCATAGCAATACCATTTTCTTGCAAGAAGTCAAAATCGTTCTGGAAATAATGTTGAACAAACTCATGAGAGTGAGACCTATCATCACTCATATAAAAATGGTACTCTCTATTTATATTTCTCTCATCTTTTGTGCTATCAAGGGAATGTCTATATGTGATGTGTACAAAAATAGCAACTTGAATGGAATTGTAATATTGAGCTTGAGTCTCATTTTGGGGCTGCAATGTATAGTTCTCCGCAAAGTCTACAATGAATATAATAGTTCCAATGGGGAAAGTGTCCTTACACATCCTGAATTGTTGATCCAACCATTGAGACCTATGACTATGCCTTGCATACTTGTAAAAAAGATTTGTCTTGAAATCTAAGATAAAATCAGCAACATTGTATTCTTTTGCAACTAACTCACATCTAGAGCCTTCACCTCCACTCTTCAAAGTATATTTCACTATTTCATATACCTTTTCTGGAGGAGTGTCTTTCCAAAATTGTGTTCCAAAACCTCATGAAAACATGTCCTAAACTTGGACAAGCCACCACATTCTGAGCACTTGGCATTTAAGTAATTTTTTTTTGTAAAATAGACACCCATCATCTCTATGACATAAAAATTGATCTAGCAAGTCTCTTGATCATTTGGGAAGACCACTTGCAACACAATCCTCTAGCATTTCATTAGTATGCAAAGTAGAAAGAATGGACCATAATAATTCATGATGCATTGAAAAATCAACATGATATTTGCAACAACATGTATTCTAAATCTTAAGGGGTACACAATCAAATGGCTTCACGGATTCAAAAGACCTTTGTGATATTTTCAATGTTGGATGCATCTCACAAATTGTTTTATACAACATTGTTTGACTTACCTCCACATAATGTTTAGGATGTGGAGTGCAGTCTTGATTGCCAACTCTCAACTTCAAGACATCCTTCACATTTGGTGACACTCTTGAGTTAGCATCCCAAAATTGTTGAATTTCATCATTGACAACATTTGTTAGCTTCTTATCGAAACGTGGAAGTCTCCCACCATAAGCCCATGTATCAATTTGAAGCGGATCATCAAGTCTTTCTCTTCTTGAAAGTTCTCTACCCAAAGTTTTACGGTCTATATTGAAGTCAACACAAGTTTTTCTCACCAAACAAGCCTTTCTCAACTGATGACTTACTTAGGAGGTTGTAATAACCCTTCGAGAAACTCTCTTGTCTTTTTCTCTGCTAGTCTTCCCAATGCTATTGAGAGCACTGAAAAGATTCTTCACAATAGTGGCATTTCTCTCCATTTTCTTGTTCACACAAATCTTCAATTTCACAAGCACAGGTTTCATCTTTTGCATCTTTAACAACTGCACAAAAATTTGACATTGCTCAACCAATGTCTTGTTTCCAAAAAAATGATCATATAGTCTTGAAGCCCACTACCAAATGGTTCTATGTGACCTCTTTCCTTCCCAATTATTCTTAATTTTCTCCTCAATTTCAGTTAACCATTTAGGTGTTCTTGAAAGCCCCAAACTTGAAGATTGATTATCTTTATTGCAAGGGACTTCATTTCGCATATAATTTGGAGATATGCAATGTTCATGTGGTTCTTGTGCAACATTTTCATTCCCCAAGTCTACATTTTCAATCTCCATCTGTACATTTTCATCTTCATTCCATTCATTGTCATTCCCCAAATCTACGTTTTCATTCACCAAGTCTACATTTTCATTCTCCATCTCTACATTTTCATCTTCACTCCATACATTGTTTTTCACAAAATTAATTTCCATATTATTTTCAAATTCAACATCGTCTTCACTTACAACTACATTTACGGGGTCACCTTGATTAATGTTTAATATACCTTCTCTCCTTCTTCGGTGATTTTCCCTATCTTTTTCCCTATATGCTTGAATTTCTTTATTCTTCAGCTTCTTCTTCTGTTTAGCCTTTCAAGGACTTTTTCTTCCCATGGTGAGACCACAAGTTGACAAAAAACAAAAAATGGGCCCCAAATCACATATTTTTTTTCCTGCAACCCGTGAAAAAAGTCTGAAATCCCGTGCTTCTCTGGTCTATGGGGATAGGGAATATTTTGGTCAAATATGACCAGTCAATAATCAGGTACCTGATATTTCCAAGTAGATGAAAAAGGGTGGGAGCAAATGAAAAAATTGAACTTTAATATATAAAAAGAGGTATATAATATATATATATATATATCATGTATATTATATATATACTAATGTATTATATACTAATGTATATAATATATATAATGTATTATATATTAATTTATATAATATACATACTAATGTATATAATATATATATAATGCATATATATATATATATATATATATATCTATATCTATATATATAATGTATTCAAAAAAATACTTGCATAGTTGATTTGATGATAGACAGTTTCAACCCAAGTCCTCTTGAAAGTATCAAGCATAGGATTTTTCTACAGACTCCTTGTAATGTCAGCGGAATGACTATATTGAACAAGTAGATTTCAATGGACTTCCCCTTGATTGAATACAATCAATTGAATTTTTAACTCTCGAAAAGAAATTTTACACAGATGTACAACCACTGTACGCTCATCATAGGGTTCCAATGTGTCCATAGGGGTCATGGGAACTTCCTAGGGGTCCTAACGCATGATAAGGCATACTAGGACCCCTAGGAAGTCCCCATGACCCCTTTTGACACATTTGAACACTCAAGTGTTTTCGAAGGGGTCATAGGACCCCTTAAGACCCACTTGAGCATTCCAATGTGTCCGTAGGGGTCATGGGGACTTCCTAGGGTCGTAAAGCGTGATAAGGCATACTAGGACCCCTAGGATGTCCCCATGACCCCTTTTGACACATTTGAATGGTCAAGTGTGTCTGAAGGGGTCATAGGACCCCTTAAGACACACTTGAGCATTCCAATGTGTCCATAGGGGTCATGTGGACTTCCTAAGGGTCCTAACATATGATAAGGCATATTAGGACCCCTAGGAAGTCCCCATGACCCTTTTTAACACATTTGAATCCTAAAGTGTGTCTGAAGGGGTCCTCAAACCCCTTAGGAGATACTTGAGGGTTCCAATTTGTCCTTAGGGGTCATGAGGACTTCCTATGGCTCCTAACGCGTGATAAGGCATACTAGCACCCCTAGGAAGTCCCCATGACCCCTTTTGACACATTTGAACACTCAAGTGTGTTTTAAGGGGTCGTAGGACCCCTTAGGACACACTTGAGGGTTCCAATGTGTCCATAGGGGTCATGGGAACTTCCTAGGGGTCATAACACATGATGATGCGTAGTAGGACCCCTACGAAGTCCCCATGACCCCTTTTGACACATTTGATCACTCAAGTGTATTCGAAGGGGTTCTAGGACCCCTTAGGACACACTTGAGGGTTCCAATGTGTCCATAGGGGTCACAGAGACTTCCTAGGGGTCCTAACATGTATTAAGGCGTACTAGGACCCCTAGGAAGTCCCCACAATCCCTTTTGACACATTTGAACACTCAAGTGTGTCTGAAGGGGTCAGAGGACCCCTTAAGATGCACTTGAGCATTCCAATGTGTGCATAGGGGTCATGGGGACTTCTTAGGGGTCATAATGCATGATAAGGTGTACTAGGACCCCTAGGAAGTCACCATGACCCCTTTTGACACATTTGAATGGTCAAGTGTGTCTGAAGGGGTCCTAGGACCCCTTAAGACACACTTGAGCAGTCCAATGTGTCCATAGGGGTCATGGGGACTTCCTAGGGGTCCTAACGTGTGATAAGGCATATTAGGACCCCTAGAAACTCCCCATGACCCCTTTTGACACATTTGAATGCTCAAGTGTGTCCAGAGGGGTCGTAGGACCCCTTAAGACACACTTGAGCATTCCAATGTGTTCATAGGGGTCATGCAGACTTCCTAAGGGTCCTAACATGTGATAAAGCCTACTAGGACCCCTAGGAAGTCCCCATGCCCCTTTTGACACATTTGAACCCTCAATTATGTTTAAAGGGGTCCTAAGACCCCTTAGGAGACACTTTGAGGGTTCCAATGTGTCCACAGGGGTCATGAGGACTTCCTAGGGGTCCTAATGTGTCAAAAGGCATACTATGACCCCTAGGAAGTCCCCATGACTCCTTTTGACATATTTGAATGCTCAATTGTATCTTAAGGGGTCGTAGGACCCCTTAGGACACACTTGAGGTTTCCAATGTGTCCATAGGGGTCATGGGAACTTCCTAGGGGTCCTAACATGTGATAAGGCATACTAGGACCCCTAGGAAGTCCCCATGACCGCTTTTGAGACATTTGAATGCTCAAGTGTGTCTGAAGGGGTCTTAGGACCCCTTAAGAAATAGTTGAGCATTCTAATGTGTCCATAGGGGTCATGCAGACTTCTTAAGGGTCCTAACATGTGATAAGGCATACTAGGACCCCTAGGAAGTCCCCATGACCCCTTTTGACACATTTGAATGCTCAAGTGTGTCTGAAGGGGTCATAGGACCCCTTAGGACATACTTGAGGGTTCCAATGTGTCTATAGGGGTCATGGGGACTCTCTCTCTCTCCCTTCTCTATCTCTCTCATCACCCTCTCTCCCTCTCTCTCTCTCTGCCTCCAGTGAACTATTCATCAAAGCCTCCATTTCTGCGAAGCTAGGGTTTATGATGCCTATAAAAGGCACAACTATGCCCCTGTAGGGACTCATGCTCATGCTTAGAATCATATTATTTTCATGCATTCCCTCACATTTAATACAAAGATTTAGTTGGATGCCTTTAAAGACCTAAAAGAAAAGAAAAATAAAATTTTGGCCAAAAATACATACCACATTTCCGTATGTAGTACCGTTAACTTCAACAATCCAATTGGCTTCCTCTACTAACGCATGGAGAACTTCATTAATGTCTGCTCTAGGAGGAAGATTATAATTTCCATATTTCCGCAAGCCCTAAAATATTTCTATTATTATCGCTCTCCGCCTCCACTCTCTCAATTTAGTCCTCTCCCTCTCCGCTGCACTCAGCTTAGCCATCCTTACCTAATCTTTAACAGAGATTCTCCAAAATCTGTATACAAAGGCATCCTATAGGAAAAAATGAAAATTTTCACAGAGAATATCCACAATTCATATACAAAAGCATCATATAGGAAAAATGACAAAAAATTAATAGCTAAAAGCTAAAATTTATCATTAACGCCGACAGTACCTAGGTCATACCCACTGTCAAATCCTCGCCTATGATGTGCAAAATGAGAAAAGTAAGTGAAATGAAATGGAAGTATAGATCAAATAGCGAAGGTGCATCAAATCGAATCAATATCATAATATATGTAGAAAATACTGTTACGGACAAAAATATTTGTATATTAATTGGAAAGAGTGGGAAGAGCTTCTTGGACCCATGATAGAAGTTACAGATAAGGAGGAAGAGCCAGGAAGGGGAAAGTGACAAAGGAAAGAAGTAAGATATGCGTGTGAGCCTATGTCACATGATGATGATGATGATGAGTACTCACCATCTCCTAGTAGCTCAAGTAGTGACAGAAGCTCTTTAGTGCACATGTACACTGACACAAAAAATTCAGATAGAGAAGTAACAAGTGTTGTGGAATTATCCATAGAGCAATGAGAAATGAAGCCTCAAACTAGTTCATTAGCAGGCAAAGAATTTGGTCATGCACTTCATTCTAGCACCACAAATATTTCTATTAGAAATGCCTATTCATCAATGGCCTTTCATTTATGGGGACTTGGGAAACCAGGTTACTCATGTTGGGCATTATCCCTCAAATATAAGTTCATTGCCACCTTTGGCAAGGCAATCTCACTCCACATTTTACAAAAAAGGGTAGCCATCTATGGTCTAAGTTTTTAATTAAGCTGACAAGTGGAGAGATTTTCAAGGTACTGATCTCTTTTGTAGAGAAGTTCTTGATTCATCTCAAGGTTCTTGTTTAGGTGACCAACACCTTGGAGGTCCACAAATAGACCCATTGATTTCCCAAATTGGTAAAAGGGTAGATGCAATTTTGGAAAGGAGTATCCCAATTAAAGAGAAATGGAAATTCCAGTGAGAATAAAGTTATTGCAGATCCAATGGGTGTATCTCCTCCACTGACAAAAATAACTACTTCCAGAGACTTGACTTTAAATGGAGACTGTCTGTTCCCAAACATGCCCCCAGTAGAGAAGATGAACTAGATGTTGCTTGAGTAAAGAAGATAGCGGTTTATTAAAGCATCTGCATTATCCCACTTGCTATCAGTTACTACTTTTTGAGTTGGCTTGCCAGCTGCTTTTGTGCGGGATTTCTATAATATATAATGTCCTCATGCAAGTACATACCATTTTTTGTAAACATTTTCTGTTGTAAAGGGTTAGTGAGCAATATCAAAGAAATGGTTTCTTGCATGTATTATTTAGACACATATCAATTAGGGAAACCATTTTTCTCCCATTACATGGCAAAAATGCCCAGATTCACTTTGACGGTATCAATAGGAAACAAGATGAGGGAAGAAATATTTGTGAAGAGGAAGTACAAATGTTACTGTCCAAAACCATTTGGAGAGTAATATTCTTCTCCTAATTGTAATAAGAAACTCAAAATGCAGAAGACAACAAATAGCTGGGGCATTTATTTCCTATGACCTATGTCAATTTCAGTTCAATTCCTACTGATGATATTCTCAATGTGTAAAAATAAATTGATGTGTTATTTTAAAATGTTGTTGACTAAAATTTTATGAACATATGTCAAATATCCATTTTTTCCAAAATTTGAAATAGAACCAGTGGCAATATAATCAAATTTGTGAATTTCACATCCAATCATTAGATGTTAATCAAAAGTACAACATAGTAATATTTTTGATCTGATAAAAAATCTTAGTCTTACTTCAAATAAAAAAATCTTAGTCTTACTTCAAACCTACTCCCATGTATGTGGGTTCTTGGAGGTATCTACTAAACAATGTGTGGGTCTGTAATGTCCCTATCCAGGACCTTACTCACTTTTCTTAAAACACCTAATTAGAACTTGGATTTATAATGCTTGCTGTGATATTATTCAAGTTTTCCTTGCTCCTTACTGATTAATATTTTAATGAATTGTTTATCCTTCCCATTCTCTCTCTCTCCTACTCTCTCCCCTTCCCCTTCTCTCTCTCTCTTCTCTCTCTCTCTCTCTCTCTCTCTCTCTCTCTCTCTCTCTCTCCTCTCTCTCTCTCTCTCTCTCTCTCTCTCTCTCTCTCTCTTCCTCAATGGCCACCCATGAATTTTTTAAATGGCTCATTGATTTCCTTTGCTTCTTTCAATGGCCATCCATGATTTTTCTGTAATCTTACAACCTTTCGTACATAGTTGTAAAATACATTTAATATATTTATACATATAAAATAATATATAATTATTAGATATATAATGTAACATTTAATATTAATATATATTAAATAATATTTAATGTAAAATTTATATTATATAATTTTTAATATATAATTGATATTATATAATATTTAATATATATAATATATAATCTAATATATATCTAATATATAGTTTTTGATATATAATGTATAATCTAATATATATCTAATATATAATCTAATCTAATATAGGATGGAGAAATGGGAGGGAGAAAGGTGAGGGAAAAGTGAAAAACCAAAATTCTACTAGTATTTTGGGGTACACAAAAATATCGGGTACCCGATTCAGCTCGGTATTGCTTTGTGCACCAAACCTACATGGTCAACTATTAAAATGTCTCAAAAACATGTTTTTCCCCCTATTTCTCTGAGTTCCAGACTTCAACCATGTAGCTGATGACTTTTTTTTCACCTGAATTTGATGAAATGAAAAGGGTATCTTAAGGAGATTATCAGCTTTCTATTGATATAATTGCTGTCAAATTTTGAATTCAGTAAGTAATTATTAGTTATTTTCTAATTGATGTTTACCTCTAAATTGCTGATTTATATACTGATTGAAAAATGATTATAACTTTTAGACGGTATAACATTTTTGAAATCCAAAAAATGTGTCACATTCTATACTTTGCCTATGATAAGGATTTTTTTTTTGTTGAATTTTGTAAAGTTTTGAATGAGTTAAGGTGGTCAGACATGGGAGTTTTTTTATTCTAAAAATGTTGTAGCATAAAGTTCATAATTAATTTTTTTTTGGAATAAAATTACAAAAAAATATGTGTCACATCCAGGCATGAATCTACTACTTATATATAAAATCTTATAATAACATATTATCATTGATTATGATTAAGGTGGTCAGACATGCACTTACTTCTTATTTTTTTTCTAGAAATTTTGTACTGCTGCATTGAAATCTATACTTTTCGCCAATCATACTAACTTTTTTTCAAAAAAGGCCTAGTAGTTTAGAAACTACATTCAATTTTCTACAGATTCTATTCTTACAACTTTTTGATATTAGGTTGATAGCTAATTAAAATTTTCACGTCAAGTTGACTAACCTTGATTTGCTAATTTTTCATTGCCACTTAAGGGCCATAGTTTGGCCCCTCATGATCTTAAACATACCCTCTAGTGCCACTAGTTGTTACTGATATATTTCATAGAGATGAAGATGAAAACATTGATGATGTCCCTTTGATTTCTACTGATTACGATCATATCTCAGGATTGGTCAAAATTGGTAAGTATATATATTTCACATTATATGGTACATTGAGCTACATGTATAGATAGATAGATAGATCTATAGATTGAACTAAGAAAATTTTAAGATCTCACTCATGTATATATAAATTTACTATGTAGGAGATGCTTTTGCAGTGATTGCTAAGCGTGGAAATGTAGAAGGAGATGGTTATTATTTACTGTGTTGTACTACAGAGAGGATGAAGTTACTTGAACCCAAACAAAGTGATGGAATGTTGTTCCCCATTGGTTTGTATATGGTTTAAATCAATATATTGAACTCAATTTTTAAATTTTAAATTTCAACCTTTTAACAAATTTCAAATTGAGTTTGTTTAAATTTATATATTGCTAAAATTTGTGACTTGCAGGCTCAGTTGTTTTAGAGGGAACATATTTCAAGAAAATCAAAGTAATTCAACATGGTATTCACTTTGTTGATTACAAACTAGACAATAAGGTGTTTCAATATAGTCACCTAGTAGTTTCCACATCCATTTGTCTTCATATAGTTAAATCTCAATGTGGATGTCGTAAGTGGAGACTAGATAGTGAGGATCATGAGAGAATATTACATGTTCTCCATGAAAGGTCTGAACCACTTGAGTTGGTCTAAAAAGTATAATATGTATACTTATTTCTTGTGTTAGGACCTACTTGATATCTCTTGATTAAATTTCATTATACTTTGTTTATATATTTAAACATATGATGGACCTATTTGATGGTTCAATGGTTTTAATATATAGAATTTTATATGTATACTTTGATTATTCAATGAGTTTTATAGATTGCATATTAGTTAGAGATTTTATGTATGCTTTAATTTTTCAATACTTTTTATGATGCTTATGATTTCTAGTTCCCCTTAAGACCTCCCCTTAAGACACTAAAAAATTATGAAATTAGTTAGATTACTTACGACGTGTGTTAGTTCTAGAATTAGTTACATGTATACTTTGATTATTCAATTATTGTTATAGATTGCATATTAGTTAAAGATTTTGTCTATGCTTTGATTATTAAATGATTTTTATGATACTTTTTATGATGCTTATGATTTCTAGATCCCCTTAAGTCCTCTCCTTAAGACACTAAAAAATGATGAAATTAGTTAGATTACTTACAATGTGTGTTAGTTATAGAATTAGTTACATGTATACTTTGATTATTCAATGATTTTTATAGACTGCATATTAGTTAAAGATTTTATGTATGTTTTGATTATTCCATAATTTTTATGATACTTTTTATGATGCTAATGATTTCTAGATCCCATTAAGACCTCCCCTTAAGACACTAAAAAATTAAATAAAACCATATAATCAAATAAAAACATCTAATCAAATCATCTAATCTAATCAAATCAAATCAAATCATATCATATTATCTAATCATATCATCTAATCAAATATAGGTCTCGAATCATATGTCTCTAATCAAATAAAACCATCTAATCAAATCATATATCATCAAATAAAGCTATCTAATCAAATCATATATCATCAAATAAAATCATCTAATCAAATGAAATCAAATCATATTATCTAATCATATCATCTAATCAAATATATGTCTCAAATCAAATATAAGTACATCTAATCAAATATATATGTTTCTAATCAAATATATGTCTTGAATCATAAATTGAAAATATAAAACATATACTAATGACATATATAATGAGTCTCAAATAAAAGATATGTGCAACATATCCTAAAATAGGGAATCATCTAGGCGTATGCGAACAGAGTGACCATTTGAGCAACTGCTAGGAGCATCCTCTGGCTGTGAGACAACAATTGATCTTTGCAAATATAATGCATGTATATATGATAATAATCTAAAATAATTAAAATATTATAAATGCATGTTTAAACTTACATATTTTTAAAACTTACCTGACCACTACTAGGTGTCACATTTGCTAAATCACTCCTATGAAAAGCATCCCTTTGGTTGTAAAGAAATGATAGACCCCTACAAATTTAGTGTACAACTATTAGTTATATACATGTGCATAGTATATATATTAATATGTAAAGTACTTGAAATATATAAATACATGTGTACACATGCATGCTTAAACATACATATATCTAAAACTTACCTGATCACTAGTAGGTGTCACATCATGTGGATCTCTCATAGGAAGATGTTCTGAGCCCACACTGGAGGTAACATGCTCTGCTAACTGTGCCTACAAAATATTATACATGTAACAAACATCAATACACATGTCTACAATTAATTGTTCACTAAAATTCCTATGAAAAAAGAAAAGAAAATTTTATATGTACCTAGGTATCAGGAGCAGGAAGAACATCAGCATGTTGTACCATCGTATCATCAACTAAAATTGCATCACCCACACCACTTATTATCCTGAACCTCTATAGTAATGAGGACTGTAGGGGTGACACTAGCTGGGAGGGTAGTGATGTAGAACCTGAACCATATGGATGCAATAACATATCCATAAATGACATAACATCAGTGCCAACACCCACTTGACCCAACCCACGCAGCTGCTCATCAAAAGTGTCTAGGCCCTCAGTGGTGATGTGTACATATCCAATCTGTATACCTAGCTCTGTAGTTGTAGAGTGATGTGTGGGTGCATGATGCTCTGCACTATGTTGTGCCTGACTAGTAGATGGTGTGTCCTGTATTGGTGGAACTATAGGAACCTGTGAAAGTCCAATGAAATCCCTAACTGAATGTATTGGGACCCTGTGCATGTTAGCAATATGAGAATAGGCCTGCAGGAGATCCTCCAAAAAGTTAAGGGCCATATCTAAAGTACTTTGATAACCCGACAATGCTTGTATCTCTCGAGGTACAGGAAGAGCTGAAGCTCTATATGTCTCCTCAATCACACCTACAGTAGTACTAGATGAAGCCTTAGAAGATGATCTGGCTCTACTAGGTCTAGTCAAAATGTATCTGCCCACTGAATCTGAAGTGATGGATGTGGTTGCAGAAGCAATCTGTCCTATACTATCCACAACTCCCCTCTAAGAAGAAATGATGACTCTATCTTCTGTCGCAGCCATCACCACTGCCACTGTCGGAGTCCTGTCCCCAACTAGCTATCTATGAGACTATATAACTTGATCAAACCTATGATACTAATCATGGTCTACAACCCTACTAAGCCCCTAACCATAATATGCTGGGACATCTAAATAGTTGACCCTAAGTCCCAAATGAAACTCAGTGTACAACTGTTGTGCAAAATATAATGGAATCTAGTCATTATTTGGATAACAACCATGTGCTACAAGAAATCAAGGGTAAATCATACATGCGATCTGAGGTATCACACACCGTGTGACCTAATATGCCCTCATAGTGGCCCTTCCCTCATAATGTTGGAAAACCTCTCGTTTGATGGTTTCCTTGGGGGAAAAGACTCTGAACCGTCACCAAGGAAACATCGCCAGAGACCTCCTCCCTTTAACTCTCAAAAAATGGTCTCAACTACCTGAGGCATGAAGGAGTGAGACCTCAATCTAGTAGTCATAGTCTCTAAAATAGTCAATATAGTAGCATAGGTATCTCTATGTATACCATCTATTGAAGAATTATAGATAGACTCCCTAAGTCGAGCCACCTTCATATCAGCAATATGACAAATGGTCTGCATATCAGGAGTCTGAGGTGCACCCCGAGTGGCCATCTAGATACATAACATGTGAAAGCTAAGTGTTAATAATTAAGTACTTGATTACATGTTATAACTTCATGTAAATAAAATGGAAACAAATATCTAAATATATAAAATTATAGGTCCTATTAGGTCACGTAAGTGGTCTTATTAGGTCTTAAGGGTTCTAAGATGTATGAATTAGGGCTTAAGGGGTCGTAGATAACATAAGAGGTCTTATTAGGTCTTAAGAGGTTGTAGATAACATAAGAGGTCCTAAGGGGTCCTAAGGGATCCAGATAAGAGTCATAGAATGTTAATGGGTCGTAGGAGTAATAAGTGGTCCTACAATGTCTTAAGGGGTCGTGGGTAACATAAGAGGTCATAAGCTATAGATAAGGGTCTTAGAGTGTCTTAAGGGTTCATGGGTAACATAAGAGGTCCTAAGGTATAGATAAGAGTCCTAGAGTCTCTTAAGGGGTCATGGGTAACATAAGTGGTCCTAGAGTGTCTTAAGGGGTTGTAGATAACATAAGAGGTCCTAAGGTATAAATAAGAGTTCTAGAGTGTCTTAAGGGGTCGTGGGTAACATAAGTGGTCCTAGAGTGTCTTAAGGGGTCGAGGGTAACATAAGATTTCATAAGCTATAGATAAAGGTCCTAGAGTGTCTTAAGGGGTCGTGGGTAACATAAGTGGTCCTAGAGTGTCTTAAGGCATCATGGGTAATATAAGAGGTCCTAGAGTGTCTTAAGGGGTCATGGGTAACATAAGAGGTCCTAAGGTATAGATAAGAATCCCAGAGTGTCTTAAGGGGTTTTGGGTAACATAAGAGGTCCTAATTAGTGGACTAATTGGTCATAATTTGTCCTAATCGCTCATAGTAGGTCCTAATTGGTCGTATTAGGTCCTAATTGGTTCTAATTGAGTCTAATTAGGTCCTAATTGGTTCTAATTGAATCTAATTAGGTCCTAATTAGTTCTAATTGGTCATAATTGGTTCTAATTAGTTCTAATTGGTCCTAATAGGTTAATTGGGTCTAATTAGGTAGATAATTGGGTCCTAAATTTTGTTACAATTAGGTCTAGTTAAGTCTAATAGGTCCTAAATGGTCTAGTTACCTATCTAATTGGTCCTAATAGGTTTAGCTCTAGGTTTAGTTAGGTATATTTGGACCTAATAGGTCCTAATACATCTAATTGGTTAGACTAATGTTGGTTAAAGACCTAATAGGTCTAATTGGTCCTAATAGGTCCTAGTTTGGTCTACTTGGTCCTAATAGGTCTAGTTAGGTCTAGTTAGACCTCTAATTAGTCTTAATAGGTCCTACTTGCTAATAATTAGTCTTAGTAGGTCTAATTAGCTCTAAAATTAGGTATTACAATATCACATTTACATGATGAACATAAGACAAGTCTTCACCATCAACTTAAAATATCTAGAGAGAGAAACAACTTAGACATGCCTCGTTTCCTAATATGACCTAATATTCAACCTATTAGGACCTAATATGACCTAGAATGTCTTAAGGGTTTGTGGGTAACATAAGAGGTCCTAAGGTATAAATAAGAGTCATAGAGTGTCTTAAGGGGTCATGGGTAACATAACTGGTCCTAGAGTGTCTTAAGGGGTCGTGGGTAACATAAGATGTCATAAGCTATAGATAAGGGTCCTAGAGTGTCTTAAGGGGTCGAGGGTAACATAAGAGGTCCTAAGGTATATATAAGAGTCCTAGAGTGTCTTAAGGGGTCATGGGTAACATAATATTAATGGGTCTTGGGGGTCCTAAGGTTTCATATTTGTTTTAAGATTTCATAAGGGATCCAGATAAGAGTCCTAGAATGTTAATGAGTCGTAGGTGCAATAAATGGTCCTAGAGTGTCTTAAGGGGTCGTGGGTAACATAAGAGGTCCTAAGGTATAGATAAGGGTCCTAGACTATCTTAAGGAGTTGTAGGTAACATAAGAGGTCTTAAGGGATCCAAATAAGAGTTGTAGAATGTTAACGAGTCGTAGGTGCAATAAGTGGTCCTAGAGTGTCTTAAGGGGTTGTGGGTAACAATGGGTCCTAAATGTCTCTTAAGATTTAATGTAAGGGATGGATAAGGGTTAGGTAGAGTGTCTTAAGGGGTCAGGACTAACATAAAAATTCCTAAGGGGTCCTAGGTTTCATTAGTGGATCCTTGTATGATATTAATTGAATCTAAGATACATAAATGTGTCATAAGACAACCTAAGATATATTAATGGGTCTTGATGATCTGAATGGGTCATATATGTCTTAAAATTTTTTAAGGGATGTATAATGGTCCAACAATGTTAATGGGTCATAGATGTGATAAGTGGTCTAAGGGATCTTAGGTTACATTAATCGATACTAGTATATCTTAAGGGTTCTTGCAGGAAATGATGGGTTCACATATGTATTAACAAAAGCTAAGATAGATGAATGTTTCCTAGGATAGTTTAGGATATAATAATGGGTCGTATGGGTCCCAAGGGGTCCTATGTGTCAAGTAAGATGTCATAGGCGATACGTAATGGTCCTAGAATGTCTTAAGGAGCCTTGAGGGAAATAATGAGTCCTTGTATGTATTAATAGAACCTAACATGTACATCAATGGGTCATAGGACATCCTAATATAAATTATAAGATCTTGAGATTCCTAAGGGATCCTAAGTGTCTTAATAGGTCATAAAGGAGGAATAAGGGTCCTAGAAACTTACTATACTACAATTTTTTAACGTTTTCTAACATACTAGTACTAGCTCATTTTCAAAAATTTAACTATGATTTTCTAAATTTTTTACAAACTAAAAATTATTTAAAACAAATAACTAACTAATATTTACTAAAAATGCATGTACATGTGAGAGAGAGAGAGATTCCTAATATTTACAACTTTAAACTTGAAATTTAAAAACAAATATTTTTAATAGTTTCTATAAGATCTTAATATTTTCTAACATTTCTACTACACTTTCTAATTTTTTGTAAATTTTTTCTAATAGTTGCTAACAAACTACTATGATTTTCTACCATTTTCTAACATTTATACTATGATTTTTAATATTTCTATCCTTTTCAAATATTTAATTACGATTTTTTAACATTCTACTATTAATTTCTAACATATTAGATAATATTTAACTACAATTTTCTAACATTATACAAATAAAAAATTATTTAAAACAAATAACTAACTAAAATAAATATAAAACATATTTTTTACAATAAAAAATGAGAAAAATGTGTGTACCTGATACTGCTAACAATCTGAAGTTGTCGAAGAAGCTCGAGAGGCATTGGTGTGCTGATGTACTAAGGTCCTTTGCTCCAAGGCCTGGGGTCCGCAAACTCTGAAAGTGAAAATGAGAATAAAACAACCAAATGCTAGAATTATATAAAAAATCTAGCCCAAAGGGTCTTCATGCGAAGACCCCTGCATAGGGTACTTCGTACAAAGAGGGGTCTTCACATGAAGCCCCTTGTCAAGGGTACTTCATGTGAAGTGGGCACACCACTTCGTGCGAAGTATCAACTTCATACGAAGATGCTAAAGTTTTTTTTTCCCATCTCGATGATTTCGTTAATCCCTAAAAGTGGGACACAGCTTCGTGGGATCACCCACATATTACATCAGATAAAGGGATACTTTCAATTCATGTGAACTAGGTGAAGGAAACTTTGAAGAAAGTTGGTAATTTACTTACCAAAGTTTTTTATTTTTATATATGTACTAAAAATTTAGAGTAGGAAAGGAAGGAATCTCAACAAGAGATTAAGTCATTGATTACTAGTTTTGATCCTATTACACAATCATAAACCATTTATATATCACAAGTGAAAATGATTAATCACAAGTTGAAGACTATTTAAGAAGAGCAAGACAAAAGGATAACTACATTGTTGGAGTTGTAGACCTATTTGATACCTATAGTAGATGCTATGCAACAAAAGGTCAAGGAATCTAAGGTAACTCTTGGGTTACCAGACATGATTCCACTTGATTCTATGGACAAGTTAGCTTCTATTCTACATGAGAATCTAAATCATGCAATGAGCCATTTTGCATAAGTCATGGGAGAGTTCTTTGGAGTCAGCCAAATTCCATTTCATAGAAGTTTTTGAAAGACTATTTTTGGTAAGATATTTCATTTTTGGCATTCCGCTATGTACCTTTTCCATTTCTATCAAAGGGGGAGTGGTTAGTACAATGAAAATGGAGGGTATGTGTAGGCTCATGGTATGCCAAAAAGTGGTGATGAAAAAAAGAAGTCTTGATTGATAGACTCTTTGAAAAATAACTATAACTTTCAAACAATATAACATTTTTGAAATATGAAATATACATCACATTCTATGCTTCACCTAATACAACAATAATAAACAATTCTTTCAATTTGATGAAGTTTAGACTAAGTTAAGGTGGTCAGACAAGTGATTTTTTATATTCAGGAAAAGTTGTAGAAGAAAAATCATAATTAATTATTTACTTGGAAAAAAATTTAAAAAAAATATGTGTCACATCTAGACATGAGTCTAATACTTATATCTAGAATCTTGTACAAAAAAAATATCATTTGATTGTGTTTAAGGTGGTCAGACATACACCTGCTTCTTATTTTATTCTTGAGATTTAAATTTGAAAATTTCAACATATAGAATAATTGGTTAAATTTATAAAAGGCCTAGTATCTTAGAAACTAAATTCAATTTTCTACAGATTCTCTTCTTACATATTTTTGATATAATATTTATAACTTGTTTAAATTATTATGTCAACTTTCCTAAACCTGATTTTCTAAATTTTCATTGCCACTTAAGAGCCTAGTATGGCATATCGTGATCCTGCACATACCCTGGGGTTATATAAAAATATTAGTTTAAATATTTTCACTATGTCTTTTTATCAATGCCAAAGGGGGAGATTGTTGGTATTATGATGGAATTTTGGGTTGAGATGTAGAGTAATGATGTTTATAATTTTTTCATTGATGGAAACTCTATCAATTCTATCAGATTTGATCAATAGGTTACAAATACTGCTTCACTGGATCGATAGGTAAAGGTAGATTATGATAAGTGTTTTGACCAGTGAATAGGAAGGCAATAAAGATATTTTTTGCATGGTGATCAAGATGTAAGATATTTTGGAAGGTGCATTTATTCCTTTTGGATTAACAAGGTCAGATAAATACAATACTACAACCACAACTGTTAAGTCAATTATTAGGGTGAGTTAGTATTTTGGTCATGTGATAAGTGTGATCTAGTTGTGCTATCAATTATTTCCTGATGATCAAATTACCAAGGTGATTGATTTTTAGACTTACATGTCAATATGTTTTGATTAATATATTTTGGATCAACATGTTAAGTAAGTTTGGCATGGTTTTCATAAGTTTGGTAAATAATGTGGACTAGCTTGTAAAACTTTTTTTAAGTCTTATCTGACTTAACAACATCACTATAAAGTTGGACTAAATCACATGATTTAGGGTTTTGATCATGAGTTTAGGTGTTTCAATCATAGACAAAGGTAGTACAATTCCCCATAGATCAGATATTATAGCGGATATGTCAGGAATGTAGTGTCATTCCTAGATAAGTTATTTGAGTTTATTTCTCAAGGCTAACTCTAATATGTTAGCATGTCAAATCCCTTAATCAGGTGGACTTTCATAGGTCTTTTGTATAAATCCTTTAACAAGGTGACTTCTTAACTGGAGCTCTAAATTCTCTTGCAAGCTAGATCCTACCAGAGGTTTTGGTACTTCTAACAATATACTAGTGACTTCTAACTAGGTGAAAACTTGATGGGGTATTGTAAGCTCCTAACAAGGAAACACTTTTAACTATAGTAAATATATTTGTGGGTGTCGTCTCCCTTGTGGTTTTCACCCTCTTACAAGGGTTTCCACAATAAAAATAGTGGTGTTATGTGTTATGCTTCGTGGATTCTTAAATTGTTGGAATTCTATTGCATAGATATACTTACATGTGTGATTGTATGGAAGGTGTTTAAAAGCATAATCAGATTATTGGTTCAATTGGTTCATTTCTTTTTTAACACTGATTCACCCCCCTCTCAGTATCTCCTATATCTAACATTAAACATTCACTAGAAAAATCATAAACCAAAGGTTTTTATAATCCCTTAACTTGAGCATTGGATTTTAACAAGGCCTACAAAACCTTTAGAATGTGAATAGAAAAGGTATCTACATCCATACTGCAGCCAACAACAAAGGAACCCATCCTGCCCATCCACCACTCTCTAGTGATACTCCTCACCTCAATAGAAGAGGATCTGTAATGTCCCCACTAGGGAACCCATAAGGAATCAGGTCTATGACCTAAAATTACAACTAACAATTTTTTTTAACATTCTAACATAACATCATTACCATTCAAAAGTACATTCCTTAGGGTTCCCTTAATGAATTCATTTACCATTTTCAAGTATTTCATTTTATTATTTAATCAAACAAATTCTATTTCCATTTCAACTCCAATTTACATTGATTCCATTCTACATCAAAACCAATTACATTAATGAACTAGTGGAATTAGTTTTCCTTACCTACTAACACCTAATTTACCTTTAGAAGTGAAACAAGTACACATTACTTATCACATTCATTAAGCACTTTTATTCTTTCATATTTATTTACTCGTTAACATTATCGATGCTCAACTCAATTACACCATCAAACTCAATTAAACTTTTCAATTAAGAGTCCTTGCTTCCTATTTTCAATATAATAATAGCAATAATGTAAATTACTTAACCATATATTGATAACCAACATACACCATTTAATGAATCATTTTTACCACAAGTTTAACTTCCACAAACTATCAACTATAACCTTGTAAAACATCCAATAAAGGATTTATATTAAAACCTAGTTTGAATAACCATACATCACTCACATAGAGCTATACATTTAAGAAATCACATCCCATTACTTCTTTCAATAACATACACGTTTCCTTTTCCCTTATTATTTCACCTGGAGATACCCTTGAACCCTTAGCACATCTTTTCACTAACCAAATATCAAAACAAGTTTCCTTTTAAAGAAGTTTACATCCATAAGTACTTTCATTGCCAAGGTTTGCATAGAACCATTACTTTCAATTTCATTTAAAATTAACAAGAGATATAAGGTAAGAAATTACTCATTGATTTAACCATATTCAATCCCCTTTTTAAGTTCTTAATTCAACCCTTCCCTTATACATAACTCATTTCTTACAATTTCCTTGTTACAAACATAATTACAGTTACTGCACATTGCCCGAAGGCATATAGAAAGATAATTACATCAAGTTTCCCAAGGGCTTATAATACATCTTGATAACAAAAGATAGAGATACATGATACGAGAACAAAATCTTCACCATTAAACAACTTAGAATCTCTGCCATGACATGAACCATGAACAATACCTCAAAAGAGATTTTCCACCCAACCATGTGAAACTGGTAAAGTTCCACCCCCCATGCTAGGAGATAGAACCAAGGTACTCTCAAGACCTTTAGGAAATCTAAGTCTCAAATACCAATAAATCCAAGACTCAAAAGAATGAGAATAATTCACCTAAAGTATCATCATAATACAACACCAAGGTTAAGGTTCTAGGAGACCACCTAAGTGGGTGTCATCACACAACCTGTATATTGGGATCCTTCTTGGCAACCATGTAACCCCGGTCCCAACTTTATGAATAGGGATCCATCATGGTAGTTATCCCTAGTCCCAGTACTCCAATCAAGTCTGTGTGGCCATTATTATGTTTTCTTTCATTATCTTTTGAATCCCCCCTTCCCAGGTTAATTTTTAAGGTTATCACTTTTTACAAACCCACCCATAGGATCCTCTAGCAACCACTTTAGGGTTCCAGTACCTATCGTGAGCCACTCACTTAAGGTTCCTATTCCCTTACCCCATCACAAGTCACAAAACAAGATAACTCTTCCAAGCCCTGATTCATAGGTTTAGGAAACTCCCCTGTGCACTCAAGCCCTCAGAGCGAGTCCTAACCTTAGCCATATTCATAACAGGAACCATTGGAAGAATGTCCATCACAAGACATCTCATCTCAAGGAAGAAACCTTTCACATGCACAAGTAAAACTTTCTGAGGCTCATTTATAGGTCTAAGGAACCCTCTCGTGCACATAGGCCAACGAGATAAGTCCTAGCCTCATAAACTTAAACTCAAGTCGATGCCAAAATAATCATAAGTAAACCATACAACCTCAAAAAAATAAGTAACGAATGTACATAGGTGATACAAGCTTCACCCATCACAAATATATCATGCATGAAATAAAATGCATCATAAACACTTTCAAGAATGAGAATCAAAGCATAGAAAAGAATAGGAAAGTCTAGGAATGTTTGGGAGACATCTAATAGACCTTAGAGTAGACCTAGTCTATTGGACAACCTTAACCCTAAAACACACCCTAACCTTATTCAAAAATCCAAATGCACCATATTATCCCAAAAAAACAAGAAATGAACATATTTTAAAGTGTACACAAAATTTCATATGCCAAAATGCAATCTAAAACTTCCCACATGCATAGAACAGCATTCCATAGCTTATTCCAAAACTCTAGAAAAAAATCTCATGTGCCTGAACTTTGGCTAAGTCTGAATTTTAAGAAATCTCAAAATTATAATTTGCATCTTAACTCCTATGAATCTGAAACCTATCCCAATAATCTCAGAAGGTACCTAAACCCTTTATACAAGTATACCTTAAAGTATAGGAAATTAAAGTACGTAAAATGTTATAATTATATAAAGCCTGAATCCTATTTTCCTCAGTTTATACTAGCTCTCTCGGTTTGTACTGGATTGGTCGGTCAACACTGCATTGGTCGGTTAATAGTGCATAGGTCGGTTAACACTGCATTGATCGGTTAACACTGCATAGGTCGGTTAACACTGCATTGGTCGGTTAACACTGCATAGCTCGGTAAACACTGTTTTGGTTAGCAATGCTGGTTTGGTTGGTTAACACTATACCAACCTTGCTCGGTTGACACACTATCGACCTAGCTCGGTTGACACACTACCGACCTGGCTTGGTTAACACTAAACCGATAGGAACTGTAGAAAATGACTGTCAACTTTGACTTGCAGGTAAAACTGGGTATTATGGGGACTATGGTTGCCTAATCTGGGCACAACCCATTTGAGATCTCCCAGTTTCCCTTCATAAATGGCTCATCAATCTATCTTATCTATCTAACAAAACTATTCTATATCTAGACAACAAAAGCTGGTGCATAAACCGACATGGACCGGTAAGGTTGATATAACAGTTTTAAATTTTGGAAGCATTCATAATACATCCAATGACAATATAATACACTATCCTACAAGATCAAAACCACTTCTACCCTCCCAGGGAGGTTTCACCATAGTAGACATACAAACATCCATAAAATAACTTTCCGCAAACACATTTCAAAAATAGAGAAGATAAAACATATATATATATATATATAGTTCTCATTTCTAAACAAAAAGTAAACAATCATAATCTCATCGAGTAATAGATCATTCATATACACAATCATACTCATGGGAAGAATGGAGATTCTTCCTAGGTTAGACCCTACCTGGGGTCTTGCGGAGAATCGTCTATCCCTTCGTTGGAGACTCTCTGCAAAATTGCCAGCCTTGAGCAGATATCCTCCTAAAAATACTCCTCTAGTAATCAAATCCAGGCAATCCTCACACAGACCACTTCACCAACCATAAACTCTCAACCTCACATAAACATTCACCAAATTTTTTTGAAGTAATCAATCACAGACCATCTCAAAAGAAAATCAATCTTCCCCAAAAATTCTCTCCTTCGCACACAAAATCCTCAATTACTTATCCTCCAACAATGTGGTTGGAGGAGTTGCTTTATGGGAAGCAACTTCTCCAACTTCCATAGTTGGTTGAATAACCAATAAATCATTCTTGTAAAATACTAAATCAAGGTTTTAAATTTAATTAAAATAATCTCAGAATAAGGCCATAACAAGAAAACTCAATAATTAACTATCAAGTAAAAACACATAGCACACATGGAAACTAACTAGCCTAACTCCTAGGAGGTCTTGAGTTCAACTCCCTCCTAGATAGCTAGTTTTAAAACAAATAACCTTTCTTTTTAATATTAATATTATTTTCACTTTTTATTTAATACACTTCATTGAGTTCACTTTAGTAATATACCATTAAAACAATCAATAAATCCATACAAATATTATTATTTATATAAGCATGAGTATATGCGTGTGCACCCACATATACACACATCTATATAACGTACAATCAATATAACAAATATAAAATAGATATATATACATATACTTACCAGTATAATTCTACTCACATCAAAATCACAAAACAAGGTCAAATCATGAATCACAAGACCACATCGCCTACTACATTCAGATCCCCCAACTAGGGTAGCCTCCTAAAGAGAAACCTAAGTCCATGGTAACCTTGAGAGTAATCTTGGTAATACCTCCACACAACAACATTTCAAGGATTTTTAAGGCACACTCAGACCTGTGTAGCCAGGTGGAGTCGATGCCTAGTACCTACATCCTGCAACACCAACCAAGTACACCAATATATATATATATATATATATATATATATATATATATATATATATATATATATATATATATATATATATATATATATATATATATATATATATATATATATATATATATATATATATATATATATATATATATATATATATATATATATATATATATATATATATATATATATATATATATATATATATATATATATATATATATATATATATATATATATATATATATATATATAGTAACTACGACTACCTCCCCTCATCCTACACTCACATCAGACAATGACATCAACAAAGAAAAATTGGATTAGTGTGGTTAGTACCAAGATAATCTCTTTTCTATATTGTATTTAACAATAATGCATCATAACATAATCATGTAAATATAAATCATTTATTATCTTTCACAAACCCATTTAACCCTTAAATGATTACAATCAATTAACCTAAGGTAAACGTGAGCAATTCAAAATAAATAAACATATAAGTCTATTAGGTGATCCTATCACTGACACAGACATGAAGTTATAAAGGAACATACTAATGCAATACTATTATTTCCCCATGAACATGTCAAGTTATAATGATTAAGAAGAAACCATCTCAAGAAGGGTCATTCTCTTAACCATGAGATCACTTATAACACGATCTAACTTCCTAGAGAGCATAACCAAGGTTGATAGGGTTGGAGGGGCATTAAAGGATCCCACCTCCATACGATTTGTAGAAAAGGAAAAGATAATAAGGGACACCTAAACTATATTAACTGTCACATCCAACCAGCCAGAATTGAGAAAAGACCACAACAAAAATCCAATCACCTCCACCTAGAGCTTTCACCTTAATATGAAAAGTAGCCACATCCATGTGTCATTGAAGAGAGGAAATGAGGTGTAAGTTGGAGCAAAACCACATTGAAGCTACACAAATGAACCTCACCTAAAAAGAGCAAGAATCCACCTTAATAGGAGTATTATGGGGAAGAAACGCTGCATAAGCAATAATAAGAACCCACTCAAAATAAATAATAGAAAACACTCAAGAGAAGGACCAAAGAAACTACATAAGGGAAAAAAAAAACCCAAACCCCAAAACAAGGTTCAACAAAACATTTTCATCCACAAAAAAAAAAGTAGAAGTGGATCATCAAAAAAGAGATCATACCCAAAATATAGTAGATCCAAGAAAAGCCAACCATACTCCAATTGAAGAGAAAAATACACCCTTTGACAAAAATAAGGGCCAAAGAAGCCCATAATGGAGGCATCAACAACACCCCTCTCCAAAGCACACAAGGCTCCTCAAAATAAAAATCGTAGGCAACTAAGAGTGCAAACATAGAGAGAGGCTTCAACATCCAAGGGCTACAAGAATAGAACACCCCAACACAAGCCAACATTAAACCAAAAGTCTCAATAGAAATACTACTATAGAAACCTACAATAGGAGCCACCAAGGACCAGAGAAAAATAATGGAGAGAAAACCCCACACAATCATAGATCAAACCATATAAAATGCAAAGCTAAAAGAAGCACAACCTTCCCCCTACAAGGAATAGGGGAACCATACCCATAGAGAATGTCACCATATATAAGGGAAAAACAATCCTCAATCACCATCCAAACTAGAGAACACCAACGATAGAGAACACCAAAGATAGAGAACACAAAGACTATGCTCTCCCCTGCACAACATTGTATAATAATGTATAAAATACATTAAAAGCTTAATTTTTAATTTTCTACATGTTTTCTTTGTAATATCTTACTTATTAGATCTTGCTAGCAATTTGAAGAATAGTAAATTTGTGCATAATCTAATGGTATAGTCATTTAAGCTTTATAAGCATTTTGCTTTTCAAAATTGTCATAGTAGCATTTGGCAAGAACTTTGCTACAATATGGATAGCAATTTTAAAAATGGCCAATAGTTCTATGGATAACATTGGTAGCATAACAAAATGTTTAAACAACAAAACTATTCTACAACATTTTGTAGGAACTTAATAGCAACATAGCCTTAATTTTTATTAGTTTATTTTTTTAATTTAATTTTCTTTATATAAATAGTGGCTTGAAGCAATGGACAAATAGATTGGTTCAAGGCCTCATGAACATGTGAATCAACTGCAAATCCATAAAATCTAAATATAATCAAGAAATCTGTATGCAAGGTAGTTGTAGGTGAAAATATTTTGAATGTTTTGCACTTTATAACATTATATATTCTGATTTATTATGGTCAAGTCTAAAGTATTTTCTCAAATATTAGTTGAGTATTTATAAAATGATTATTAATTAAATTTTTTATAAAATACTTAGGGCCTTATTAATATTTCATTTATTTTAGTTTTAGAGTTAATTTATTTATTTAAGAATAACTCTATAATTATTTAATCTATATATATATATATTTAAAATTTAAAATTAAATTTAGATTAAATTAAAAATAAAATAAATTTTAAATAATTCTAGAACTAAAACAATTTAATATGATAACAAATTAATATAAAAGTATCAGATTATAATTTTTAAAGTATGATATTTTTATTAGATAACTAAAAATAATCTGTTATATGTTTTTGTTGTGATTAATATTTGTATGTCTATTACAACAGTTATTTTGTTTTCTTGTTATTGATTTGACATATTAACTTTAACCTTTTCCTTTCAATTTATTTTTAGCCGATAGGCTATTTGTGGGAGCTTTGCTCCGTCAAAATTTATTTTTCAGTGGGAAAGTTGTCAACCCTTCTGACTGTCTTTTTTTTCGGTAACTTAAATTTGAAAAGAATTATATGATTAATAGATATAATATTTAAACATTGTTAAATTAATAGATATAATATTTTAACATTGTTAATAAAGCAGGTTGCAGAGAACTTGAGGAACTTCCTATTAATTTTGTAAATTTGAGAAGGCTTGAAGGAATTAATGAATAAGGTTGCAATGCATTGCCATGACAGGTAATGGACCAGATTGTATTTGTTTATTTAATTTAAGAATGTTGGGAGTAATTTTTATAAGTTTTTGGTGTGAGATTTGACAAACATTCCACCATTAGAATTTATTTGTTGGCAATAATGTTACAATTTTTTGGGGGGTAAAAGTAAATTTTTAAAGGGTAATATTTTGTGTGTTTGTTTGAAAGGATATTTTCATTAATGTTCTAGGTTATGTTAATTTTTAATTAATTATTCAATCATCATCAAGAATAACAACTTTAAATCATTTGTACAATATTATAAAAAATATATAAAACATTAATTCAACAAGCACTATCATAAGATTAAACCTTGTACTAAATCCTTTATCTGAAAAATAATTTTTATGTCTATATTTTTATGCCGTATATTTGTATTATAAAATAAAATTGAAAGTTTCTTTTAATATAATTGAGAAAGTTATAGTTTTGATAATAAAAATAACTTTCATATTAGAATGTGATTTTTCATTTTATATAATTTTAATTTCATAATAGAATGTGATTTTTTTATTTTTATAAAATTTAAAGAAAGCAAGTTTCTCTTAATTCATTCTATATGATATTTAAAAACTGATAATATTTCATTTGAAATGTGATAAAATTTTAAGAGGGTGATTTTTTCTTAATTCATTCAATAAAATAATTTAAAAGTGATAATATTTCATTTACAATTTTATTTTTGTTTTATAAAATTTTAAGATGGTAAGTTTTTCTTATTTCTTTCTATAAAATAATTAGAAAGTGATAATATTTCATTTATAATAATAATTTTGTTTTAGAAATAGAATGAAGGGTTTTTTATCCCATTAAATAGTTGGGAAGCAAAATAATAAATTCATCTTCTTATTAAGATATAAATTCATTTCTTACTTGTTCCAATTTTTTATCAAATCCAAAATTAAAATTTGAATATTATGTCATATTACAAAATCAAATCTTCTATTGGCTCATCGTTGCATGCACAAAAGCATGTGAAACAAATTATTATTTTTAAGAGAAACAAATTCTATATGTATTTATTAAAAAAAATATTAAAAAATTTCAAAACACTTCTAAAGGTAAACCACAAGAGTGCTCAAATTCAAAATAAAATAGAGAATCAATTATACAATCATCACATCAGTACATGACATAAAAGACCTCAAAAGATGAAATTATACAAAAATCTATACATAAAAAACAAACAAGATTTTCAACATAAACCTAATCCACTTCCTTGGCGTTCCTCTTGCCTCTGATCATAACAAAAGCTGTCATTAACCTTCCCTGTCTAGGATCGGCAGCATACTTAGAATCCCACCTAAACAAACTTTTAAATATTCTATTTATTATGAAAAATGGTACGCGTAGAGTGAAGAATTGTAGCTGTCCCGTGGGAACAGAGGAAATCACTGCGGTTGCTTAATGTGAAGGTAAGGAAGAAAGGATGAATAAGGATTGTGAGCATTAAATTTTAGTGAGAGTTGTGCAGAGTTGAGAATATTGTGTCTACATATTTGATAAGGATAATATAATATTTGTTGATGAAATTTAAGTGTGAAATAGGAAAGAGATTTTATGTTACTGGCTTGTTAACATGTTAAACAATTTAGATAGCCATTCTACGTTTAAGTGTGTTCATTTTTCTATTTTTATTGGATAAGATTTGAACTCAACACTATTTACGTGCTTACAATATGAACTTTTCCATGATGTCCAACTACTTTAATTTAGATTTAGATTGATAATTTCTTCAAATCCTTTAAACTTAAGATTTTATCTTGACACATTGTGACTATTCATAATAAGATTTACCCAAAATTAACATGCTTTTCAAATGAAAATCTTATTCTTAATTTTATAAGTCAAATTTAATTTTTATTTCAAAATGTTTATATTGATCTATCACTTTTTATTAGTATATTTATCATCACTTATTTCAAAGGTTCTTATTTAATTATAATGTTAATCCTGTTTTTGATCAGAACATAATAGTAGTTCATATTCGCATCCAAGGAACAACCTTAGCAAATATATTCCTCAAGATGATGGAAATGCTTGGTTTTTTCTGCTGACCCCGTCAGACACCTTTCTTCACCCCTGCGGAAGCTTCTTAGCGAGATTTATTGATAAGCAACATATTTAAAACTTACATAGTGCTCGCGACGTGCTTGCAGGGTTGACTTCGATATCCGCATTGAATCTTCTATTCTCTATAATCTTCATAAAAACATTACAAGTTACATCCATACAATTGACTTATGGAATTTATAGAAATTTAATAATAAGTAATGGGCTCGCCCGAAGGAATATGAAAATCTCAATATACAGAAAGGCGTGCTAAAAGCGGCGAGGATTCCGCAAATGCCCATTAAACCTAAATATCATATGAAAAAATTGTCACTTTTTTGGAATCCACCTGTTTAGGTTATTCTTTCGTGGATACTTCTTAGCCCGCGTCCTCCCTTTTCCCCGCAGAAACCCGGTTGTTCACCAGAAATTGGCTTCATATGAAGATATATGGTTGAATTAGCGACAAGATGGCATCGGGACTCTTCAATAGCAGCAGACATCATTAGGGAGACAGTATTCAGTAACGATGTTGCCAAAGGTACGTAACAAATAGTTTTTATGCACAATCTGTATTATTTCTATATGCCTTTTTCAGAACTCTTTACAAAGCTATGTGAACTGTAATAGAGGGGCTGATAGAAAAGATCAACGGGCTCTATAAATAAATAGAGGAGAAACTAGATTAAATTTTCTCTGTCTTCTAAATAAAGATTGAATCTGCTGGAAATATGCTAAACGGTAGAGTAGCGATTAATTGGCTTGGTTTTGGGTTACCATACTAAATTAATTAGCTAGAAGATTAATGTTATACTGAAATAAAAGGAGGTTGTTTTGGTTTATGGGTTCTGATTAAAGATGAATCCGCTGATAAAAAGGTCAGCGTTCATAGCGGTTAATTGGTTTGGTTATTGGTAACCATTTTATATTATTGACTTAAGGGATTAATTTTTACTGAAGAAAAGTAAGGTTGCCAAACGTCCCCAGATTCAAATTGCCAGGAGCATTAAACGGATCATCTCTGTGTTTTATTTTATTTTTATTTTTTTGGTGAACTAGAGGGATTTCTTTGGGGTTGTTAGGATAAGGATCAGTGATATTTAAAATCAGTGGTTAGAAACAAAGAGCAAATAAAGATATGAGAGTTATATAGTTTATAATGATTAGTGAGTTTGATTTTTAAAGTATTGATGTTTCAGATGGTATTCTATGGATCATCATCAAAATGAGAAGGTTCTAGAAGGAAAATAAAAATAAAATTCTTCTATAACTTTCTAATCTTGATGATGGGATCATGGAGTGTGATCTGAAGCATTGATGCAAATAACTTTACAAAGTAGAATCCAGAAATCAAACTTGCTAAATAGAAAGCATCTACTGTAACACACACAAAAGATAACTCAGCCAAAACAACTGTTTTTATTTGAGTTATCTACTTGAAATATGTTACTTTTGACATTAATTACTACAATTTATAATTATTATATATAAGAGTTTGAAAGTGAAAGAAAGCTTTCAGTTAAAAATAAAATATTGAGTAGTAATGAATGCTAGATAGTGATACTTAAAATAGTCAATTAATATGTTAATTAAATTGGTATAGATATATTAAATAAATTCAATGAAAAATACAAAATTGAAATATTTTATTGAACAAAATTAAGTCAACTAAATAAAATATTTTTTCAACTTGTTCATTATTATAATGTATTAGTATATTTTAATATAAAATATATATAATATAACAGTTTACTTTCAAAGCATATTTTCAATTTTTAAATATTGTCAAAAGATTCTAATTTATCCTTTTCCTTTAATTAAAAAATTACATGACCTAAATTTCTTTCAAACATTGTCCCTTATTATTCTATATTCAGATTTAATATTCTTTAAATGTATATTCTCTTTTCCTTAAGAAGAAGTCAATTACTTAATCCTTGGTAATTATAATATTTACAATAGTTTACCTAGATTTATTGTATAGAAAATTATTAGCCCATAGACTATTTTGTACTGGCCCTTTTGACTCTCTTCATTGTTTAAAAATAAAACGTTGGAAGAGAAATATTACTGCCTAGTGGACCTCTCAATATTTTAACTTCATATATTTTCAGATCTCACCTTTCCTTATTTGTTGCCCCCTTAGCATTAATTTTGTGAAGAGAAAAATTAAATAATATTAATTTAAATTATTTTATTGAACAAAAATAAGTAGACTAAATAAATTCTTACACAAATTAAAAAAATTGTGATACAATTTTTAAGTAAAATCATTTATTTATTAATATAATGTAATAGTGTGTTCATTATTTTTATTTATAATTTTAAAATAAAATAACTTATCTATTAATATAATGTAAAAGTATGTTCATTTAAATATAAAATAAATATAATATTTACAGTTTACTTTCAAAATTTATTTTTAATTTTTAAACCAGCGCTTAACTAAAATAGGATTTTAATTTGTCCTTTCTTCTCAATAATTTTTTTTTCATGAGATAAGCTTTTTCCTGATAATTGCAGGTCATTATTCTACTCACACTTAATATTCTTTAAATCTATATTCTGTTTCCCATACCAAGACGAGGCGAATTACTCAATCTCTACTTGTTATAATAACAATTTACCCAAATTTATCTTATGGGAATTACTCACCGTTCTGATCCCGTTCATATTTCTCACCTTTCCTTATTTGTTGCCTCCGTAGAATAAGTAAGAAAATATATGTTGATTCTGTGGCGATCACAATTCACTTTTATGTTTCCTAACATTACAACTGCTGCGCGGATCAGAGTTATTTTAGTTTTCGGGCTCTCTTTATTTAATTATTATATATTTTATAATCGTAGATTCCGAACAGTACAACTATTGCGCAGATCGTAGCTGATTAAGCTGTTTTGAAGGAGCCCAACTATTTAATAATTTTTTTTCATGAGATAAGCTTTTTCCTGATAATTGCGGGTCATTATTCTACTCACATTTAATATTCTTTAAATCTATATTCTGTTTCCCATACCAAAACGAGGCGAATTACTCAATCTCTACTTGTTATAATAACAATTTACCCAAATTTATCTTATGGGAATTACTCACCGTTCTGATCCCGTTCATATTTTAACAATAAGACATTGGAGTGAAAATATTACTACATAGTCTACTATCATATTTTAGCTTCATATATTTTCAGAACTCACCTTTCCTTATTTGTTGCCTCCTTAGAATAAGTAAGAAAATATATGTTGCTTCTGTGGCGATCACAATTCACTTTTATGTTTCCTAACATTACTACTGCTGCGCAGATCAGAGTTATTTTAGTTTTCGGGCTCTCTTTATTTAATTATTATATATTTTATAATCGTAGATTCCGAACAGTACAACTATTGCGCAGATCGTAGATTCCGAACAGTACAACTATTAAGCTGTTTTGAAGGAGCCCAACTATTTTCAGCGTCGTGTTGTAACCCGTTTTGGCATTTGATTTACCGTTAGAGCTTTTTAACACCCATTTACTCCCTGTGTGATTGTTCTGTAATAAATGGCGAGATTTCTTTTTTCTCGCTGTTTATGGCTCAGTACTGATAAGAGAGTAGTTTGTGTTGAATTGCAGCTTGAAAGGCTTTTCCGGCCTTAAACCGTGTCACCCAGGCTGGAACAGCTGTAGAGAAAACATCTCCTCTTTCTCTGTTTTTTTCCTTCTTTTCTTCTACGTACTTGCCAGTTTAGCAATTTCTTTTTAGAAAAAAATTTATTTTTTTCTACGTTAATCTCTGCTTCATTCCACCCATGGTGAATAAGAAATTATAAGGAGATTGGCCTGCATGATGGAGGGATAGAAAAATTGAAGTTTTTTGCTGGGAATGACACGAGAGAAAGGGAGATTGGAGTGAACAGAAGGAATTGAGTTATCATTCAGGATTGCAGTATTGCTTTGGGTTTTGTGAATTCAACCCAGGACAATTCTCAAAATCAAATTATGCCAAGTTCTGGTAGCTATTGTAAAGTTTCTCTTTTCCATTTTAATTAAAATCTCTCATTGAATGCTGGTTTTCCAAGAGCTAGGGGTTTTCCAGGTAAATCTCTGAGTTAAAGTGTGATTGGTTTTCTCTAACTTTTGTTGTGTTCAGTATCAAGTAGTGAATGGTGTTGTGCATGCTTTAGTTCTTTGTTTTAGTAATTTGATTTATGTTATTTAAATTTTTGAGTTTAAACAACTGAAAATTTATTGTTGGGTTTCACAATACTAAGACAGGAGTATTTTTCACATGGTATCAAAGTCAATATTCTAAAAGAGAAACCTAGGGTTTAATTAATCACACAAGTGCAAGTTTCATTTTTTTTGTCTTTTTTCCTTTTTTTTCTTATTGCTAGAGAAGAATTGTATCAAAGAAAATGTTACCAATGTTGTAGCTATACCTACAGACCCAACATAGCTCCTAGCATATAAGAAGGAAGATGCCAAAGCGAGCAGGATAATCCTTGATGGTGTTAAGGATCATATAGTTCCACATATCGTAGAGTTAGATACAACAAAGAAGATGTGGGATACCATTCTAAATCTGTATCATAATGCTACCACTAATTGGAAGCTGATCCTCAAGGAAAAGTTGAGGAATGCCTAGATGAATAAGGGAGAAGACGTTACAACTTACCTCACTAGACTTAGACTTGTCAAGGATGAGTTAGTAGTTGTTGGGGATAAACCTGTTGATGATGAGCTACTATGAATAGCATTGAAAGGGTTTTCTATGCAATGAGATGTCTTTGATCAAGTTATTAATAGACGAGACACCTTACCAAGTTGGGATCGACTATGGAGTGATTTCACTCAAGAGGATCTTAGAATAAGTCTTATAAGTGGAGCTGGTAGTAAAACTCATAAAAGTGAGGTGGAACAGGAAAACATGAACCTAGTAGGAAAAGGGAAAGCAAAGAAAGCATCTAGTAAAGGATCAAATTCAAAATATGAGAAGAAGAAAAAGGACTTGTCTAAGATTAAATGCTATGCTTGTTGCGAGTTTGGCTACTATGCTAGCGATTACCCAAAAAGGAAGAAAAATGAAAATAAAGGCAAAAAGTAGATGATAGCTTTAGCAAGTGTAGATGAGCTTTCTAGCAGAATGGAAGGTGAGTTTTCTCTCATAGCTTGTCTAAATAGATCAACCTCATAGGGTATTTGGTATATAAACAGTGGAGTGTCATTTCATTTGATAGGAATTGGACAGTACTTCTCTAGTTATAAGGAGGCTAGAAAACTTTAAATTTCTATGGGGAAAAACTCCAAACTCAATCCAGTTGGGAAAGGGATAGGTTTATTTTAGAGGGAGAATGAAAAGTCACTTTCAATTCATGATGTTCTGTATGTGTTAGGTTTGGGTATGAATCTAATTTATGAATATGTCTTTCAGGATAAAGGGTACAATGTACTCTTTAGAGGGGTGCATGTGTTAATGAAGCATAATGATTGGAAATCACCCACAACTATTGGAGTTAGGAGCGACCAAATTTATATGTTGCAGTTTGACACTCCTAAGACACTTATGATAAGCAATAATCCTAGATATCAAGGAGAGTTGTGGCATAGAAGGATGGGCCATTATACATCATGGAGCACTTAAATTGCTTCATGAGATCGTGATAGGTGTTCTAGAGGCAAGCTCAAAGCATGACAATATATGTAAGGGATGCATGTTGGGGAAGTTTGTGAACAAATATTTTTCAAGGAGTGACCCTAGATCCAAAGGTGTTCTTAATCTAGTACATTCATACATACGCTGACCAATGTCAATGGAATCTATCACAAAATATGAATACTTTGTTACTTTTATTGATGATTTCTCACGGAAGGCCTGGATATACTTCTTGAAGACCAAGGATGAGGTCTCCAGTCACTTCAAAGAATTCAAAGCTCTTGTGGAGAATTTGATAGGAAGGTAAAATTTCTTCAGTTAGAAAATGGATGCAAGTACAAAGGGAAAGAGTCCTTGGAGTACTAGGGAGGGAATTAAGAGAGAGTGAATTGTTCCTTACAACCCATAGCAAAATGGGGTCACTAAGAGGAATAATTGTTCTATATTAGAGGCAATAAGGGCTATGTAGCATTCCTAGGATATGCCACATTATCTATGGGTAGAGGTATGTAGTACAATAGTTTACATACGGAACATGGTTTCATATAAGGTACCAAGGAAGAATTCATTAGGAAGTACCCAAATGCTAGTCACTTTAGGATATTGGGGAGTTTGGCATATTATTACATTCCAAGGGATACACACACCAAGTTTGATCAGACTATAGAGAGGGAATACTTTGTGGGTTATAGTGAGACCTTAAAGGCATATCAGATATTTATTCCAGGGACCAAGAGAATTATAGTCAGACGTGATCTTAAATTCATGGAAGAAAAGGAATTTAGGAGGTCTAGAGATTTACTAGTAGAGGATCAAAGCGAATAGCAAACAAAAGCTCCAAGAATTGTTCAATATAAGTAGAGGCGAAAAAGAATGAGTATAATTACTAGAAGAAGTATTGGCTCAGGTAAGGAGACTTTGTAAAGTATTGATCAACAGGTGTACCAAATCCAAGAGATGCATCAGGAAGACATGGGGCTTGATATTTCATCCTCTACAATTGACGATAGGAACTGTGAGGTTTAACAAACACATAGGGATACTCAATAGTTTGTGGGTGGTCTTAGGGCAACCAATAGATACTAGAGACAACCAACCAAGTTTAATGACTATATGGAATTAGTTAGTTAGTTGCTGGATAGTCAGCCTTCTAGCTTTCAAGAGGCTGCACAACAACAGGTATGGAAAGATGCAATGGATGAGGAATATACCTCAATAATGCAAAATAGTGTGTGGGAGATTGTGCCTAGACAAAATATAGGGTTGTGGTTTGATCACACTAGATATATAAGATCAAACATAGTGTTGATGGTAGCAACAAAAAATACAAGGCAAGGTTCATGGAAAAGAGGTTCTCTTAGAAGGAGGGAATATATTACAAGGAGACATTTTCTGTAGTGGCCAGGTATACTTTTATACATGTTGTGATCTCATTTACAACACAAATGCGCTAACAAATCCATCAAATGGATGTCAAGATGGTTTTCCTTAATGGTGAGTTTAAAGAGAAGGTATACATAGAAAAAATATAAGTCTTTGTAGCACACAAAAATGAGATCCATACATGTGCAAATTGAAGATAGATTTGTATGGACTCAAGTAAGTTCCTATGGCATGGTATGAGTGTATTGATAGTTACTTGTAGGGAATGGGCTTCATGAAGATTGAGGTTGATGCTAACCTCTACTACTTGGTGGTTGGGGGTGAGGTTCTCATTCTTATCCTCTATGTGGACAACTTGTTTCTAATAGGTTCACTGGGGCTCATAGAGGAGTACAAAAGGAACCTTAGAGAATAGTGTGAAATAAAGGATTTAGGACTTATGTAATACTTTCTAGACATGGAGGTATCATAGACAGATGGAGAGATTTTCCTTGGAAAATGAAAATATTGCATTGAAATCTTGAGGAGTGTCAGGATGGAGGATTGCAAAATCATGTCTAGTACACAAATGATCACGAGTTGGAAGAGGGTTGATACATCTAGGGAGAAGGATGTATATCCCACCTTATACATGTAGTTGATTGGTTCTCTCATGTATTTGGTCAACACCAGACTATGTTATAGTAATAAGTTATTTTCTTATTAATTAAATCATGTTGACTTAATTACTAAGTCACTTATTATCTCGTAATTACTTAAGCCAAACTTTGTCATATAATACTTAATTGTACTTTATTAATTATTATAATGCAACCTAGGTTTCTTCACCCTTTTAGGGTTTCAGATATCCTTTATAAGGAGTGATCTCCTTTGTTTTCATAAAAAATTGTAAAACAAATTATTCATTATTGAATTACAACTTTTGTTTTTACACATCAAGGAATGGATCATCTCTTGTGGATCAATGTGTTCAAGCCTCTTGAGCTTCTTACTTCTCTCTCTTTATGTGATAGGTGTTTGCATGCAAGTGTTCTTGGGAGCTTTGGGCTATTTTATCATCAATTCCAACATGGTATCAAAACTTTAAATTTGTTTTCCCCTGTCCTCTTCCTGAGAGATTTGGCCATGTTCATCAGATCTGCACTTTTCAAAGGATTTTTTGTTAGATCTGGGAGGGTCTCTTTTTGTGGTTACTTTAGGCTCAAACTGACCTCATTGTTGTATTCAAATATCCCAAGAACCCCTATTTCCATAGAAAAATTGTCCAATCTAGACAAAGTTGCATTCTCTAGAAAAAAAATTTGTACCAAGGTCTTTTGACCCTAGCATGCATCCCGAGGAGGTCACTAGTTTTTGGATCACTTCGGGCTCAAACGGACCTCACCATTGAGCTCGCAACATCCAAGAACACCTATTTTGATATAAAATTTATCCAATTTGGACAAGTTGACCTCCGAGGGAAAAAAAAATTGTGTACCAAGGTCATACGACCCTGACACACATCCTGAGGTTGACGCACACAAAAGAAAATTAAAAAAAATATCATGTGCATAGGGCCCACTTGGGTGACACGCGGCGGCCACTGCTGGCAGCCGCCGTCACCATCCAATAGGCCGTGATCACCATCGGTGTGACCGCTGATGGGCTACGGTGACATCGTGGTCACTGTCAATATTACCGCTGAGGAGGCTGCAGTGACCACTGCAGTAACCGTCGGGGTAATTGCAAATGGGACCGGTGATCAGCATAACCTTTAAGGGTTAACCGCCAACAAAGACCACTAGGATTTATCCCCTCTGTGCAGAGTCAAGGTCCTATGGTGAGCCCCTTAACTCGAGGAGTTACCCGCAAGTAGAGACCATGAGGACTCTCTCTCTCTCTCTCTCTCTCTCTCTCTCTCTCTCTCTCTCTCTCTCTCTCTCTCTCTCTCTCTCTCTCTCTCTCTCTCTCTCTCTCTCTCTCTCTCTCTCTCTCTCTCTCTCTCTCTCTCTTTGTGTGTGTGTGTCTACATCTCTTTCTATAACCCTAGATCTCCCCCTCTATATATATTTATCTCCTCTATATCTATTTTCTTTCTTGCCATATTCCTCTCCTCCATATCCATATGCATCTTTCTCTTTCTCTATTTCCTTATGCATCTCACTTTCACTATTTTCCTTATATGTATCCCTTTTTATATCCCTATCTATATATTTTTCCTTATTGAAAAGTTAATAGTATATTTTTGGTAATAGAATTGGACTACCTTCCTAATTTAGAGGCTTTGTTTCTATTTTACTTGGATCCTTGTAAGTTGATGCATATTTTATTTGCAGCTATCACTCATCCTATCACACTTTTATTGCACAAATACATTTTCTAGATAGATTAACAACCTTTTATATTTCTCAAATGTATGCAAGATATTCAAAATCATAATTAATGTTTCACACCTCTTTGATGTAATTGTTGCATGCCAAGGCGTGATTTATTTTTTGGACTACTTTATTGTTTTGTATTATTTTACTGTTATGTATTTTATAATCATAAATTTAATGTATTTCAACTACCACCTATATTTCTTTATTATTTTACATAAATTTATTATTGTATATTTCTATAACTATAAATTCTAAATAATACAATTGCTACATAGGTTGAAGATCTCATTCAAATTAGTAGATCACTATGCTATTTTATATAATTTTATTATAATATATTTTTATATTTTCTCAAATTCTTTATTATTTTTCACTACTTCTTTATTGGCCTTCTACAACAATTTGATCTTTCCATTTATCTCTTTTAAATTGCTTTTCCAACTAACAAGGGATTTTTTATCTTATTTTTCAATTCATACAATAATAATACTATAATATATCAAACATTATATAGTAATATAGTAATGTTATCTAGTAGTATTGATGTATAAATATTACTAATAATATGATGTTTATGTTAACAATATTTACTATAATTTATATTTTAATAAAATAATAATAATTAATATCTTAATAAAAAAGTTCTATTTTACAAAATAAATGGCTTTAAGATGATCCATTTAGGAAAGAAAAGGGAGCAAGGAGTAGAGGGAATAGGGTTTCAATAGAGGAAGAGATATAAGATGATGATGATGATGATGATGATGATGATGATGATGATGATGATGATGATGATGATGATGATGTATAATTAGATGGGGGGATATTTTTTGCAATGGGAATGGTCATGTATAGCTTGAGGGGTTATCTCTTGTGGTACACCTCTACTTTTTCCAAAAAAAAAAAAATTAGATGAGATCTATTATTACTAGGGAGTTGGATGCTATCATTTTTTTAGTGAAATCTAGAGTGAAATCTCCCTCAATCTCAAGGTTTGTTAAATATTTTGTTTTGAGAATAGTCTCTTCTTTTTATGAAGGCTGTATAACCCTATTTTCTTTACAGTTTCTTTCTTCTTAACTAGTTTTGTAGGCCTTTCAAGTTGGTTCCTTTGGTAATAGTTTGTTCAAAGTATGATGTTTACATTTTTCATTTTATCTTTTGGCAGTTTGTTAGGAAGTTTCTTTCCTCTCTTATCTCACAAATTATTGAGGCTATTGTGTTTTAAGGTGCATCTTCTTTCTTTGTCGAGGGAGGTGTTATTATTGGATAGTAATTGACCCATCTCTTCATTTCTCTTATAGTCATTATTATTGTAAGCATGCTTGTGTTGGTTTCTAAGGTCTTTCTCTATGATTCTTTACTTGATGATGGTGTCTTTTTGGTGGTGCATGCCCTTTCCACTTGAAGATTTGTTAGAAAGGGTTCCTTGGAGAATGATATTAATGTGGATTTTCTAAGACCTATGTCTTCTTGTTAGTTTAGGACTAAGGATGTCAAATTTCCTTCATCTTTAGTAAGGAGATTCAATTTCTCTTACATTATGTATATTATGGACATATTTTATTTTTTTCTTGGAAAAAAACATAATTGAATAATGGAAGAAACATGAATTGTAATGGTGAATGCATTTCCATTGTAACCACATGTTCTACACCAATATTGTATGTTGGTGTAATTACATTGATGGTCTTACAGTTATAACTATAAATAAATATGCACTAACTGATGCATTGTAGTTAACAGTTATTTAATAACTGTTATCTACAATATATAATATTGTAGTCATTGATCAATAGCTATTGGAAAACATATTCTACGTTAGAAATGTTGCATGCATTAAAGATGAGGACACATCAGATGATTGAGAGGTCGTTAATGATTTCCAGTCTCCTATTAATCGCAATCTTGTGCTTTGAACCTTCACATCTGGAGGTTGGCGGCATTAGAGGATGGAGGAATTTCCATCATCTCAAGTCAGCTTCTCTCTTTGAGATGGTGTTCTGCATGGGAAGCATTTTTGGTTTTCATTTTTGTTTATCTTTTCAATGCTGACAAGTTTACAGAATGCATATTTGTTGAAGATTCCTTTTGGATATAGGTTTGGGACTTGATTTTGCACTCAATATGGATTGTTGTCTAGAGTGCTTTAGAGTATATGATCAAGAATTATACCCTTTCACAGTTACTACACAATGATAGAGATATGTTGCATCTCTTAGGGATCATTGTTGAATAATTCAAGACTATGATTTGAGAGTTTGGTTCTGAGAGCTTAAGAACACAACTCAAAGCTACACCTTTCTGAGGGTCACAAGACAGCTTGATGGAGCCTTTCTTGATTCAAGGTCTACTACTTCAAAAGAAGATTTTCTAAAAATAAGTATCCATATTATGTAATCGACATGTTTTTTTTTTAAAGTCTTCAGGGGGAGTCCCCAAGGAAAGGTGAACTTAATGTTTTTCAGATCAATGTAATAAGGGGGGGAATGTTGGTGTAATTACCTTGATGGTCTTATAGTTATAGCTATAAATAACTGTGCACTAACTGATGCATTGTATCTGCACTATATAATATTGTATTCATTGATCAATAGCTATTCGAAAACATATTCTACATTTTCATTGTATACACAAATTTAGACAGAAATCAATACCTACATTTGTTAAGAATTGTTAAAAATATAATAAATGTGAACGAAAAAGTCTTATGATCATTCTTTGAAATGAAAATTCAATAATCCTAATGAACCTAGGAGATCCCTATTAAAATATGATAATCCTAATGAGCCATAAGGAAATAGATATTTATTTAACCTTTCCTACAAAAAAGGAAAAAATGAATTTTGATATATACAGATCACGTTAGTGCGATCCGTACGAAGCTATGTCTAAATTATAGTTAATATCACTTCATAGCTCAATAAACTATAAAAATGTTAACCAAATTGAACAAAACCAACTGGATGCTCTAGATGCTGGTGTTAAAAACATAACAGGTTCAAAGAATTACATCATTATCACTTTTGGAGAAAATGTTATGTTGATATGAGTTAATGTCACTCCTTAAAAATGTTGATTTTTCATGTACACATTGGTAAGATCTAGATATACTATTTAAACTTGTGTCTTAAGGGTCAACTCTCAGCTTTATTGTATGTATTATTATTTAATGATTGACATTACTAACTTTCCATAGTTCTTTTATCCTTGATTATGCATAATGCATTAGTAATTTAATATTTGTTGTTGTAACAAGGTGCAAATATGTGATAATAGTTGTGTGTTTCTCTTAGTCTTCAAATATATGCATGCCATTCTTTCTACATATATTTTTGCAACTAAGTTCCAGCAACAAAAACAACAAAACCTATAGGATAGATGATACCATCATCATCTATCATCGATTGTGTTAGCTTCAAATTTCTCAGTATACATCATGGAAATTGTTATAGTTTGATCTCTTTTCATTCCCCTGTGCTATAAGAACTACATAAACATGTCACAGCTATCTAGATGATTTGAAAGAGGGTAACAATCAAGTGGAAATTCCATGTCATCTTGTAACGAAGATATTTGTTTGAGTTAAAGGGGTGAGATATAATAAAATTAACATATCTACCCACTCACTTAACTTGCACTGATGCGAGTCAGATTGAATACAATTCTAATAGAAAAAAGCCAAATCTCCTCAATCTAAAGGGTTCATGACCTTGTATCTGAGATTCAAAATGAATGCATCTTTGAAGAATCTTTGATTTTTTAACAATCCATTCTATCTCATATTATTCCCTCATCAACCAAAAAAAATATCAGAACATTTTTGAATTAAGTGTGACCCCTTGTAAGAATATTTAACTAAACTAATCACCAATAGAATCTGCATCATTAAATTTAGCACCTAAAATCCTCAACTACTCTTTATCTCTAGAGATCTCTTCACATGTACACCTACTGCATCATTCTCCCTTTTCACATGCTTACATTAGAAAAAAATCCAAATTATACATGAGTTACAACCCTCTCTACATGCATTCTAATTAACCAATAAAATATATGATAATACTATAATTTAAAACCAAAGACAATAGAAACCCACATCAATTTGTTGAGCTAATGAGCCCTATGAGTCTTCTGAACCTCCAATCAAGCCTTCACTACACAATCTAGGCTATAATATGAATGATCTTCCTCAATACTAACCACCTTTGGAATTTTCCTAGCTATTAAGACTTCATTAATTAATCTTCCTCCACCCTATAGCCCACCAACCCTTATTCCATAAAATTTTCATGCAACCAACCAACACCATCATTTGCCACCAAATCTAACATTTGTTTCAAAAACTCTAGATTTCTCTCTACAAAAATGTTCCTCTTGGATACCAAGGAAGGCTTACGGGATTGAATTAAAGGATATTTTCCCAATTCCCTACTAAAACACTTGGCCACATAGTAATATCAATAATTTAGAGAAGCCTTATTTGAATCAACATTTTCTAGCATATCCTGAAGTTCTCCTAGATAGAGATTCTAAATTAGCCATTTACACAACATCATCTAGTTGCATCCTTCATCTCACCTACAACTAGCACAATATCTAGAAACATGTTTACAATGTCAATATTAATCCTATACCAATTATAAAACTTCTAAACTACATCTCCTAACACCACCTTCACTACATAAATAATGAACCCATGATCTTTACTAAAATTCCACTTCAGCCTCTTGTCACTCACCCCCCAAAAAGACATTTAGAATTTCTACTAATTAGTCTTAATGAAGTGTCCATTGTTAACCTCCAGAGCTTTCTGCCTACCATCATGCAAATTGTCACATCTGGAGAACTCCTCCTATCATTCTAGTGGTATTTCATATATGTCATGCCATCCACCCCACACATTTTTATATCAAGGATTTGTGAGCTTGAAATTTCATAAAATCAAAAGCTTCTATTTAGTTTTCCTTCAATGATGTTATTGTGGTTGCATCCAATTAAATTATCTATAATTATACTTAAATATCTTTCTTTAAGAAACTGTGTAGTTGAAAAAAAAAATCATCATAATATTAAGCTTAATGTAATGAATGTTACGTCTTCACTTTCTTATTAATGTTTGGATGCTCAATTTATAGACCAATAACATATTATTTTTTCAGAATGAAAACCTTTTAAATGAGAACTATAAATATAAATGTGATGATCTAAATTTCCTTTCAATTTTTTTCATTGGCAATGTAATTGCAATTCCATGTGATCAACTTACCTAAGTTTTTTTTTAAATATCTTTCTTTAAGAATCTATATATTCAAGAATATTCTCATCATAACAATAGTATTACACATCAAATAAGGTTTAAGTAAACTAAGGTTGATGTTTAAAGTAAAATAAGGTTGATGTTTGGATCCTTACATTTGAAATTGCCTGATACTTGTGTTCACCCTCATGGATGTTTCCTTGTTAAGGTTTTTCTTTTCTGGAAATATTTTTGGCTTCCTCCCTACTTCGTTTACATATGGAAGATGACATTGGGACACTCCAACGGTACTAGAAATGAAGACAGTGGTGGTGTTGTCATAGGTACGCAACTAACTATTGCAAAATATTTGTGTTGTATATGCCTTTTTCAATATCCTTTACAAGCTCGCTAAAAGTTCATATTGGAAAAATGATTGATGATTGAGTAGCAGTTAATTGGTTTGGTTATCGATTACCATATTACATTAAAGGATTGATTTAATACTCAAGAAAAGCCATTGTTCTATATTGGTTACTGCTTATCATGCTATATTGATAATAATTATGATTTACCATAAAAATCACATTTAATTAATATTTTACTTCTTAAAATAAAGGAGAAATAGTTTACTTCTTGATATAATATGTTATTATGTTATTTATAATATACATATAATATCAAAAGTGAAAATGTCAATAGTAATAAATATCAATAGTTTAAATTTATTTATATAAAAATAGCAAAGATCAGTTTTGAATTATTCTATTTAGTTTAAGAATTATTTTAATTTTATTTGGGAATTATTTTCATTTATTCAATCAATAATTATTTTTATTCATTTATGTTATGTAATTTATTTTTAATTAAAAATTTAGATAGTTTAGTTTTTGGTTAAATAAATAGTTTTTAAGGGATAACATCTATTTTATTGATCCAAAAAAATTGCATCGTTGTTATATATACTACTCCAAGGACCTCTAACATAACCCATAATGTTATTTTACACATAGCAATCCAACAAAAACCCAAGGGTGGAGCTTTACATAGCTAAAGAAACAAAATATGTCCTCATCGAATAAAAAGATAACATTATAAAGCTTGATATACATTCTATCCCCAATATACTATCCCTACCCAACAACAAACACACCATAGCATATACTATTATACAACACATGTATAATGTAAATGAAAAGAGAAAACCAAGGTCATTTTTGTCTTCTTTGCCTTTTTTGTTTCCTCAATTTTGGCTTTGAGTTGGCATTTTAGGCTCCAATCTTCATGGACCATTAGCTAGGAAATTCATGATGGGTCCTCATTCTCACCATCATCCTACATTTCATCTTAATGATAGGTCCAAACATAGCCTCCTCCTCCTCATTGTCAATGCCTTCACTTGAAGAAATCCTCACCTAAGCATATCCTTCTTTGAGCATTAATCATATAATCTTCTTGAGGAAAAAAGGTGTCTAGTAACAAAAGGGTTCCTAACCTCAAACAACGTGAACTCAATGATCTTGGCTAGGGGTAATTTATTCACATCCTTCCCACAAAGACAAACCACATAGTAGTCATATTCAATATCCCCAAACTTAATGTGAGTGTAGACATCATTGACAACAAAGATGGATGGAGAGATGGTAACACCTAAACTCAACTAAAGAAAACAAACCAGCATGCCCCTACATTAGACATGTTAGATAGGGCAATTTGTGAAGATAGGCTCACAAAATGCAGTTAAATAGTCAAACTACTTTTATAGGTTGTAAGAAATCTATGAATTTCCCATTATTGCTTTAGGTACATTAGAAACTTATGTTTCCTTCTCCTCTTCTTACTCTTATCTAGGATACTTGCCAAACTCCTCCATAAAGTATTCTCTCCTCTCCTCTTCCTTCTCATGGATACCTATCTGTCATTGATCATTCTCCTCCACCAAAGATTCTCTCCTCTCTTCTCCTTTGTTGTGGAATTTATCCCACTATACATCAATCACCTCCACCAAATCTCACCAAAAAATTCCTCCACAACTTACATGCACAAACACATCGTAATCATATATAAATTTACATCTACATTCACTTACTCTCTAAATTGTACGTGCTCATAGGAAATATCTTTTATTTTTATCTCTTTTTCCCCAAACTTTGAAAAATCAATAAGTATCTCCCCTAAACCATCCTCCTTGACCTCTATTGCTACAAAATTTTGTTTTTTACATCTTATTGCATTGAACAACCATTCAATATGCATTATCTCATCTTGAAACAATGCACCATCCTCTTTCAGTCCTTGATCAAACACCAAGCTCTGATAAATCTCTTTCCTCTAAACCTCTTCCTCTTGCACCACCTCAACCTCTAAGGTATTTTCACTTCCATCACTTTCATTCATCAATTGACAATCAAGTACAACCATTTCCTCTTCTCTTCGCTCTTCATTCATGTGATTTTCTGACATGAAAATTACAAAACCAGGAAAAATGCAGATTCCAGAAAAACCCTTGAGCCATCAAAACCTTACAAAATATACGTTTATACCTATTCTGCTTTTCAAAACCCCTGAGAGCTTCTACAAAAAGTCAAACTTCCAGCTATATATTTCAAAACAAACCCATAAAAAATAATAAAAATGATAATTTCACTTCACCAGCCCAAAGTCGACAAAATCCTCCATAAAACTAAGCACTCCACCTGCCACATTTCACATTTGTTGTTTCATCCACGGCGTAATTATCTTTATCCCGAAAAACTCTCCATCTTCAATGACAGCCGTCAATCCTGCTATCTCCCCTTTCAAGCGCTCTGTCTGCTTGCTCCAGCCTTGAAGAAAATGGCTATGGTTTTCCAGTAAATTGATGGAATTCTTCCTACATTTGATTTTATTTTCTTCCATCTTAGCCTACTGCAAAAATGACTGTAAATTATTCATTTCTGTGGATTACTGTGAAAGCTCCCTCTAGCCTTCTAAAGCCACGAACAAGAGCACGTATATCAACAAAAAAAAATGATAGTGGGAAGGTTAAACCTTTCCTACCCTGCAAGGCATGTAGACAGCCAAAAACAAAACAATGAAAAAAACAACACAGATTACCCAAATTACCTTCATCTCTCATGCATGAGAAGACTAAAAGAAAAAGGAAAATATGGCAAACAACCATCATGGCGGCGGCTGCATTCCAGAACAACAGAGGCGGTAGAAACTAGTGTGGAATCTCCAGGCGTCCCTATTGTCAAGCCTCCAAGAGGAACCCTAGCCATCACTTGTCGAGAGAACTAGGACAACCTTCAGAGAGGTTTTACAGTATGTGGCATTAAATGCCCAAAAAAATTTCTAGATTATGTTCGCCCAGCTGGCAGGAGCAGCAGAAACTTCGAGAATTGTAATAGTAGATTTTTCAATTTCTTTGTAAATAAAGTTTTAAATTTTATTTTTCTTCCTACCTCTACCTTTATTAGTGAGAGCCAATAGAAAATTAAAGAAATGGTATTATTTGAAAATTTTAAATATGTCAAAATTATCAAACTTCAGAAGAAAGAAATAAATTTCTAAACTTCTCAAATATAATTGGTCTAATAAAAAAAAATTGCATCTAATAGATGCAGTAGTATCCTGCCTATGGCAGGAACTAATAAAGCAATTTGAGGAGCTATTCTTAAGTAACTTAGTTTTTAATAGATTTTTCAAAAGAATACAATATAAAAATTAAGATTCTATGTAATGCATAAGACATTTAATCCTACATTTTCTCAATTGATAGTATTCATTAAAATGGGGAAAGGTTCGTGTTTTCATATTTTATAATAAGCTACGTCAAAGGTGCAATGTTTCGAAACAATTTAAGAGTTCATAAACAGCCAAAGATACAAACGAACATAGAATTTGGTTCAACAATAGGAAAATGGAGAATACAACCACATGATTGATTGCATAGTCTGATGGTTCACCCCTTTCACTATCAACTAAAAAAGAGGAATGACATACAACCAGAAGAAAGATACGTACAATTTTTAATAGGAAATAAAATGTCTCGGAATATATGGTTTTGTTCAAACTAACGTAAGATCTACATCAAACGACATCTAAAATGGTCATAAATTAATTTAATTTTAATTGTGCTTATCACTGTGAGGGCGTCGTTCGACCTTAGTTTCTCAATTGAAAACATAAAATATTTCATTACATTCTATGCACTAATCTAATGTACTAATTGAATATACAAAAATATATCACTAATTTAAGACTAAATCAATCCCGGCTATAGTATGTAAATGCCCAAAGGAATTCAAGCTGTCGACTTGCAGCTCAAAAGAGGGCTTAACTCAACAGATATGCGATAGAGAATGGAATAGATACAAAATTCATGTAAGGATAAATTCAAACCGCTACCTACAGTTCATGTCATGTGAGAGGTTAAATTTCATTTGAGGTCGAGGTACAAGATTACGCACGAAGTAATGGATGTGTTTGTTTCCCTTGAAGAAGTTGTGTTTTGTTTGAGTTATCATGCATGACTCAGACCTGGTTTAAACCATTCGACATTTTTACTACGGATTTAGACAATATATCCAATTTAAATTGAAATCGTGAAACTAAAAGCACAAATCAAGTTATTATTGCCATTAGAATTAACAATTCTCATTCCATGCTAGTTTATATAATACTCGTGCATGAGGAAACGTCTCGGAACGATGCATTGCACTAGTATAAAATGAAATAATCCAAGCCATAATAAACAAGAGAAAAATCAGACACAATCCAAATCAGAAGCAACAGAAGACAAGAAAAAATCAGACACAATCCAAATTAGAAGCAACGAAAATAAATAAATAAGAGAAAAATGGTTAAGACAACAAGCATTTCTTTTATTATTGAGAAATTTTGATTACTATAGCTCAAATTAGCAACAAAATATGAAAAAATAACTCTAGAGAATACATTACAAAATATGAAAAAATAACTCTAGAGAATACATTTTCTGAATAAATTGTAATCAAATTGGAACTTAATTTCAACTCTTGAAAAGCTCTCACATACTCTAAATTTTCTGAAGTTCTATTAAACTTTTATGCTTATGATTAAAAATCACAGTTCCACATCCCTGAAACATAGAAACGCAGGTCCCCATGCTGCTGCTCAACCTTTTTAGCAGTGATTTGTGAAGCTGGTGGCTCCATGGAAGCAAAATTTGCTGCTTAGTTTTAAGAGTAGTAAGTACTACTCTTAAACGGAATTTTTAAATGAAAGATTGAATACTATTTGTTGCAAATAAAATCTGGAAGCAAAATTTTAGGGAAATACAAAGGAGAGGAGAAAAATGATGAAGAGGTGTTATTTTTCCAATAAGCAGTTGCTGCTTATTTTCAGCCCCCACTTTTTTCAAAAAGCTTATTTTCAGATTTCAAGCAGTTGTTGCTCCACTATAATAGAAAAAGGTTCCAATTTATCATTTCCCACCTAATTTAAAAGTTACATGGGAACACTAGCTGCTGAAATTTAAGGAGAAATTGTTCATAAGAAGCCACATGGGGACATAGGGTGGGCTTCCATCTCTTCCTCGAATTGGACAGACTGCTGCATTTTATACATAAAAAGGTAAAAAGTTAACATTTAAGGAAATAGACGCTGAAAAACTGGATTTTATTGTCACTATAAGTTCAACATAAAATGTTTACTTTTTAGAAATTTAATGGCCATACTAAAAATTTGGCAAAATTAGTTTATATTATAGTTTCTAACATTTCTAATAAAATCTATATTGATTTTCAAATTCAAGTTATAATCGAGTTCCAAATTGAACCATGGAAGAAATTTATGTACATGTAGATTGATGCTTTGAATGAACAAATGTGTATTTTTATAGGGAACATTGTAACATTATTGATATTCTATACTCCTTAAACCCTATGTCCTATGAAAGCTATTTTGTTAATCTGAATAACATATTAGTAGATTGGTGGCTCTTCAACACCCCTTGAACCCCTACAAGACCAAACGGTTTCCACAAGAGAGAATGGAAATAATAGCTTAACGATTTCCACAAGAGAGAATGACAAGAATAGCTTACTTCAACAATGTAAGATTGATTAAGTATGAAATTGTACATAAGAGACCTTGCTTATAAAGACAACGTGAGAGGTAGGATTTGACAAGATTCTAACATGTGTCATAATCCTATGCAATGAGACAACTAAAATATTGAGTTGGGTAACTACAAGTAGTTTTCATGAGATAATGTAAGATCATGTGACAACTAATCAATCTTCTAGAAGGACACCTAGGACCTAAGTAAACTTAAGTCATGTGAATAAGTCTCCTACTACAAACTAGCAAAAATACTAGGTACAAGAACTTTACTAAGTCCAAAACCTTATGCACACAACCACCCCCCCTTAAGTATAACTTAGGGACTAGATTCATATGCAAAGATATGTAAGAATACTAAGATGGGTTCCGTCTATAAAACCATTTTAGTCACCCATGTACAATGCAAATGCACTCTCTCACAAATGGATAAAATGATAAAATATTGGTACAAAACATCTCTCCAAAAGAGAGAAAAGATACAAACAAGAAATGAAGATGTATCGAGAACTCAATTATACCCCCGAAGGACTACATCCATCATGAAATTATAATCACTGAACGATCTCCATAGGAAGGAAAGAGAGAGAGACTATAACCCCCACAATGTATGATATCCCATAGAAATGCTGAGTGCTTGAAGACAAAACATAGTCCAATGTGTATGAACAACATTTATCCCATTGGAAAGAAGATAGACCAAGTACAAATGCAGGAATGCTCCCCATTTTGGATAGAAATTGGTAGGAAGTGGAATCCATGTATAATATCTCTATAATTTACACATTTATCGCTAAGTCCTCGGATGATGAAGATGCTACAAACCAATCAAGTGCTTTCCCATCACAAGGAATGATTGGAAGCTGATTATAAACAAGCTCCAAAGACAAATATGAGGTGGCAATAGTTGTGCCATGAATGTCATCAAATAGGAGAGATAACCCCACAAATTGGTTTTCCAAATCTAAAATGTGCGACTCCACAAACAAAGAAGAAAGTTTTGAAACATAAGAATCCCAATCAAGAAAACAATGTGATACCTATTGCAATGAATCACTAGTAGTACTCAATGAATTTCCAACAAAAGATGGATTATCTTGCTTAACAGTAACGAGAATCTCAACCAATAAAGGTAAACCTGTTGTCTCTACAAATGGCAAAGGAGAAAGTTGAGATTATGATGTGGATGTTATTCCTAACCGGTTACTAAGAGAGGAGTGAATTGGTAATTTCAATTTCTTCTACTTCTTTCTAAACATATATTCTTACTTATTCAGAAACTAAAGAATATTACAACATTCAGAAATAGAAATTGAATACACAGGTCAACACAACATATGTATGTGGAAACCCTCGATTAGAAGGAAAAAAACATGGTGGGACAAAACCCACACCTTCACTACTACAGTAATAAAGATGCCTTGTTAGAGGCGTACAAAGTACTGGTAAGAGTGCTATCGAGTTAATGGATTTTGTAGAAAAGAGGTGTTGGGATCTTGACACTCTTAGGAGTCACCTTGCAAGAGGAATTAGAATACCAATAAATATGTTACTCGGTAAATAGATTTATACAAAGAACCTATTAGGGTTCACCCTGATTGAGTGATTTAAATATGCTTCTCAATTTAAAGAAATGATCTTATGATGACACTTTCTATCGAATCAGATCATACTTGTTACCCTTTCCTCTACTTGGTTGTTGAACCTTTCACTATCTTACACCTCTCGTGACTGTGACTCCTTTCAAAAGATTCAGCTCTCAAGATCTTCTTTGCTCTATTCTCTTGATTTTCAACAACAAAAATTTTATGTCCTCCGACTTGTATTTATAAGAAATTAATCTTATTAAAAATACATCTCATAGTTTTGTCAAGCTGTAAACTCTCCCATAAATCATGCATGCAAAAAAAATCTTGCAAACTGATAACGAGTCTACCTCAAGATGCTCACAAATAAAACAAAGCTAACTTCAGTTCCACTGAAAATCGAACTCCAGTTTAACTAGAAATTCTTGGCATAATCTAGTTTGGATTATCATGCACTTAACCGGTGAAGATCTTGTATCTGGTTAGTCATATGTTCCCTGTGTGTTTCTGATGACCGGTTGGAAAAATTTGGACTGGTATAAGCATGACTGATTAAAGTACATCACTTTCTTATTTAGTCTATTGGTTTATAATCATAAGTAATGGTGTGATGTACTACTATTCTGGTGGGATTGATGTTTTCCTATGACTTTTACAATGATAACTAAGTTTATGTCAACAATCTTCCCCTTTGGCATTGGTGGTAAAACATATCAATACATCACCTCCAAAATTCCCCTATAGATCTCCTTGTCTACCTGTAGCATATTCTGACACACATTTTCATCTCTCTTCTCTATTCTTTCATCTGTGTTGATCTTCTCATGTATATTTGTCTTCTCATATGTATTTGTATTACATATCTTCGCCTATTTGCCTCCATAGGTCAAAGGGTTGATTCTCCTTACATGTTTTCATATTATATTTGTAACTTATTGAAGATATCCTTATAAATTTTCTTTATGGAATCAAGGAATAGCTTCCATATACTAGTTACAAGATCTAAATTTTTCTTTTCTACTTGTAGTGAGACTATTATATTTTTCATGGCTTTGAGTGTTTTGAATCAGGCTCTTTGATTAGCATATCTACATCTATTTCCATTGTCTGCATTAGATCAAAAGTTAGTGCCATATATAACTTGAGTCCAACAAGATCTTGGATTCTTTTTGTATTTTCTTCTGAAGCTTTCCTTAAGGTGAGAGAAAGACTTGTTAGCTCTCGGTCATACTCTATTGCAGAAGAGTTCTTAGCATCAAATTCAAATGTTAGAACTTTTATCTCTTCTATTGTCTTATTTTTTTCTCAGTTATAACCTTAACAAAATATTTAAACTTAGAAGTTCTTGTCATCAACCTTCTTACTTCCTGTGTCAGGACCTGTGGCTCTCTAGCTCTTGTTGATATAGTAGCTTTTAGTTCTTCAACCTATTTGTGAAGAATTTCTATTCACTTCTTCTCATAGTGATCAATCACAATTGTCTATGGGTCAGTGACATCTTGCCCAATTACTTGTACTAGAATATCCAATTTATCAATTATAGGTTCATCCTCATCTATATCTTTATCGAGTACAAAATTGTACAAGATATTTCATACACTAGAGAGAACCATATATCCTATTTTCTCGTAGTGAGATCCTTTAGGTGTCTTATTGACATCTTGCTTATGTCAACCACTATTTCACTAACTTTTATTTTCTTTGATTCATAATCTGTTGAAAAAGATAGCTTTCTCTTTAATAAAGATGTATTAGGAACATCTACCAGTTCCTCCTATCTACTCTCCTATGTAGGTTGTTCTTCTATAGGCTTCTCCTATTCTTCATTAATAGGCAACTCATGTTGCTGATGTTTCTCTTCTTTTTGTACCTCATTTTTTGGATGTACTTCCCCTTCTAGTTGTACTCCTTCTAGATGGATTTTCTCTTCTGGTGGTTGTTCTTATTGTTGTTTTTCAGCAACCTGTTGATCATTCAAAATAGTTTCTTATTTATTTGTTCCTTTTTTAGTAGTCATCTTTTTGATAACTCTCCCTATAATTGATCCTATGGTTGAACTTGTTCTCCTAGATTTACCTGTTCACTTGAAGTGAATTGTTCAGGTGTAACTTCCTTCTCACTAGTTCTTGGTTGTTCACCAGTTGTGAATTATACCGGTGGTACCAACTCTTTTATAGGTTCATCATGTGAGATTTCATGTAGACATATAGACTTAAGAGTGTTGAAGTCATATTTTTCCAAAATTCCATATAATATTCTTGCATATCTTTTTCTAGTACAATTATTGCCTTGGAAACCCTATTCTTTGTGTTCAAATTCAGTGACATTGCTTCTATCAAAACATCTATTGTCTCATCATTCAGACCTGGTCTTAGTTGTGTCAAAGTTTCCCTTACAATATTATTTTGATTTACTAAACCAGTTCTTCATTTATCCATTAGCCTTTAATTCAATTCGGGAAGAAACATAGGCCTATAGTTTCTAGGAATTATGTTGAAATATAAAAAGGTTTCTAATAGAGCAGTTTCAATTTTTTGCTTATCCTCTTCTACCAAAGCACTAAACCATTTTGTAGCATTTGAAACTTCACCAAAATCCATGATTTCATCAACTATATTATCTACAGTTAAGGTTCAAGCTTTACCTTTAACTGGAGAAGCAAGTATGGTAGGTGAAGTGAGATCACCACCTATGTCTCCAGTGATATCAATAATGACCGGTTTAGTTAGAATCTTTGCCTTGACCGGAGTCTCAACTCCTAGTATGACTTTCTCTTTCTAGTGTCCATTATCAGTGGCTCTTTGGTCTTATGGTATTCTGCTTCTTCTTGATGTTGTTGCTTCAGAATATTCATCCAAGTAGCAACTCCTTCATCATGTACTTTGTCCACTTCACCAACTAGGACCTAGCTGATTCTCTTTCTTATGTTGAAACTTTTTTTTGTATAGGTCAGCCTGATTTGTTGCCTCTTCCAGGCTTAGGTGATTATGTACTTTGAATAGAGCCCTTATCATCAGCTCTCTCTCCTTATCTAAGGAATATTTTCATCTTCCTTCAATTATTCCTACTAGATCCTCATGAATTGTTTTATGAAGTACAACAAGTGTTATGTTCTTCTTGTGAAGAACAAAAACAACAAACTCTTCCAGATTTCTCTTATCTTCATCATCACTGAGCTCATATCTCCTCAAAGCTCCACCCAATCCATTTGTCTCCTTGATTCATTTAACCACCCCATTAATGGTTGGTTTCCTTGCTTTAGGTGTATCTTCTTTTACTAGTTTTCCGGTATTTCTCTTTCTGTGAAGAGTAGTTGTTTGTTCAGTTTTTATTTCTTTAGGTTCCTCACCTTGAGCATCGGATGCCTATTGAGTCCTTTTTCTTTAAACCTTGGGTTTTTTAGCCACTAGCTTATTCTTCCTAGGCATGGGAGTTCTTTTTACATACACCTTCTTTGGTTCCTTTGCAAATGTATTTTTCTTCAGATTTGCATGAATCTCTTCACAGGTCCCAAGCCAGTATGTTGACATAACTAAGTTGCTTTCTTGAAGTGCATCTTCATATGCCTTTTCAATCTTAGAAGTAATCTCATAACCAAGCTCTGGTGCATACTAGGACCTTGGCTCCATAGCCTGGATAATATAGTGATCAGTGCTTACTAGAAAGCATGTCTCTTCCTTTTTGGTCTCTTTCCTCAAGTTATCCTTCTTGTTTGGGGATAAGTTCTTCTTGACTGATTTGGTTAAACCTTTTCCATTATTCATCAGTCGGTTCTTGCATTCCCTGTCCAGATGCCCAATCTTGTTATAGTTGTAGCAAGCCATTTCGGTTCCTCTCCATGGATTAACCCTTCTTTCCCTATCTATGGGTGAGTGACATCCAGAGTTCCTATGGCCAGATGACCCATAGGTAGCATAGTTGGATGTGTTCCATTTTGCATTCATATTATGGAACACCGATCTCAGTGGGGATTTGAATTCCATGGTTTTTGACCTGAATTATTTCATTTTGTGTCCAAACTTGTTGCATGAATAGTAATATCCCTTGAAGCTTCACTTTCTTCCACTGGACACACTATTGGAGCATGATCTACATTCAAAGGTGTTGTGACCATACTTGTAGTTAACATTTATTGCAATAGCTATTAGAAGTAATTAGTTTTACTGGTGCATTTATGCAGTCATTAGATTTATGACCCAATTTTCCCCAATGTTTGCAAGAGGGTTTGAAGGTCTTCTTACCTTTGTCTTATTTTCATTTGTAGATTGCTTTATTCTCCATCTTGACTTGCTCATCTCTAGAGGACTCACTAGTTTCTTTGTTGCTTGACTGATGTACCCAAGTCCTATGGATCCTTGTGCTTTCTTTGAGCCCCTAGTTGCTCTTCAAGCTTCTCTGAGCTTTCATTGTATCTTCTAAGTTTCTCATTTCTCTCTTCAAGAATTTTTAGTTGTTCCTTAAGTTGATATAATTTAATATCCAACCTTTTTCATGCATCATCTTTGTCATGCAAGTGCTCATACATAATTGCATTCTCTTGAGTTGTGCTCTGCATGTCTATTTGAATTTGTAAAATGAGAGCATCACTTTCTCTTACCGCATCTTCTATCAGATTTCTTGCTATTTCAGAGGTCAATAGTGCTTCTAAGGCATAGTTATTTTCATCATAATCTTTTCTTTTGGCTTCGATGAGTTCAGTCATCCTTAGAGCATGGATTTCCTGCTCCCTTTTCATAATGGACATTTAATCGATTAGATTCTAATTTTTCTCCATGAGATTAGAGACCGCCTCTTCTTCTTTATTAGATTCAGTTGGCCTAGAGAGTTCCTCAATAGTTTCATTACTCTCACTTAGTTGTAGAGCCAACTCTTTTATCTTTTCAAGAGACCTCCCCAGTCTATTCTCAAGAGAGGCTATCATGTCATTGGCTTCCTCAAGCTTCTTTTGATATCTGTAACCCTCCATGATCTTTTACTCAAGTGGTTAAGCTTTATATTTTTTAGAACCTAGGCTCTGATACCAATTGTTATTCCTAACCAGTTACTGAGAGGGGGGTGAATCAGTAATTTTAATTTCTTCTACTTCTTTCTAAACAAATATTCTTACTTATTCAAAAATTAAAGAATATTACAACATTCATAAATAGAAATTGAATAGACATCTCAACATAGCATATGTACATGAAAACCCTCGGTTCGAAGGAAAAAACTATAGTGGGAAAGAACCCACAACTTCACTACTGTAGTAATGAAGATGCCCTATTAGAGGTTTACAAAGAACTAGCAAGATTATTACCCGGTTAAGGGATTTGGTAGAACACCTCTTAGGGTCTTAACCTTGTTAGGAGTCACCTTGCAAGAAGACTTAGAACATCAATAGAGATGTTACTGTTGGAAAAATGGTCAGTGCTCCCCTCGGGATTCACAACATGGTTTAAACACCTCTTGTGTCTTCTATAAGTCTAGTTTTTGTATCGGGCATTAACGGGTCAATCTTTTGGTGCAACTACAACCACTACTTGTAACAAGTGGTTTCATAGCTTGGTCATAGGTTCTAATCCCCTCGGGTAATGCTGAGGGGGAGATTGTTGGAAAAATGGTTAGTGCTCCCCTCGGGATTCACAACATGGTTTAACAGCCTCCTATGTCTTCTATAAGTCTAGTGGTTGTATCAGGCATTAACAGGTCGATCTTTTGGTGCAATGGCAACCACTACTTGTAACAATTACCCGATAAAGGGATTTATAAAAAGAACCCATTAGGGTTCACCTTGATTGATGAATTTAATTATGCATCTCAATTTAGAGCAATGATCCTATGATGACACTTTCTATTGAATCAGATCATACATGTTACCCTTTCCTCTGCTTAGCTATTGAACCTTTCTCTACCTTTTGACCTCTCGTGACTGTGACTCCTCTTAGAAGATTCAACTCTCCTACTCTTCTTCGCTCTATTCTCTTGATTTTCAAGAAAAACCATTTATGTCCTCTGACCTATATTTATAAATAGTTAATCTTATTAAAAATACATCTCATAGTTCCACCAAGCTGTAAACTCTCCCATAAATCATGCATGCAAAAAAAGCTTACAAATTGATCCTAACTTTACCTCAAAATGCTCATAGATAAAACAAAGCTAACTTCAATTCCACTACAAAGGATAACTCCAGTTTAACTGAAAACCCTCTGCATAATCTGGTTCAGATTATCATGCACTTAATCAGTGAAGAGCTTGCATCTGATTAGTCATATGTTCCCTTTGTGTATCCATGAGTGGTTGGAATAACCTAGACCGGTATAAGCGTGACCGGTTAAAGTACACCGCTTTCTTTTTTAGTCTACCGGTTCATAATTATGAGTACCAATGTGATGTATTGGTGTTCCGGTAGGATTGATATTTACCTATGACTTTACCAATGACAACTAAGTTTATGTCAACAATGGACATGTTGTGATTTAAACCATTCTACACATAAGGGGTAACTGAACAGTCATCAAAAGTTACTAATGGTTTCAAGTTTTCAATAGAAGACTACTGGTTACAATGAATGTGGTGTATATTTCCAACTAGATGTTCAATTTGTTGATGGAAACAATATTTGCAAGCTAGAGATGGATTCTTTCATTTGCAGTTTGTTGGAGATGGCTTTGATGCAAAGGATGGGATCATGGGAGTTCGTAGGCTATTTTCTTTAATTACAAAACCTTTAACCTATTAATAATATCCATCCCGGCACTTATACTAGATGTTTCCCTTATTTAGAGGGGCATTTACTTTAAGTTTATACTAAAGGATGCTTCCCACTCACAAGATATGGCTAGCAACATCATGTTTGAAATAGGGACATTTTTGCTAAGAAGGAACAAACATTATTGCACTTTGACTGTAGTTTGTACGAAACTCCACCACCGGGTACTTTAAGAAATGCACATTTAGTAGATGGATAGTTAGGATGGGATATTTAAAACTATGTTGTCATATTATAAATTGGATCTTCTGTAATTGCTTTGTTGTTCAATGGATATTTATTGAAAGTTTTTATAATTCATTCTACTTTCTTATTTTTAGTATGCTACATTTGTTTCTAACTGAAATGAGTTTAGTAAGTTGTAGGTTAGAAATAGAGAAGTGGTTGCATTAGTTGGGTACCAGAGTATCCTAAGATGCTGGGAGTAGAGGATTCATGAGAAGAGATTTAAATTGTTTTAGAGGGTGGCTGTGTTTATGACTATAGATATAAAGATAGAGTTGTGTTAGAGTGTAAGAAAGAGGAAAACTATATTGCAAGAAAAAATAAGGCAAAAGAAGAGTCAGAAACAAAGGATCAATAAAAATCATTGCAAACATTAGAGTGAGTTGGTGTTGTTATGGTCAATGTTGGAATAGTACAAGACATGCAATAATAGGAAAAAAAGAAAAAGAAAATTGTAGCAAAGGCCTTGAAGGGATGTGAAAATGGTGAGAATAAATCCTCACCTAATGAGAAAGACCATTTTTCACCAAGGGGAGCAATGAGTCTAAGATTATATAAGGAATAACACTGTTGAAAATATATATAGATCAAATCCCGATTATTAGTAAATGGAAGACCCTTAAAACTAATTTGGAACTTGATTTAGAGAAAGAGGAGTTCAATGAACAAAATAAAGATAAAGAGGATGAGAGTGATGTAGATGCTGGGTTATATTACATTGAAGAAGGGAAAAATATTAAAGATTGCAATGCAAGTGGAGAAATTTTTTAAGACTACAATGAAGAGCAATGCATCCTATCATAGGAGGAGACTTAGGGTTATGTGATGGAAGCATTCCACATTAGAGATGAAGTTACATTAGAGATGGAGATCTTTAGGAGCCCCACACGTGAAAAAGTACTATTTTTCTTCTTTTTTTTACAACACGAACAACAAGAAGCAACTAGAGGGATATTTTAAAAATTATATAGTTGCTAAAAAGAGAGAAGAAGATCATCTATTTTGTGAAGAAGAAATGATAACGATTGAGGGAAGAACCAAAGGCATATATATTTATCAAAAAAAGGAGGAAGCACCTACGGAAACTTTTTATTTTCTGAACTTAATTTTTATTTATAATGGTTTTTGTGCCAAGTCCAATAGATGGTTGGACCAGCCACAAGAAGAATCATGATAACTTTTGGGGAGAAGAACCACTAGAAGTGGGTCTAAGCTCACAAGAAATTCAAAAAAGAGAAATATGAAAAAATGACAGGGTACAATTTATTGTCTAGCAAGAAGTTGGAATTCGAGGAAGAAAAGATTGGAAAATGTACAGAGATATCTAATTTGGTGGAAGGATAAGCCATGGCCTTATTATTTGAGTCAAAGGGATGGTTCTACCTTAAGGACAAGTTGTGACCTTATTCTAATATTTAAAAGGATGATTCTAACATCTAATCCAACTCTTACCTAAATATTTGATATAAAAGCATCCTTAGGCAAAAGCAATCCTACATCAAGAAAACTAATAATAGTAGAATTCTCAAATTTCTTGGTGTTTTAGTTTTCTTAGGGTTTGTTTACAAGTTATCTTTGAACTAGAAGGTTCAAATTTTCAAAAGAAGAGGAAAAAATGTAAATCATTCTACTATTAGGGAGTAAGTCAATACTTAGCATCACTTACTAGTGGTTTCAACATAAGACTAGTGATTACAATGAATGCGGCCTTTAATTCCAACTGTCAAAAATAGTTATATCCTAGCTCTTTTATTTCTTGATGGAAATTATAATACGTTTCCATACCAAACATGGATTCTTTCATTTGTATTTGTTAGAGATGGATTTTATGCAAAGGATGGGATCATGGGTGTTCATGGGTTAATTGCTTCAGTTACAAAACCTTCTACCACTTAATGACCCCACCCCACCACTTATGCCAATGGTTACCCTGATTTATGGGACAGTTACTTGATGCAAATGGACTATCTGAAATCACAAGTTCATGACAATAACTTTCAAATACAGACCCTTTCTCCTAGGAAGGAACAAACATTCATTGCATATTGGTTGCAGCTCGCAGGAAAACCTACCGCTAGGTATTTTCAGAAATACATGTTTATTAGATGGATAGTTAGGATGGATATATAAAAGTATGCTGTCATATTATAAATTAGATCTTCTACAATTTCTATATTATTCGATGGATATTAATTGAGAGTTTTGTAGTTCTTTCTGCCTTATTCTTTTCAGTCTACTTTTTATATCTAACGTGAGTCTAGAGAGTTGCAGAAGAGATAGAGAACTGTCTACATCATTGTGTCTTTTGTATAAGTTATAAAAGGTCCCTACTCACAGCCCTATCCCTAAAAATATCATGTTTCTATTTACTATGTGTCAGGTATGTCCAGGATCATGGTATGCCAAAAAGTGGCAATGTGAAAAAGAAGTCCTGATTGATAGAATCTCTGAAAAAAAACTATAACTTTCAAATAATATAACATTTTTTAAATCTAAAATATACATCACATTCTATACTTGACCTGATACAATAATAATAAACAATTCTTTCAATCTGATGAAGTTTAGACTAAGTTAAGGTGGTCAGACACGAGAGTTTTTATATTCAAAAAAAATTTTAGCAGTAAAACCATAATTAATTATTTACCTTGAAAAAAAATACAAAAAAATATAGATCACATCCGGACATGAGTCTACTCCTTTTATCTAGAATCTTATAAAAAAATATTATCATTTGATTTTGTTTAATGTGGTCAGACATACACCTACTTGTTATCTTTCTAGTCCTGACTGATACACTTTTTGAAAAATAGCTATAACTTTCAAACTGTATAACATTTTTGAAATCCAAAACATGTGTCACATTCTATGCTTTTCCTACTACAAGAAAAATAAAAAAAATGTTTTTAATTTGATAATGTATAGACTAAGTTAACGTGGTCAGACATGAGAGTTTTTGTACTCTTGAAAGTTACAAAAGAAAAATCATAATTAATTATTTACTTTAAAAAAATTACAAAAAAATATGTGACGCATGTGGACATGATACTACCACTACTTATACCTAGAATCTTGTAAAAAAAATTTATCATTTGATTGTGTTTAATGTGGTCAGACATACGCCTACTTATTTTTTCATGAAATTTTCCTAATACTATATTGAAATTTGAAATTTTCAACATATAGAATAATTGTTTTTCAAAAAAGGCCTAGTATCTTAGAAACTAAATTCAATTTTCTACAAATTCTCTTCTTACATATTTTTTATATAATATTTATAACTTGTTCAAATTTTTATGTCAACTTGCCTAAACTTGATTTTCTGAATTTTCATTACCAGTTAAGGGCCTAGTTAGGCATACCATGATCTTGCACATAACCTGTTAGTATACAGATTTTCCTTCTTATCAAAACACAAATATCCTCTGACTTTCTTTCCCAAAAAGGAAGGAAAAACCAATACCACAGTTGAGTTTGTCACATACGACCAAACTTTCTACAATTCAAGGAGCAACTACCTTAAAGAAAAATAAATCTTGATGTTCCATTTATTGTAAAGAATGAATTAAATACATACTTTTGACCTTAAAGTAAGAAAGGCTATTTAAGAATCCAATATAAAATTAATTTAGAAAGATTTATTGCTCCAAGAAAGATTCACATTCATCTAATCCAACTAACTAAGATTAATAGAACAACATTCCCAGAATAGCTAATTCAAAAGATACCGAAATAAAGATGAAAAATGGAAAATAACCATAGAACACATATACAGATTATAGCAACATGCATTCGATCCCAAATGAAATCAAGATAACATGCAACAATTAGACCAACTAATCCAAAAGAAATACTATCATCTACTATAAATCAACTAATATTATATCATATGTCATGTTTACTTAAACCATCCACAACGAAAATACTTGCATAAAATATTAAATAACTAATTTTCTGAAACCAGTGAATAGACCCTTTCAAGGTCACTCAAAATTTAATATGTTAGAAAGTAAAGATCCCCAAGATAACTGAGAGGGGGGGGGGGGGGGGGGTGAATCAGTTATCTGATAATTTAACCATTCAACTACTTTAAACAATATAATCAATGTAGTAATCAACCATAGAAAGATAATCATACACAATTGCACAATAACACAAGATATGTTGACTAAGGAACCTCTTGAAAAGAGTAAACCCCGATGTGAATGATGCCCACAAAATGATGCACTAAAATGAAAGTTCCTTGTTAGATGATGGACCCTGTTAGGAATCTTATGAAATACATTCAGTACATATAAATCCCTGTTAGGAGATTTTGAATCCTTGTTAAAATATTCTAACCCAGTTAAGAGTTTATGGAAGATAGAAGGACGCACTACCCAAACAACTTCAAGGCAAGATCTCTAAACCCACTGTCCAAAAGATCTTAGAATTATTCAACATAATAATATAAAATATATTACCTCCTTCACACTATGCCAAAACCGTACTCTCTATTACACAAGATCACAATTCCAGATCTCTGTACTCACAAGTCTTCCTTCATCACTGAATTAGCTCTTTTCTTCACTTCATGCATATATTCGCATCTCAACTTTCACAATTCAATCCTCTCTAGTCAAATCTCTTTTTCTCAATTCTCTTTTTTTCAATTCTCTTTTTCTTATTCACATTACAACAAGGAAAATATTCCTTCTTATATACCAAACTCAAATAATTACAAATGAGTCGGTCCTCAATTACAAAATAATAATTTCTACATGCTACAAACAAAATTCACATAAAACTATCGGCTTCCAGATACTATAACTTTCTCCAAACATATCCTCAAAGTTTGCGCTATGAACCACATCATCATTAATGAGTCTCCAACATCCCTTTAACTGTGCAAAATTAGATTCCATCCCAGCTAAGAGATATCCTCCGATTTCTGAAAATCGCTACACAGAAACACTATCTAAACAGTGCTTTCACCAAAATGCTCATAACTCTCATGAATGAATGAATTTCTTTTTGTGCTATTAACCATAGGCTAATAACACACCAAAGAACATGCCATCAACTATGCAAAATCCAATCTGCAATACAACATGTGCAAAAACAAAATTGTACCTGCTTTCCTGCTGATATCCATAATATCACTGTGTTGACATCAATGACAATCCAAGTCATGAATGCAACAACAACTACTATCGAATGACTACCAAAATACTTTGCATTCATTCCTAAAAATCTCCCCCATTGGCCTTGATGGCAACATAGATGAAAAACATCCAATGTTCCAAAAATCCAATACTGCAATGTCACTGCAAAATATCAAATTAAATCTTGCTTCATTTTCCCATTTAGCTGTCTCATACAATCCACAATGTTTTTCATGTATATCTCTTGCCCATTGACATCAATGATAGAAATTCCATGACTAAGTCAACAACAACTTAATTTCAAAAGACACTGTTCAGAAAAATACAATAACAAGAGTCCTCATGACTCACCTCATAAAATTCCCCATAGAGGACGTTCCAACAACCAATCTAGAAGAAAGATAGGGCTCATATACTACTAGACAGATGCAATCATCTGCATCAATTCTCAAAAATAGGTTGGGGAATAACCCCAAGCATACCTCTCAAATACACAAATGTATCCTTAGGTAAAGGTTTTGTAAATATATCTGCTATCTATTCCTTTGTGCTTATGTACTGCAATCTTACTTCTTTTTCTGCAACTTTCTCTCTTACAACATGATACTTGATCTCAATATGTTTAGTCTTAGAATGTGAAACATGATTTTTTGACATACTCACTGTACTGGTGTTATCACAATGTATAACAACAGGCTCATCAAACTTTATTCCAATATCCTTCAACATCTGCTTCATCCAAATAATCTGATTACAATTGTTTGCTGCTGCAACATATTCTACTTCTATTGTACTTTGTGAAATACAATTATGCTTCTTACTTAACCAAGAGACCAATTTTCCTCCAAGAAAAAAGGCTCCATCACTGGTGCTTTTCTTGTTATGAATGTTGCCTCCCCAATCTGCATCAGTATAGGAACATAAAGTAAAATTATCAGAATTCTCATACCATAATCCATAATCCATTGTTCCTTTTAGATATCTCAGTATCCTCTTTACTGCTACATAATGTGATTCTCTAGCTTCTACTTGAAATCTTGCTACAATCCCAACTGAATGTGCTATATCAGGTCTTGTATGTGTCAAGTACTACAATCCTCCAATCATAGATCTATACTTTTTCTACTCAACTACTGGTGTCTCATCTTTGCTAGATAACTTATGTCCAATTACCATAGGTGTTCCAACAGGTTTAGAATCTTCCATTCCAAATATTTTCAATAAGTCATTCAAATACTTAGTTTGACTTACAAATATACCTTCCTTGCATTGTGGTATCTATAATCCCCAAAAATATTTCATTTCTCCAATCATGGGGTAGAAGCAAAAAGCTGGGTGCCAATTCCACAGAAGCCCGTGGCTTGAAAATTTGTGCTGCTTGAAATGTGCACCCATTTTTAAAAAATGGGTGCCCATTTTAGGCTCGGACATCCGATCTAAAATTCAAAAAATGGGTACCCATTTTTCCAGAAACGGGCACCCATTTTTGAAAAATGGGTACCCGTTTCTAAAAAAAAATTTAATTTTTTTAAAAATTTGAAATGCTTTTTTAAACACATTTTTAAATTTATGAAACAGGTGCCCTTTTTTTGAATTTAAATAACGGGTGCCTGTTTCTTAAAATGTCCACGTGGAATCTTTCACTCTCCCTCAGTTTTTGGTTTGGGATAGGTTTGGTGAGACCAAGCCTATGCCTTAACCTCCAAAATTTTGGCTCAGGCATTGGAATAACAATTTTAAGGCTTATCGTAATTTTTTGAAGCCCTTCTTGATCAATTTTTTTGACAAAATAAAAACCCATTATAGATCTCACTATCAAGATTCTAAAAATGTAAATTTCATAATGATATGATTATTTTTACTATTTTTACATTATTTATTAGTTGATAGTGGTACATAAACGTAAAATAGTGAGGCTCACTAAAACTTTAATAACTTTTTAATTTTTAGGTATTTTTAAAAATAAATTATATGTCATCAATCTAGATTCAATTATTTTGAATTTTAAAAAAAGAATTTTTTAAAAAAATAAAAATTATATTAAATTATGGTGGCCGTACACGAGAGGTTTGAAAAATAAGCTTTATCGTTAATTAAAAATTAATAAAAAATAATTTAGAAAACAAAAAAATAAGAAAAAATATTCTCATCAATATTTTGTGTCTTAGGTATCCTCCCTAAAAAGGATTTTAAAAAATTCATTTATTTGTGTTAAAATATGGTGGCCGTACATGGGTGTGGCATGGTCCTGAAACATGCATTTTGAAAAAGTGGTTTTCAAATATGCCTACCAAAATATAATTTATACCATGTGGGTATTGAAATAAATTATATATTTGAAAAGTAGACTCCGAGTACTACAATTTCTATTAGTGAATTTTTTCGAGATTCAATATCTAAGTACCTCAAATTTTGAGATCAATTCAGATAAATTTTGAAAAATAGAAAAAACACTTCCTCTTTTTGCAAAAAATTGGCACCCAACTTCTTACAGCCACCCCATGCTCATTTCAAATTCAGTCTTCATTTCATCTACAAATTTTTCACTGGCTTCATTTTCTCCTCCAAAGATAATATCATCAAAAAATATAACTATAACCAACAAACCATTCTCAATTTCTTTTGTGCATAAGTTACTATCTGTTGTTCCTTTTATAAATCCCAATTTCAATAAATACTTATCCAATCTTGCATACCAAGTTCTAGGTGCTTGTTTTAATCCATATAAAGCTTTCTTTAACTTACATACCATATCTCCTTGTGTCAAAGGAAAACCTTTAGGTTGCTTAATGTATACTTCTTCCAATTCACCATTAAGAAATGTTGATTTCACATCCATCTGATACACTTTGAATTTCTTGTAAGCTGCATATGCTAGAAACATTCTCACTGCTTTAAGTTTGGCCACAGGTGCAAAAGTTTCTTCATATTCAATTCAATCTTGTTGTGAATATCCTTTACATACCAATCTTGCTTTGTTTATTATCACTTCTCCTTGTTCATTCATCTTGTTTCTGAATACCCATTTTGTTCCAATCACATTCTTGTCTTTAGGTCTAGGGACCAATTCCCATGTCTTGTTTTTTTCAATTTGCTCCAGTTCTTCTTTCATAGCATTAATCCAATGTTCATCTTCACAAGCTTCATTAGTAGTCTTAGGTTCAATTTGAGAAATCAAACATAAATGTACCTTTTTTTGAGTCAAAACTCCTCTATCTAAACTTCTAATAACTTGGTCAACAGGGTGATGTCTTGAAATATACCTGTTAGGTGTCATAGTTACTGATCTTGTTCCAACTGTAGATTCTTCTCTTCTTTCTTCTCTATTTTCTTCTCTATTTTCTTCAGTATGACTTTCATTCAACAAATCATTATTAGTTTCAAAAAATAATTCTAATTTTTCAATGTTAGGCTAAGGTTGTGCTTCTCCATCAAATTCATAATCAAGCATTCTTTCCTGAATTTTAATCTTCTCATCAACTTTGACATTTGCACTTTCAACAATAGTCTTATTTCTTTTGTTATAACATCTATATGCTTTGCTGTTCAAAGAATATCCAAGAAATATCCCTTCATCACTTCTAGGATCAAACTTTCCTATATCATCATCTCTCTTAATATAGCATTTACTTCCAAAAATTCTAAAATACTTAACTGAGGGTGCATGTCCAAACCATAATTCATAAGGTGTCTTGTTTGTATCTGCTCTGATTTGTACTCTATTCATAGTGTATACTGTTGTGTTCAATGCTTCTCTCCAAAAAGTCTTAGCCAAATCATTCTCAAACAACATAGCTCTTGCGGCTTCAGTTATTTACCTGTTCCTTCTTTTTGCAATACCATTTTGTTCTGGTGTTCTAGGGGCTGAAAGTTGTCTCTTAATACCATTCATTTCACAAAAAGTATTAAACTCTCTAGATGTAAATTCACCACCTCTATCAGATCTTAGACACTTAATCTTCATTCCAGATTCATTTTCAATTTTTCTTTTCATGATCTTAAATTTATCAAATGCTTCAAATTTTTCTTTCAAAAATGCAATCCACATCATTCTTGTAAAATCATCAACAAGAATCATAAAATACCTTTGTCCATAGAATCCTATAGTTCTAGTAGGACCACTCAAGTCTATATGAACAATCTCCAGCTTCTCTATTGATGTGAACTTCTTGCTGAGAAATGAACTCCTTTTCTACTTTGCCATCATACATTCTTTGCAAATCATGTTAGTAGGTTTCATAATTCTAGGTAAATCTCTTACCGCAAGTGTAGTACCCACTTTGACAATATTATCAAAGTTTATATGACAAAACCTTTTATGCCATAACCAATTGTCATCAATCTTAGTTAACAAACATGTCATCTCAGTATGATTCAACTAAAATACATTACCTCTGGTTCTGGATCCTTTTCCAATCATATTTCCATCTCTATCTTTTATCACACAAGTTTTCTCAGAAAACCAAACTTGATAACCCTTATCAACCAATTGTCCAACGCTTAGTAGATTATGTCTCAATCCATCAACAAAGTAAATGTCATCAGTGTTAGTCTTTCCATCAAGAGTAATAGATCCTATACCCTTAATCAAACAAGTTGCATTATTACTAACTCTAACAATTCCTCCATCATAATTGTCTAACTTAACAAAATTTCTTTTATCTCCAGTCATATGATGTGAACAACCACTATCTATAATCCAATCAGATTTCTTTTCAACTTGAGAAACTAATGCTTTTTCTTCCCTTTCATCAGATTCAGAACTTTCTTCTTTAATTGCTACAAATCCTATTTCCTCAAAGTTATCATTATCACTGTCACTTAAATGTCTTTCAATTCCTGCTTCAAGATCTTCATCATTTGTATAATAACATTCTTTAGAACTCCTAGGTTTAAAGTTGCTTCTATACTTCTTAACTCTTTTAGGACATTTAGATGCAAAATTACCATATTCTTGACAAGTCCAACATTTAAATATTTTCTTACCTTCTCGTTCTCTTTTTACAAGTAATGCAATACCTTAAATCTTCTTATCTTCCTCAGATTTAGATCTGCTACTGCTAGCATAATATCCATTCACACTAGTACTTCTTGATAATGTAGGTCTAATGTTAAGAGCACTGAATGCTGTCTCCATTCTAGGTAGCTCTCTTGATAATCTCAAATTCATCTATGTTGTTTCTAATCTTCCAAGAATAGTCTCTCTTGAAAAGTTCGGTGTACAAGGTATCACTTGTTCAATCATCTATTTTGTCTGCTTGAATACTGGTGTCAAAGTTCTCAGAATTTTCCATATCACTTCATTCATTGTCTTATCACCTCCACAAAACTTTATTCCTGTTACAATCTTAGACATCCTACTAGTATAGCTTCTAATAGATTCATCTTCCATCATTCTGATATCTTCAAATGCACAAATCCAATTATGTAATCTAGCCTTCTTTGCATGTTCATCACCTTCAAAAGTAGAATGTAAAGCTTTCCAAATTGCATGAGATGTTTTCAAACATCTTACCTGACTGTATTCATTCTCTGGTAGTGCTGACAAAAGTGCTTCTCTTGCAAGTATGTTAGACATGAATAGATCTAGCTCATCTTTAGTTCCTGCCTCTAGATTGTCTTCCTCAATGATAGTCTTCTCATTTTTTGTAATCAACCAATAACTTGGTCCTAAACACAATACATGTGTCTTCATCTTTTCTTTCCAGCTATCAAAATTTACTCTGTCAAACTTAGGGCTTTCTTTCCTAAAATTCACCATGGATCTCCTTAAGTTGTTAAACTTTTCTTTCAAGGACCTGTTGCTCTGATACCAATTGTTAGAAAGTAAAGATCCCCAAGATAACTGAGAGGGGGGGGGGGGGTGAATCAGTTATCTGATAATTTAACCATTCAACTACTTTAAACAATATAATCAATGTAGTAATCAACCATAGAAAGACAATCATACACAATTGCACAATAACACAAGATATGTTGACTAGGGAACCTCTTGAAAAGAGTAAACCCTAGTGGGAATGATGCCTACAAAATGATGCACTAAAATGAAAGTTCCTTGTTAGAGGATGGAACCTGTTAGGAGTCTTATGAAATACATTCAGTACATATAAATCCTTATTAGGATATTTTGAATCCCTATTAAAAGATTCTAACCTGGTTAAGAGTTTATGGAAGACAAAAGGACCCACTACCCAAACAGCTTCAAGGCAAGATCTTTGAACCCACTATCCAAAAGATATTAGAATTATTCAACAGAATAATATGAAATATATTAGCTCCTTGACACTATGCCAAAACCACACTCTCTGCTACACAAGATCACAATTCTAGATCTCTGTACTCACAAGTCTTCCTTTATCAGTGAATTAGCTCTTTTCTTCACTTCATGCATATATTCGCATCTCAACTTTCACAATTCAATCCTCTCTACTCAAATCTCTTTTTCTCAAATCTCTTTTTTTCAATTCTCTTTTTCTTATTCACATTAAAACAAGGAAAACATTCCTTCTTATATACCAAACTCAAATAATTATAAATAAGTCTGTCCTCAATTACAAAATAATAATTTCTAAATGCTACACACAAAATTCACATAAAACTGTCAACTTCCAGATACTGTAACTTTCTCCAAACATATCCTCAAAGTTTTTTCTATCAACCATGTCATCATTAATGAATCTCCAACATCCCTTTAACTGTGCAAAATCTAATTCCATCCTAGCTAAGAGATATCCTCTGATTTCAAAAAATCGCTACATAGAAACACTGTCTAAACACTGCTTTCACTAAAATGCTCATAACTCTCATGAATGAATGAATTTATTTTTGCCCTATTAACCATAGGTTAATAACACACCAAAGAACATACCATCAATTGCAAAAAAGACAATCTACAATACAACATGTGCGCAAAACAAAACTGTACCTTCTTTTTTGCTGATATCTAGAATATCACTATGTTGACATGAATGACAATCCAAGTCATGAATGCAACAACAACTGCTATAGAATGACTTCCAAAATACTTTGCATTCATTCCTAACATAACATATAGCCATGGAGAGCCTGATCAGTTTCATAACTAAATGTCTATTAAAGGAAAATGAAACTAAAACCTAAAACCACTTGGAACTTCTCTATCGGAGACTAATTGGCCGATTGGCCTTTTTCAACATCTGTACTTGTGGTATCATCAATTTCTTTGCATGTGGAACTCCACTCCTTGAAGGCCACTGAAAATTTCTCAAGAACCACTTGGTTTCATTAAGGGGCTAAATTTAGCCTCTGTTCCCACATGTATCTATAGTTTTGTAACTATCCCAGTTTGGTTTCCAGTGTCTTTATCTACTCTTTGCCAAGAAATATAAATGACTCAACTCGGGCTACAACTGAGAAATCCTTAATCATGATCTCTTTAGCCTCTTTCACATTTCATACTCACTCCATAAAGGACTCTTGCATTAATGTCATCTCAATTCCAATTTTGGTTTTATCCTTGATCAATTTGTAAAGGCAATCTATATGATTGCTGAGGACTTCTTCGACACATGACACTATTTTTAGAATCTGACCGGATTCTTCCACACCCTAAGCATAAAGCGCACATAGCCATTCCCCATTAACCTTGGTAGAAAAAAATAGAGTGGCATCAACCTCAGGCACCATTTTCTCAGCCAGAAATTTGTCTATGCCATAGACAAAAGTTTCATCTAGGTTGGTTATTTCAATCTCTAATCCATCTCTTTTCCCCTCCTAGAGCTTAACATTGTCTTCAACAATGGATATCAAACTAGATGACCTCTTGGTCATATCTTCGTAAGCCTGTGCAAACTGAGCAACCTTTCCACTGATCTCTTCCATCTAACTGTAAAACACTTTAGAGAGAGACCTATCTTTATTGACCTAGTCAAGACATTTTTGGTTATCTAGAGACTTAATATCTAGATTTAGGGGAACCATTGCTAGGGGCTAAGGAACAGGTTTTTGCAACTACTAAATATAATTAGCCATCTCACATAGAGCCTATTTCAATTTCTCCTTATCTTTCACATCCTTTAGCACCCGATGATTGATCTTTTCATTTGTAGACTTCAAAATCTTCAAATTTGCTACTCTAGAGGCTACCCCTAGGTCTATTTTCTCCACATTAAAATGTTATTCATTAACCTCGGCAATAACTTTATCAGAATTGGGTTTGAAAATTTTAGCAACCCAGTGACCTATATTAGGGTCTACATCCAACATGGACTCTATCTTTGGTTTCTTTGACCATGGAGACTTCCCAAGATACTTACTAACCAAATCTCCAATGGAAAATGAAGTAAGAATAATATTCCTCTTTTTTCTCAAGGATAGGTCCAGCCAGTTCGAGATTTTTGGCCTTGCATTTTGTAAAGAAATGTCAGCGCTTAGGTTATTTTGAGTTGTCAGGTCCTGCTAGCCTGAGTCTCCACCAAGTCCCGTCAATCCTAAATCCATGACTAGTTCTTTTTTTGTTTTCAATCTCTTAAATTTCTTTATGTTGGGTTCCTTTCTATCTGAATCAAGAATAATGCAAAAGGTTGGATCTACCTTCTCATTCCTTTTACTTCTGCAGCTTGTAAACTTCATTGTACTGTCATAAACTAGTTCTGAGTCTTCAATATTAGTGGCTTCTCTAGGACCTATATTACCCGCAAGAAGCAATGGTTCAATGTCATTAGTTGAGATAGAGGATGGTTCAATTTTGGAGACTCTTGGACTCCTTCTGGTTTTCATCACAGGAGCTCCCTAATTTTTCTTCCATTGAGATTTGTCCCACTCTTTTGTCCTTTTGAAGACTTCTTCACTTAAGGACCTCACATCTTCCTCTTCCCTTTCATTCCAATCAATTTTACTAATTACCAACTCTACATTTGACCACATGGATCTAGATTTCAACACATCTTCAACATCATCTTTTATGTTTTTAATGTTAAAGGGAAGCTTTAAGGTAGCAATTTGCCTTAAATAAAATCTAGAGCATAGTCTCTTCATGATTTCAACTTCACCTATGCAATCATCCAAAAATTATTCCATCTCCGGTTGATGTAAGAACATAGAATCAACTCTAAAATGGTTCATCACAAAACCCTTGCTATCATAATAGTTCCTAGACTAGTATGGTCAAAGATTCATCTCCTTCAGTTCATTAGTTAGGAAAGAGAAATCATGCATTAACCTAAAACATTAATCCCACAATTCCAATGGAAAGAAGGTGCCAATTCCTCTTTTGACCCTGTATTTCCTTTCAACCATCAACAATTTGTTAGGAATAGTCCCAAGAGATAACTAAGAGAGGGGGGTGAATCAGTTATCTACTAGTTTCAATTCTTTATCCAGTCAAGTTATTTAAAATTTAAACATAAACACAATGAAAGAACACTTGAACACAACACTATTATTTTGGTTATGGGGAAACCCAAATAGGTAAAAAACCCCAGTGGGAATTAACACCTACTAATAAACTGTGCTAGTGTATAATGATCCTTGCTAGAAGATCTTACAACCCTGTTAAGAGTTGATCTTTATAATGCAATAAGTACAGTGACTTGGTCAAAGGATGGACCTTATTAGGAGTCTTTTATGATTGACCCTATAAGGGGTGAGGATGCACTGTCCAAGAACTCACAACTCAAAGGGGTGAAGGCTACAACCTTTTAAATAATAGGTACACACTATATTTGGATCTTGGTGAACTACGAGGTACACCTTCTATCTTGATTAGTTCCAATGAATAGCACAATCAATCTTCTATGTCACATAGATGTCTTCTTGATGACACAACACTTTGCAGTCTCTTCTCTACTCTAATCTTTCATCTTCATGCCATTCTACTAGCGCTCAAAATGACTGGCTATAAGTATCTTTACTCTAAATGATATAATCAAGTTGGCCTATTAGAACCACCTTGAAATCATATTAGAGAAACAATAACACTCTCCAATAACATATTTTTCACCTCTACTAAGCACGCAACACAAACTAGGACCTATCCAAATCAATAAGTGTAGACACGCGTTGCACATTTTCGGCTCTACCAAATTAACTGATACTTTCTCCTCAAGTTGAATGACATCATGTGCTATTAACCAAACATTCTCAAGTCTTCTCCAATCACTAATCTAAGTGTGCATACTGAAATTATATGCGCAACTCCTGTACCAATACAATCTCTGTCGGCTCTTCTAGATAAACACAAGAAACTAGAACTAGTGAATAACAATTGCATAACATTACTTCTACTACACATCAGACTCTACGTCCATGAATCTAAAAACACTAACATGTCTCCATCACATATCCAAATGTACAAGGCTCCATGATAACTGTATGGACAATCACTCATAGAACACTGCCTGTAACTCTCTTAGGAAAACTACTGACACAAGCTGCTATATAACTACTTGTACTAACAATTAACCTCTACGTCCATGATATCATGCTGATAAAATGTCCATGTTACATATACTCAAAGCTTACTACATAAGTATTCTATGCATGCTACTTACCATATGTTGTTATCAATGACAAACATATAGTCAGCATTGCTGGCAAATCTCCAACAATCTCCCCCTTTGGCATTGATTGCAACATATGGAATGAAAAATACCACCAATCCAAATGAATAGTTTGTTGGAGATTTTCCTGTAGGCCATCACTGACTGTATGTTTGTCATTGATGACAACATATGGAAAGTAGCATGCGTGGAAGTCTTATACAGTAAACTTTTAGTATATGTAGCATGGACATGACATCAGCATGATATCATGGGTGTAGAGGTTAACTATTAGTACAGACAATAATATAGCAACCTGTGTCAGCAGTGTTCATGATAGAGTAATAGGTAGTGTTCTGTGTCTGATATTTAGTAGAAGAGAAGTTATGCAGTCGCTATTCACTACTAGCAGTTTCCTGTGTTTATTCAGTAGAGCAGACAAAGATTTTATTGGTTCTAGAGTTGTGCTTATCATGTGGGTATGCACCCTTGGATTTAAGCTTAGAGGAGAGTTATTGATGTGTGGATAGGAGTGAATGAAGTAATTCAGCTTGAGGAGAAAGATCCAGTTGTTTTGGTAGAGCTGACAGTGTGTAGCATGTGTCTATAATTATCTTATTGGATAGGTCCCAGAATGTGTTGCATGCATAGTAGAGCTAATAGAATGTTTATCTAAGTTTTTAATGGTTCCTCTAATATGATTTCAAGGTGGTTCTAATAGGCTGACTTGATGATATCATTTAGAGGAAAGATACTTATAGGAAGTCATTTGTGATTGCTTGAGTGTGGTTCATAGTTGATAGTGCAGAGTAGAGCAGAGTGTGTGAAGTGTTGAGCCATCAGAGGAAGGTTTATGTGACCAAGTAAAGTACTTGTGCTATTCATTGGAATTGATCCAGAGAGTAGGTCTAAGTGTAGTTCACCAAGATCCAGATATAGTGTGTATATGTTAAACAGAAGGTTGTAGCCTTTACCCCTTTGAGCAATTAGCTTTTAGATAGTGCATCCTCTCCCCTAATAGGGACAATTGTAAAATACTCCTAACAGGGTCTGACCCTTGACTAGGTCTACTGTACTAAATATATTATAAAGCAACTCCTAACAGGGTTAAGGATCATCTAACAAGGATCATAATACTCTAGTGCAGAATATTATTGGGTGAAAATTCCCATCGTGGTTTTTACCTATTTGGGTTTCCCCATAACCAAAATATTGGTGATGTGTTCATGTGTTCTTTCATTATGTTTATACAATGCATTAGAGATGCTGCTTGAAGAAAAAATTAGAGCTTATAATCAAAGGATCAATGAAGCAGTAGCTGGAATTAGGAACAATGGTGGAGAGATCTCAGAGGAAGATATTATGGACAAGTTGATGAATACTCTCACTCTAGAATATAAAAGCAAGATCAACATCCTTGATGAGACCATGCGACTTACATCTAATTTCAAGAAAGAGACCTTGATCAACACAATCTTAGCTTTTGAGATTTCAAGACTGACGAAAGAACCTAAAAATGAGACAACCTTCAAAGCAATAGTTCATGGTAAGAAATCTTTAAACACTTCTGGTAATTTTGATGATGATGATGAAGAGAAAACTCTAGATGATTTTATTACTATGATTTATATAAGAGAAAAGAAAGGAAAAGTAAAATATGAAGGTCAATTTCCATTTAAGTGCTTTTCATGTAATAAGATCGGTCACTTTGCATCTAAGTGTCCTACTAGAGCTAGAAAGTTCAAAAAGGATTACAAGCCTACGTACTCTAAGGAATGTTACTATGCTAGAGATGGAGTTTTAGATGATGAATCAGGTGAAGAAGAAATTGGATTCATTTCTATTGTAGAAAAAATGAATAACAAGACAAATCATAAAGATAAGAAAGAGGAACAAGAGCTAGCATTGATTTCCCAAGAAAATATAAGGACAGACTCGATAAAGGAAGATTTTTTCATCTGGACAAATACAATGGTGGTATGGTCAGATTTCGAGACATCACTCATAAACCAATAGTTGGTAGAGGAGTCATCACCTTGGATGGAAATAATAATATTGATGATGTTCTCTATGTTGATAGTTTGAAACATAACCTTCTTAGTGTTGGATAGTTACTTGGAAAAGGCTATCAGTTGGAGTTCAAAGATAACAAATGCATCATTAACAACAAGGATGGTGTTATGATTGCATCAAGCTCAAAGATAAGAGGTAATGTTTTCCAACTCAATTCAGAAGAAAGTTTTTTTGTTGCTAAAGTTTATGACAGTTGGTTGTGACATAAACGACTATGTCATATCAATTTTGATAACATAGTAAAGATAAGAAATGTAAAGGTAGTAAGAGATCTACCTAGCATAGAAAATCTAGTTGATACTATAAGCAGGGAATGTGTGATGGTAAAGCATGTGAGTAATTCATTCAGGAGCAAGCACAATTCAATGGAGAACAAGCTGGATCTGATTCATATAGACCTATGTTGTCTAACTCAAACAAGATCATACTATGGTGAAAGGTATTTTATTTTGTTTGTTGATGATTATACTAGGATGATGTGGGTTGCTTTCTTAAAGGATAAGTCAAAAGCATTTGAGAAGTTCAAAATATTCAAAGCTAAGGTTGAGAATGAATCTGGACTAAAGATAAAATGTTTGAGATAGGATAGAGGAGGAGAATTCACCTCTAATAGATTCTATGAGTACTATGAAGAACATGGCATAAAGAGGCAGTTAAGTGCACCTAGAACCTCTCAACATAATGGAATTACAGAGAGAAGGAATATGATCATCCTTGATGCAACACACACCATCATGATTGAAGGAAAAGTTGCACACACCTATTGGAGAGATGTGATCATTACAATAGTGTACACCATCAATAGAGTTCAATTAAGGCTTGGTGTTGACAAAACACCATATGAGCTATGGCTTGGTAATGTACCCACAATAAAATACTTTAGAATCTTTGGAAGCAAGTGCTACATCAAGAGCGATGAAGCAGTAGAAAACTTTGATGCAAGAAGTGATGAAGGTATTTTCCTTGGTTACCCTACTAAAAGTAAATCTTATAGATGTTTCAATTTAAGATTGAAAAAGATCATTGAAAGTGCTCATCTTAAGATTGATAAAAAGTTCATGGTTCAAGAAAGATATCATGATTACTCACCCATGATTGAAGAAGAACCTAGACACTCCACTATTGAGACAGTTATTGAAGAAATATTTCACAATATTGATGTGTTATTCGATGACCCTAAGATAAGTGAAGAAGAAACTCCTAAGGTTGATGAGCCAGCATCAACTAAAGCTCCAAAGTTTACATCTAGAAACCATTCTAAGAAAGACTTCATTGGAGATCAGAGCGGAAAAGTCTTAACAAGGTCACAAGAAAAGAACTCAGCTAGCAGTGAAGCAGTATGTTTACTATCTTAGATTGAACCTTTAATTGTTTAAGATGCTTGTAATGATTTAGATTGGCCTGATGCTATGAAAGAAGAACTTGATCAGATTGTTAAGAATGACACTTGGGAACTGGTCCCAAGACCTAGTGATAAGAATGTGATTGGTAGAAAGTGGATATTCAGAAACAAGATGAATGAAGATGGTACAATAGTAAGAAACAAAGCAAGGTTAGTATGTAAAGGATATGCACAAAGAGAATGCATTGATTATTCAGACACATTTTCACATGTGAGCAGATTAGAAGCTATTAAGTTGTTTCTAGCTTATGCTACAGTCAAAAACCTCAAAGTTTATCAGATGGATGTCAAGGCAGCATTTGTAAATGGAGATTTGAAAGAAGTATACATTGAGCAGTTAGAAGGATTCACCTTATTAGATAGACCTGATATGGTATGCAGATTGAAGAAGACCCTCTATGGACTTAAGCAAGCTCCTAGAGCATGGTATGAGAGACTAGATGGATACTTAACAAAGATTGGATTCAAGAAAGGAGCAACAGACTATAATCTATTCATAAGAGAGACATTTGAAGGTTTGTTACTTGTAACTATATTTGTTGATGACATTATCTTTGGAGGTAATGATAAACTCAGTGCTGAATTTGCTAAGGAGATGCAAAATGAATTTGAAATGAGTATAATTGGTCCTATCAAATACATTTTGGGATTGAATGTGCAGCATATAGAGAAAGGTATTTTCATTAATCAGTCTAAGTATGTGAAAGAAATTTTAAAGAAATTCAAGATGGATGATTGCAAGCCAGTAGGGACTCCTATGATTACTGGATGCAAGCTTACCAAAGAAGATGACTCGCCAACAATAGAGATCACATTGTACAAGTCTATGATTGGAAAACTTATTTATCTTACTCAAACCATACCTGATATTTCCAATGCAGTTGGCATAGTTGGAAGATTTGCAACAAAGCCTAAACAAAGTCACCTCATGTAAGTAAAGAGGATATTCAGATACTTACAAGGCACTATAGACAATGGTCTATGGTATCCTAATTCAAAAAATGTTGAGCTTCATGTGTACACTGATGCAGATTGTGCAGGATGTGTTGATGACAAAAAGAGTACATTAGGTGGAGTAGTGTTTTTTGGTGATAGACTTGTCACTTGGATAAGAAAGAATCAAAATTGTATTTCTTAGTCAACAGTAGAAATAGAGTATGTTGCAATAGCCTTGAATTGTTCTACAATTGTTTGGATCAAGTAGATGATAAAAGATTTTGGAATTCAGATTGATTATCCTGTTTTTATTCACTGTGATAACACTAGCACTATCAATATGTCAAAGAACCCTATGATGCATGCAAAGATAAAGCACATTGAGATCTAGTACCACTTCCTAAGAGAGAAAGTGGCACATAAAGAAGTCAAGTTGGACTATATGAGTACTAAAGATTAGTTGGCAGACATATTCACAAAGCCCTTGCCTAAGGATACTTTTGAGTATCTCAGGAAGAAGTTGGGAGTAATTCCCTTCCTTGATTTTGCTTAGAAGGAAGAAGGAAAGGCATTAATCCTCAGGGACTGATGGAAGGTTGACTCCTCTACCTCAGGAGTAGTACCGGTACTTTAAATGAATGGCACCCTCTTCCCTTGATGTCAAAGGGAGAGTAATATATGGTCATGAAAAACATAAGTAAAAAGGAGGAGTAATATACAAAGGGGGAGCAGTATTCAGTTATGACAGCAATTTAGTTGAGGAAATGGAGAATGTTATAAAAGGAATGTTCATTTGGGTTGGTGGTGGTTTTTCATTCCAAATGTTGCCATCAATGCCAAAGCAAGACATTGTTGGAGATTTGCCAGTAGGCCAGTACTGACTATATGTTTGTCATTGATGACAAAATATGGAAAGTAGCATGCGTGGAAGTCTTATATAGTAAAATTTTAGTATATGTAGCATGGACATGATATCAACATGATATCATGGGCACAAAGGTTAACTATTAGTACAGACAGTTATACAATAGCTTGTGTCAGCAGTGTTCCTGACAGATTAACATGCAGTGTTCTATGTATGGTTATTCATACAGTTATCATGGAGCCTTACTTGCTTGGATACATGTTTAATACATGGTAGTGATGTTTTAGTTATGGACACGTAGTTTGATATTTAGTAGAAGAGAAGTTATGCAGTTGCTATTCGCCAGTAGCAGCTTCCTATGTTTATTCAGGAGAGCCGACAAAGATTTTATTGGTTCTAGAGTTGCGCCTATCACGTGGGTATGCACCCTTAGATTTAATCTTTGAGGAGACTTATTGATGTGTGGACAATAATGCATGAAGTAATTCAGTTTGAGGACAAAGATCTAGTTGTTTTGGTAGAGCTCAAAGTGTGTAGTGTGCATCTATAATTAACTTATTGGCCAAGTCCCAGAATGTGTTGTGTGCATAGTAGAGCCAACAGGATGTTTATCTAATTTTGTTATGGTTTCTCTAATATGATTTCAAGGTAGTTCTAATAGGTTGACTTGATTATATCATTTAGAGGAAAGATACTTATAGGCAGTCATTTGTGATTGCTTGAGTGTGGCTCATAGTTGATAGTGCAGAGTAGAGCAGAGTGTGTGAAGTGTTGAGCCATTAGAGGAAGGTCTATGTGACCAAGTAATCTACTTATGCTATTCATTGGAACTGATCTAGATAGCAGGTCTAAGCACAATTCACCATGATCTAGAGATAGTGTGTATATGTTAAACAAAAGGTTGTAGTCGTCGCCCCTTTGAGCAGTGAACTCTCAGATAGTGCATCATCTCCCCTAATAGGGACAATTGTAAAAGACTCCTAACAGGGTCTAACCCTCAACTAGGTCTACTGTACTAAATATATTGTAAAGAAACTCCTAACAGGGTTAAGGATCTTCTAACAAAGATCATAATACTCTAGTGCAAAATATTAGTGGGTGTCAATTCCCACCTGGGTTTTTACCTATTTGGGTTTCCTCATAAAAAAAATATTGGTGTTATGTTCATGTGTTCTTTCATTATGTTTATGATTTATGTTTACGTATACTTAATTGGATAAAGAATTGATCTTGTAGATAACTGATTCACACCCCCCCCCTCTTAGTTATCTCTTGGGACTATTCCTAACACAATTATTTTATAACATTCTCCATTTCCTCATCAAAACTCCCCCAAGGATGAATCCTTCATCTACTGCAATATTCTTCAATATTCTCCATTTCCTTAACTAAATTGCTTCCACGACTGAATACTACTCCCCCTTTAATACTATTTTTCATGACTATATACTACTCCCCCTTTGACATCAATGGAAAAGGGCACCAAACATTTATGCTCTAGTACTATTCCCGAAGTAGAGTAGTCAACCATCCATCAGTCACTGAGGATTGATGCTCTTTCCATTTTCTCTAAGTAGAATTAGGGAAGGGAATTACTCCCAGCTTCTCCCTGAGATACTCAAAATTATCCTTTGGTAAAGGCTTTGTGAATATATCTTCTAGCTATTCCTTTGTACTCACATAAGCCAATTCGACTTCTTTCTCTACCACTTTCTCTCTAATAAAGTGATACTTAATCTCTATGTGCTTTGTCTTTACATGCATCACAATGTATAACAATAGGATAATCAATCTGAATTCCAAAATCTTTAACAATTAATCCAAACAATTGTAGAATAATTCAAAGTTGTTGCACCATACTCTACTTTTGTTGTTGACTGAGAAATACCATTTTTTTTTTCTTGTCCAAGTGACAAGTCTATCACCAAGAAACACTGCTCCTCCTGATGTACTCTTTCTATCATCAATGAATCTTTCCCAATCTGCATCTATATATACATGAAGCTCAACATTCTCTAAGTTAGGATACCGTAGACCATAATCTATAGTGCCTTGCAAATATCTAAATATTCTCTTTACTACCATGAGGTGACTCTGTTTAGGCTCTGCTACAAATCTTCCAACTATGCCAACTGCATTAGAAATAATAGGTCTAGTTTGAGTAAGATATATTAGTTTACCAAGCATAGACTTGTACAATGTTGTATCTACTACTAGAGAATCATCTTCTTTTGTAAGTTTGGATCCTATTATCATAGGTATACCTACTCGCTTACAATCATTCATCTTGAACTTCTTCAATATTTATTTCACATACTTAGACTGATTTATGAAAATACCTTTCTCTATCTGTTGTACATTTAATCCCAAAAAGTATTTGAGTGGTCCTATCATTCTCATCTCAAACTCACTCTGCATCTCCTTAGCAAATTCTACACTAAGTTTGTCATTACCCCAAAAGATAATGTTATCAACAAATATAGCTACAAGTAGTAGTCCTTCAGATGTCTCTCTTATGAATAGATTACAATCTGCTGCTCCTTTCTTGAATCTAATTTTTTTAAGATATCCATCAAGTCTCTCATATAATTCTCTAGGGGCTTGCTTAAGTCCATAGAGGGCTTTCTTCAATCTGCATACCATATCAGGTTTTTCTGATAAGGTGAATCCTTTTGGCTTCTCAATGTATACTTCTTCCTTTAGCTCTCCATTCAAGAATGCTGACTTAACATCCATTTGATAAAATTTGAAGTTTTTGAATGTTGCATAAGCTAGAAACAACTTAATGGATTCTAATTTACTCACTGGTGCAAATGTGTCTGAATAATCAATAACTTCTCTTGGTGGATATCCCTTACATACTAATCTTGCTTTATTCCTTACTACTGTACCATCTTCATTCATCTTGTTTCTGAATATCCACTTTGTTCCAATCAAATTCTAATCACTAGCTCTTGGGACCAGTTCCCAAGTATCATTCTAGATAATATGATCTAGTTCTTCTTTCATAGCATCATGCCAATCTTAATCATTACATGCATCTTCAACACTTAAAGGTTCAATTTGAGATAGTAAACATACTGCTTCATTTCTTACTGAACTCTTTGTTTTTTATCTTGTTGTGACTTTTCTGCTCTGATCTCCAATGATGTCATCCTTAGAGTGATATCTAGATCTAAACTTTGGAACTTTAGGTGATACTGTCTCATTTTCCTTCTGAGTTTCTTCTTCACTTGTTTTAGGGTCATTGAATAATACATCAATACTGTCAAACATTTCTTCAACAACTATCTCACTAGTGGAAGGAATTGGTTCTTCTTCAATCATAGGTGCGTAATCATGATATCTTTCTTAAACCATAAACTTTTCATCAATCTTAACATGAGCACTTACAATGATTTTCTTCAATCTCAAATTAAAACATCTATAAGCTTTTCTTTTAGTAGAGTAACCAAGGAAAATACCTTCATCACTTCTTGCATCAAACTTGCCGATTGCTTCATCCCTCTTGATGTAGCACTTGCTTCCAAAGATTCTGAAGTATTTCACAGTGGGAACATTACAAAACCATAGCTCATAAGGTGTCTTGTCCACACTAGGCATCAATTGTATTCTATTGATGGTATAGACTATTGTATTGACTACATCTCTTGAATAGGTGTGAGAAACTTTTCCTTCAATCATGATGTTGTTCACTATATCAAGGATGATATTATTCCTTCTTTCTACAATCCCATTCTGTTGAGGGGTTCTAGGTGCACTCAACTATCTTTTTATGCCATGTTCTTCATAGTACTCATAGAATCTTTCAAAGGTGAATTCTCCTCCTCTATCCGATCTTAGACATTTTATCTTTAGTCCAGATTCATTTTCAACCTTATCCTTGAATATTTTGAGCTTGTCAAATGCTTCTGACTTATCTTTCAAGAATGCAACCCACATCATTCTAGAATAATCATCTACAAACAAAATGAAATACCTTTCACCATAGTATGATCTTTTTTGAGTTGGTCCACATAGGTCTGTATGAATAAGATCCAACTTGTTCTCTGCTAAGTTATTCTTTCTTCTGAATGAATTACTCACATGTTTTCCCATCACACATTCACTATAAATAGTATCAACTAGCTTTTCTATGCTAGGTAGATCTCTTACTGCCTTCACATTTCTTATCTTTACTATGTTATCAAAATTGATATAACACAGTCTTTTATGCCATAGGCAACTGTCATCAACTTTAGCAACAAAACAACTTGCTTTTGAATTAATGTGAAAAACATTACCTTTAGTCTTAGAACCTAATGCAATCATAACACCATCCTTTTTGTTGATAATAAACTTGTTGTCTTTAAACTCCAACTAATAACCTTTTTCAAGAAACTACCCAACACTAAGAAGGTTATGTTGTAAACCATCTACATAGAGTACATCATCAGTGTTCTTCTTTCCATCCAATGTGATAGCTCCTCTACCAATGATAGGTTTAGGAGTGTTATCTCCAAATCTAACCATGCCACCTTTTTATTTGTCTAGATGAACAAATCTATCTTTATCACTTGTCATGTGATCTGAACAACCGCTATCTATATTCCAATCTGTCCTTATGTCTTCTTGTGAAATCAATGCTAACACTTGTTCCTTTTTCGCATCTTCACGATCCATCTCATCATACACATCCATAATACCAACAAATCCATTTTCATCTTCAACTGAATCATCATCTGATACTCTATCTCCAATATAATAAAATTCCTTTGTATACTTAGGCTTGTAGTTATTCTTGAACTTCTTAACTCTTGTAGGACACTTAGATGCAAAGTGACCAATCTTATTACATGAAATTTTTTTGAAAGGCAATTGACCTTCATATTTTCCTTTTCCTTTCTTTTCTCTTTTAGCAATAATAGAAATTAAATCATCTAGTTCTTTCTCTTCATCATCATCATCATCAAAATTACCAAAAGTGTTTACAAATTTCTTACCATGGACTGATGCTTTGAAGGTTGTCTCACTTTTAGGTTTTGTCTTCAATCTTGAAATCTCAAAAGCTAAAATTTTGCTGATCAAGGTCTCTCACTTGAAATTTGTTGTAAGTTGCATGGTCTCATCAAGCATGTTGATCTTGTTTTCATACTCTATTGTAAGAGTAGTCATCAACTTATCCATAATGTCTTCCTCTGAGATCTCTCTACCATTGTTCCTGATTCCAGTAACTGCTTCATTAATCCTTTGGTTGTAAGATCTGATTTCTTCTTTAGGTAGCATCTCTAATGCATTTTATCTTTTCCTCCAAGTCTTTCTATGTGCATTCTTTTCTTGTGTATCTCCTTCAAACATGTCTTCTAGGTGCTTCCATATCTTGTAGGCTATGTCTAATTTCTTTATTTTTGCAAACTCACTATCAGATAAGGCACTGATAAGAGCTTCTTTGGTTATTGCATTATGATGGAACAAATACTTATGCTTTCTAGTAGCATCATCCTTTGCAAGATCTTCTAGAGAGGGGATCTTAACTTCTTTGATAGCCACTTCAAAAACTTCAAAAGCAATGCACTACAAATGTGTCACCATTTTTTTCTTCCAATCAGGATTGTTCTCTCCATCAAACTTAGGACTATCTTTTCTAAAGAATTCCATCTCATCAACCTCAAGTTATTAAAATTTCTCTCTAGGCACTTGGCTTTGATACCAATTGTTAGGAATAGTCCCAAGAGATAACTGAGAGGGGGGGTTGAATCAGTTATCTGCTAGTTTCAATTCTTTATCCAATTAAGTATACGCAAACTTTAAACATAAACACAATGAAAGAACACTTGAACACAACACCAATATTTTGGTTACGGGGAAATCCAAAGAGGTAAAAAACCCCGGTGGGAATTAACACCCACTAATAAACTGCACTAGTGTATAATGATCCTTGTTAGAAGATCTTACAACCCTATTAGGAGTTGATCTTTACAATGCAATAAGTACAGTGACCTGGTCAAAGGTCAGACCCTATTAGGATTCTTTTATGATTGACCCTATTAGGGGTGAGGATGCACTGTCTGAGAGATCATTCTCAAAGGGGTGAAGGCTGCAACCTTCTAAATAATAGATACACACTATATTTGGATCTTGGTGAACTGTGAGGTAGACCCATTGTCTTGATAAGTTCCAATGAATAGAAAAATCAATCATCTCTATCAAATAGACCTCTTCTTGATGACACAACACTTCACACTCTCTAATTTTCTCTAATCTTTCATCTTCATGCCATTCTACTAGCGATCCCAAATGACTGGCTATAAGTATCTTTCCTCTAAATGACATAATGAAGTCATCCTTTTTGAACCACCTTGAAATCATATTAGAGAAACAACAACACTCTCCAATAACATCTATGTCAGCTCTACTAGGCAGACAACACAAACTGGAACCTATCCAAATTAATAATTGTAGACGTATGCTACACATTGTCCACTCTATCAAATTACCCAATACTTTCTCCTCAATCTGAATGACATCATGCACTCTTAACCAAACATTCTTAACTCTTCTCCAATAACTAATACAAGTGTGCATACTAAAATGATAGGTGCAATTCCTATATTGATATAATCTATGTGGGCTCTTCTGGATAAACACAGGAAAAATGAACTGGTGAATAACAACTACATAAATTTACTTCTACTGCACATTAGACTCTACATCCATGAATGTAACAAAACTAACATGTCTCCATCACATATCCAAACACACAAGGCTCCATGATAATTGTATGGACAATCACTCACAGAACATTGCATGTAACTCTCTCAGGAACACTGTTGACACAAGCTACTACATAACTGCCTGTACTAACAATTAACCTCTGCATCCATGCTATCATGTTGATAACATGTCCATGTTACATATACTCAAAGCTTACTGCATAATTCTTCCATGCATGCTACTTACCATATGTTATCATCAATGACAAACATATAGTCAGCACTAGTCTGTTGGAAAATCTCCAACAATCTCCCCCTTTGGCATTGATGGAAACAAATGGAATGAAAAACACCACCAATCCAAATTAAAAATTATTTTATAACATTCTCCATTTACTCATCAAAACTCCCCCAAGGATGAATCCTTCATCTGCTGCAATATTCTTCAATATTCTCCATTTCCTTAACTGAATTTCTTCCATGACTGAATACTACTCCCCCTTTAATATTGTTTTTCATGACTATATACTACTCCACTTTGACATCAATTGAAAGGGTGCCAAACATTTAAGCTCTAGTACTACTCATGAAGTAGAGTAGTCAACCATCCATCAATCACTGAGGACTGATGCTCCTTCCATTTTCTCTAAGAAGAATTAGGGATTTGCCAGTAGACCAGTGCTGACTTTCTATTTGTCATTGCTTTTTAGAAGTAGTGGTTGTCGTTGCACCAAAAGATTGACCTATTAATGCTTGATAGAACCAATAGACTTATAGAAGACACAGGAGGCAGTTAAGCCATGTCATGAATCCTAAGGGGAGCACCTACCATTATGACAACAATCTCCGCCTCATCATTACTTGAGGGGATTTGAACCTATGACCAAGCTCTGATACCACTTGTTACAAGTAGTGGTTGCCGTTGCACCAAAAGATCAACCTATTAATGCCCTATACAACCACTAGACTTATAGAAGACACAAGTAGCGGTTAAGCCATGTCATGAATCTCGAGGAGAGTGCTTACCATTATGCCAACACAACTATTTTCCCACTTTAGGCAAAACACATTTGTCTAAGCAGTACCTTGGTAATTTTAGAGGTTCATCACTAAAACCTCCAACCCTTAGGTAACTAAAAGTAGGAAATTGAATGTAGAAACTTCCATATATCTTAACAAACTCCATGGCTTCCTTAGACATCCTCGAATTGTTTTTTCCTCTTAAATCAAAGACAAGCTTAGACATAAAGGTATCTTGTACCCTTTTGAAACCTACAAGATTATTTTTTTTCTACAATAGGAGATGATACTCATAAATAGTCATGTTACTATTCCATTCTTTATGCGGTAACCTATCCAAAATTCTACAAATAGAAAGGACATAGAAAATATATGAAGACATGTAAAAGTTAGAAACCAAGGCTAGTTGGGATAGGCTCTCATGCAGACGCTCTATGATTATTTCAACCCAATCAGTAGAATTACCCACATCTAAAATGGCTTGTACAAAAATATACATCCAGTCCTCCTAGTTAGTATCTACAGGATTACCCTTTATTCTATTTAACATCATAGTTATATCTCTCACCTCTCTGAACATATGATCCTTCTTGAGGGATCTGGGAAAATGAGAACCTCCTTTTTTAGGGTTTAATGGCTAATTCCTGGCTATATTGTTTCTATATTCCTTCTTATTTTGGTCAAAGTCACCCAGGGCCCTTTTAATACTCCAATCTCCATATACTTCTACTGATGGAATCTTAAATCAAGCCATTATCACCTCTATGTTTATGTTTACCAACACTTCACCACTTTCAATATTGATAAATATCTCAGACCTATTATACTGGTTATGATATTCCATCACTAATTTAGGACATGGAAACACCTTTGGAAAATTGGTTTCTTCCAATAGACCACTATCTATAATCCTTGTGGCTATTGCCTAACATTTTGTTTTCCTCAACCTCTGCATGATCTCCCTAATATCATCATCTACAAGTGTTGTGTCTCTCATTACAGGTAGGTAGCTACTAACATGAGAAAACTTATTCTCCATTACAAAATTCACTTTGGAAGAAGACATGGTGAAATTATATTGCAAAATTCTTACAGACACTGGACGAATGCATAAAGGAACCCAACTCTTCACTTACAAAAGAAAGAAGCTAAAGAAAACATAGAACTAGGGTTTTCCCTAAAACTCACCATTCTTCTACACCTTGAAAAATTACCTCACTTCTCCCAAATGCCTCCAAAAGACAAGCAAAATAGAATGAAAAGACAAAGGGAGGGAAACTAATTATACACACTTTGCTTCGATTCCCATCAACTCGAGAAAACTGCCATGAAATAAATATTTTTGTTGCAATAACTACTACCAACTTGTTACACATGTTCCATTATGGTAAGTAAATCACTTGAGCTGATCTCGCGTCACTCTTCGGGTCTTGTCAATCATTTCACTATCAATATGCAAGGATTCAACATGCACCTTCTTATCTCGGTAGTTATTGCATCTCAAAATCTGAACCTTGAACTATTAGTATTGGGTTCAAGATACAAGATTCATGATGGTTTAATCTTTGTAAGCACTTTACAACTGTGGTGGACCCCTAGGACATTTACTACAAGCTCTGAATTTTGTGAACTATAATGCTAAGGACTCTACGTTGAAGGTTTTAACAAAAATATTATCAAAGTGCATATTCAAATGTGAACTTTAAACCATGAAAGAGGAGGTTCAAAGTTCAAGATTCAAATTACATATTACAAAGAAACACACGACCATGACCGATCAATTTGGCTTTATCATGATAACACTTTTACATAATGCTCTTAGGGAAAATGTGTTTTGAACTGTGAACTTTGAACCGGCGGGTTCAAGTTCAAAGTTCAAGGTTCAAAATACAAGTTGAACTTTTAGAAAGGCAAAAATTTCTGCTCAAAAGAAGAATTGAAATTATTTGACTGGCAACATGTGGCTTCAACTGGGGATTAGAGTGAGGGACAAAATAATGGATCCAAGTCCTCTGGTTTCACACTAGACTAAACTACAACACATGTAAATAACCTAAAGCATGACAAAATTATATGTACAAAGGACCAATGAACTTAATTACAACTCAAATAGCTTTAGATCTCTCCTGTTATAAGACAAGGGCATTTCTGTTCCATCTACGTACCTGAGTCTGAATGAATTAGGTCCTAGAACTTGACTGATTTCAAAAGTCCCTTTCTATAGGGATTCAAATTTGTTGTGAGCACCTCGGGGTTCCCTCCTCTTGTCCCATAGTAATACTTTTTTATTCTCCATGAACTTCCTGGGCCTTGCCCTCCTGTCAAAAATATTCTTCACTTGGGATTGATGCAATGCAATGCGGTTTACCATCTCTTCCCTTTCCTCTTGGATTTTTCTTCAATACATGATCCTCTTATCCAAGCCATTCAAGAAGGGTTGGTCTTCAATCACTTTTTGTAACTTTGTTGCTACAAGCTCTAGAGGTAATGAGATTTGAGATTCTACTCCATAGACCAGTTTAAATGAAGTCATACCTATCGCCCTCTTGGGAGAAGTACAGTCAGCCCAAAGAGCCTCAAATAATCTTTTGTGCCAATCTTTGGAATTTTCACTCACCAACTTCTTCATAATGGTGATCAAGTTTTTATTGGTAGACTCAGCTTACCCATAACCTTGGGGAAAATAGTCAGATGAGTGTGACAATTTTATTTTGTTTTCATAGAAGAATATCTGCATCTCTTGGGAGGAGAAGTTTTGTGCATTATCAGCTACAATTTTCACAAGAACACCAAATCTAACCAAAATATTTTCTTTCAAGAATGAACAGACCACGTATGAAGTAGTTTTTCTCACCACAATAGCTTCTACCCATTTATTAAAATAGTATGTAGCCATTAATATATGGGCATGACCGGTGCTTGATGGGGGGTTTATTGGTCCTATAAAGTCTAAACCCCACTGCTTGAATGGTTCTTCAATGATAACCGGCCTTAAAGGCAAAGTGGCTAAGTGTGGTTTACCAGAAAATAACTTACATTTCTCACTTACGTTGGCTATTTCAATCTCCAATACATCTCTTTTCCCCTCCTAGAGCTTAACACAGTCTTCAACAATGGATACCAAAATGGAGGACCTCTTGGTCATATCTTCGTAACTAGCTTGTGAAAACTGATCGACCTTTCCACCGATCTCTTGCATCCAATTGTAAAATGCTTTAGAGAGAGACCTGTCTTTATGGACCTAGTCAAAAAAAATTTGGTTATGTGAAGACTTAACAACCAGATTCAGGGGAGCCATTGCTAGGCACTGAGGAACAAGATTTTGCAACTGCTGAATATAATTAGCCATCTCACATAGAGCATGTTTCAATTTTGCCTTATCTTCTACATCCTTTAGCACCCAATGATTGATCTTTTTATTTGCAGAGTTCAAAATCATCAAATCCACTACTCTAGAGGCTACCCCTAGGTTTATTTTCTCCACATTAAAATCTTGTTCAGTAACCTTAGCACTAACTTTATCAGAATTGGGTTTGAAAATTTTAGCAACCCAATGACCTGTATTAGGGTCTACATCCAACATGGACTCTATCTTTGGTTTCTTTGACCATGGAGACTTCCCAAGGTACTTACTAACCAAATCTCCAATGGGGACTGAAGTAGGAACAATATTCCTCTTTTTTCTCACAGATAGGTCCAACCAGTTCAGAGTTTTTGGGCTTGAATTTTGTAAAGAAATGTCAGTGCTTGGGTTATTTAGGGCTGTCAGGTCCTACTAACCTAATTTTCCATCGAGTCATGTCGATCCTGAATCCATGATGGGTGCTTTGTTTATTTTCAATCTCTTAAATTTATTTATGTTGGGTTCCTCTGTATTTGAATCAAGAACAATGTAAAAGGTTGGATCTACATTCTCATTCCTTTTACTTATGTGCCTTGTAAACTTCATTGTACTATCAAATACTAGTTCTGAGTCTTCAATATTAGAGGCTTCTCTAGGACCTGTATTACCTACAGGAAGCAATGGTTCAATGTCATTAGTTGAGAAAGAGGATGGTTCAAATTTGGGCACTCTTGGACTCCTTCTGGTTTTCATCATAGGAGCTCCCTAATTCTTCTTCCATTGAGATTTGAGCCACTCTTCTATCCTTTTGAAGACTTCTTTAGTTAAGGACCTCACATCTTCCTCTTCCCTTTCATTCTAATCAATTTCCTAATTACCACCTCTACATTTGACCCCATGCATCAAGATTCCAACACATCTTCAACATCATCTTTTATGTTTTTAATGCAAAAGGGAAGCTTTAAGGTAGAAATTTACCTTAAGGAAAACCTAGAGTGTAGTCTCTTCATGAATTCAACTTCACCTGTGCAATCATCCCAAAAGTCTTCAATCTTTGGTTGATGTAAGAACATATCATCAACTCTAAATTGTTTCTCCACAAATCCCTTGCTATCATAGTAGTTCTTGGACTACTATGGTTGAAGGTTCATCTCCTTCAGTTCATTAGTCAGGAAAGAGAAATCATGCATTAACCTAAAATGGTAATGACCCAATTCTAATGGAAAGAAGGTGCCAATTCCTCTTTTGACCATGTATTTCCTTTCAACCATCAATAATTATCTTCCCACTTATAGCAAAACAAATTTGTCTAAGTAGTACCTTGGTAATTTTAGAGGTTCATCACTGAAACCTCCAACCCTCAAGTAACTAAAAGTAGGAAATTCTATGTAGCAACTGCCATATATCAAGTAAAAAACTCCACGGTTTCTTCAGAAATCCTTGAATTGTTTTTCCCTCTTAACTCAAAGACAAGCTTAGACATAAAGGTATCTTGTGCCCTTTTGAAACCTGTAGGATTCTTTGTTTTCTATAATAGGGGATGAAACTCATAAATAGTCATGTTACTGTTCCATTATTCATGCGGTAACCCATCCCAAATTCTACAAATAGAAAGGATATAGAAAAGATATGAAGACATGTAAAAGTTAGAAACTAAGGTTGGTTGGGATAGGCTCTCATGCAGTTGCTCTATGATTATTTCAGCCCAGTCAACAAAATTACCCACATCTAAAATGGCTTACACAAAAATATACATCCAGTCCTCCCACTTAGTATCTAGAGGATTATCCTTTATTCTATTTAACATCATAGTTATGTCTCTCACCTCTCTGAACATATGATCCTTCCTAAGAGGTTTGGGCAAATGAGAACCTCTTTTTTCAGGGTCTAATAGACAATCTCTAGCTATATTGTTTCTATATTGCTCATTATTTTGCTCAAAGTCATCCAGGGCCCTTTTAATACTCCAATCTCCATATCCTTCTACTAATGGAATCTTAAATGCATCCATTGTCACTTCTCTATTTATGTTTACCAACACTTCACCACTTTTAGTATTGATACATCGCTCAAACCTATTATACCGGTTATGACATTCCATCACTGATTCAGGAAATGGAAACACCTCTGGAAAACTAGTTGCTTCCAATAGACCACTATCTACAATCCTTGTGGCTATCACCTCACCTTCTATTTTCCTCAACCTTTGCATGATCTACCTAATATAATCATCTATAAGCATTGTGTCTCCAATTTTAGGTAGGCAAATACTAACAGGAGAAAACTTATTCTCCTTTAAAAATTTCTCTTTGGAAGTGTTACCCAATATTTCCATTCATGCAAATTTGGCTAAAACCTATCCCAAGATCTCTGTTTTTACTAGGTCGAGCACCCCTAAAAATTTCATGAGTTTATGTTCAGTCCTCTGGCCTCTACAATTTGTTTTGACCCCTGGTCTGTAGTCAAAAAATTCATAAACTAGCTGTTGTAGGCTTAAAACCCTGAGAACCCTAAACCTTGTTTTAATCCTTTATTACCTTTTCTGGAGCACTTAAAACTTTTGAAAAGCATGTGTGTATTTCTCTTCCAGAATTGGTTGTTAGAGTGACATGTGGCACAAGGTGGGCCTGAGTCTGAAGGTTTGTCAGTGTTTCCAAGCTTGGCGGTTCTGACAAGTTTTTCTTTGTTCATGTGTTCACAGGATAGAATGGCAGTGTTCTAAAGCATTTAGCGATGGGGAGAACAGTGTTCGCGGGATCTCACAATAAAATAGTGAAGCTCTACTTCTTTTGGCGAACTAGTGAATCCATTTGTTCACATGTTTTTTAGACTTAACCACAGTTCATCAAAGTATCTCGTGAATAGATGAATCCCTTTGTTTGCTAATTCACCCAATCCAAGTGGAATTAGCTTTGCAGGGAGTGGTAAGATTTTGCATCAATGGTTGGCATATAATCTAAAAGAATATTCCAAGGCCATAAGGGCATGAGACTAGCTATAGATTTGGTATCAAGGCACTATGTCAAAGTGGGGTCCTAGTTAAAATGATTAGACGGCTGGCGTATCTTTGACTAGGCTATTTTTAGAGCATGCAAACTTCAAATGATCATCGATTCTGCTTTATCGATGAGGCTTTAGAAAGGTGGACCCATGTGTCAATATCCTCTATGTTTGGTGGTTCTCATAAAACTTTCCTGTTTATGCTCATTCGCATAAAATATTTAGAAGTGCACCAAATAATTTGGAAATTGAGCGAATGCTTTGTTCACTGAATCTCTAAATAAACTAGCAATGACTTGAAACATTCAGTGACTTAGAGAATCCTTTCAGTCGCGTGTTCGCTAAAGGACTTAAGGAATAAAGGCTTACCAAGATTGCAGGTCCATGTTGCTGAGGTGTCATGTTTTGATTGGCCAGTGGATACGCGACTTTCTAAAATGGATAAAATGTGGATGGATCATGTAGATCTCATTATACCAGAGGGTGAAGTTTCTCATAAGTTAATGTCGCAGTATAACGACAGTCGTTGGATGCTCTTCTCAGGGATGTGGGTCCGAAGCTTGTCAATGTGGTCCTAGTTTAATCAAGATCAACGGTTGGCATATGATCTCATGCATTATGTCAGAGTTATGAGATCATACGCCCGCCGTTAGATTAGAATCTTGTGTTAAGTGGGTCTGATGTCAGAGCTTGTCGAGGTGTTACTGAATAAGCGGTCAAGATGAATAAGAGAATGACATGTGGTAGATCTGGGCCCAGAGTTTGAATGATATCCAGCAAATCAACGAATGAAGGTGCTCTCATATTCACTTATTGTGACTAGGGTTAGTTGAAAGACCTAGTGATTCAGCGAAAAGCCTTGTTCGCTGAATCGCTTAACCAGATCAGAGTCAAGAAAAGGATTTCATGAATGAGAAAGTCTTCGGTCATGTGTTCGCTGAATGACTTAAAGGAAGAAAAGGTGAGGAGGGTCCTTATGCTGATATGCTCGATTCTCATTGGTCCGAACATGTTGATGTGGACATTAGCTTTCTAGGAGGGTCTACGACTGTTGTTAGGATGATCTGGGCTGTTCATCTACCAGGAAATAAAAGAGATTGATGGCCACATTTTAAAATATATCTGATAGTTGTTGTATTTCAAATTTAAATGTCTCTATGAGGGTTTTGTGTTCTTTTCAACCATGCACGACGTCAGGTAGCTCCAGAATTGAATTCCTTAAGACTGTGGTGGTTGTGAAGAGACTCTAAGGTGATATTTGCTGGTGCTGCAGAGTCATGTACCATGTTTCCATGCTGAAGGTTGATGAGAAGGGATTGGTGCCATAATTTTCTACAGTCCTCTCTCTAGGGTGATTTGATTGATTTTTGAAGCCTTCATGGCTTAGTAGAGTTGCAGGTGGGTTGGTAAGTCAAGGTTGCTTGTCTGCAGGTGAATTCAGTACAAGAAAGATATCCATCATGAGATGTTGTGCATGTTGCTGACTATTTTCAAAGACATTGAGGGTTTGTACCTCTAGGGTTTGGTAAAGAATTGAATAACTCTATAACCCTAATTAGGTTAAAAATTTTGACTCCTGCCTGCATGCAGTGGGTGATGTATATATTGTTTTTGAGAGCCTTAGTGCTAGAGAGAGTTCACATTTTGTAAAGAAGGAAGTCTCTTTCTTAGAAAGCTACATGTGGCATTTTTTCTGCCCTCTGGTTTTCTACATTTTGTAATCTCCCATTGATTATTCAGACATTGCAGAGGTATTTTGTGACAATTCTTCATCTCCCTATGCTTCCTTGTTTGGATTATCTCTTATTGGATTAAAGTATATGATGTCTTAGTGATATGTTAGGGTTCCTGATCCCTCTTACTTTCTGTAATTGTGTGTGTTATTGTGTTTGATCTAATTTAGATGATTTTGTGGGTATACTTAAGCCCCCTAATAGTCTTGTCTCAAACCTACACTGAGTTGCAGAAGTGAATGTCTACTTACAGGTCATAGGTTGTGTGTTATGTTCAGGCCCTCCTATGAAACACTTATGCAAGCCTATTCAGTGAGTTGTGATCTCCTAGACCTAAGCCTTTCATTGATTCCATTCCTTTATACTAAGATCCAAACCCTATTTTTGGGGCATGACCTAGTAGGTAGTTTTCTTTCAGTCATTTCCCTTTCAAGCACTCCTTCTATCCCTTTCCCTTAAAAGATTTACTTTTCCTGTCTAGAAGCAAATTAAGGTGATTATCTAAGAGGAACTAGCCTAGAACTTGGAGGTCTCATCTCAGTTAGCAAAGGTCCCACAACCTGGAGATGATTCCCATGTTATACTGAGTTATCAAGACCAAGAGAGCTTGAGACAAGGCACAAACTTAGTGTATAACAATTGTTGGCATGCCCGGTGGGACTACAAAAGATGTTCATTGTTTAAGGCATGTTGTCTCTGATATACTGATAATATACTACAAACCTAGAAGATGTTATTTTGCTGCATATCTGGCCACTCTGGAAGGTCTACTAGTTTCAAAGATCAGATGCTAGTATGTTTCAAATCTATCATTTTCAAATTCCAGCTGATTACATGAGTAGACATGTAAGTTACTATGGATAGTCATGTTACCAACCATCCTATTATGAGATTAACACTCAATGGGCTAGTTATCAACCTTATCAAAGCCACCCAAAACATCCTTTTGTCCCAAGCTTCCATACAATACAAGGCCATCATTATATCCAGCATGCCCCAAATGAATATGCCCTTATACAAGATTATGAGCGGGCCCTCCAACAAGATGGATCATGGGCACAAAGGGCACAATAAAAAATGCAAAGCCAGTTACCCCATCCTGTTTACCACCCACCCTCCCCTTCTTAGCCTATTTGGCAATAGACTCAAAGCTCAAACTTCATGAAAGAGCAAGAAAAAACAAGGAGTCTATTGCTTCATTTAATTAAGCATCAGAGAGTAGCAAGAGGTGGAAGCCCAAAGTTATGAAGAGGAGTCAGCTCCCTACCAAGTGATGGAGGCTCTTGTTGATGAGCAATAGATGAGACAATTCCAGGAAGAGATCAGACACCGAGCTGACATTGAGATAGTGAGGTTGAGATCACAAATTTCTCAACAAGAGGCTCCTAGACCTAAGATCCCAAGCTGGAAGGCCCATTTGTCTTTGCCTTCTTTGTCTACCTCGGGGCCCTCTCAATTTCACATCCCAAGTTTTAAGGCAAACAATCCTTCCCAACACCTGTACTTGAGGTGCAACCTACCACTCTACAAGAGCAGTCTATGCAAGAAAATGAGTTATCCTAAGAGGCCCCTCTGGTCTCTCAAGATGATGAATAGATGTGGATACCCCAATGGACTCTACCTCCTGGCTGTCAGATGCCAAGTCTCTTCAAAGATACTAGCCAAGTATCAGATTAAGGACCTATGGTAGATGAGCTTTCATGTGATGAGGAGGAGAAGAAATCTAAGGTATTAGTGCTGAATGATGACTGTGATGAGATGGGATAGTAGGGGGAGGAGATGGAAATTGATGTTTAGCCTAAGCTTTTGGTTGACAACTTTAATGAGCTCCCCTTCCTTGTTGATGATGAAGAAGAGATCATGCCATTACCTATGGATAAAGTTCAATCAAAACAAATAGGTCACCATCAATAGGAGATAGATACAAAGGAAGATGCCATGTCCTTGTTGGATAGGCTGCCTGCTTTTGTTGAGAAAGATGATAAAGATATGATCACAACCACCTCTGTGAAGTTGCAGCAGCTAGAAGAGATTGATCCTGAAGATAAGTTGATCCATGAGCTTGATCTCATCTTTGAGGAGGAGACTTCCCAATGTGTAGAGGATAGCCAAAGCCTTGGGGAGGATTGTTTGGAGCACATCATAGGAGGCTTGTGTATGGAGCCTGATTGTAAAGAATCGGTCATTCCTGGGGATCTTCAGGATATTGACAACTTTGATGAGCTCTTGGCTTGTTTAAAAGTAGAGGATGATAGTCCCTTGTCCACAAATGATGAGTTGACATGGCTACCCACGAAGATAGAGAAGAAGCCATCAAGGAAGGTTCTTCCTTCATACTTTCAAGAGGCTGCCCCATCAGATACTTGGCATAGAAGGAGTTTACCGAGGCCCCTCCATATGATCAATTAGAGGAATGTAAACTTGATCCTATTTTTGCAGAGGCAGTTAATAATTATTTGACAAATTTTTGTATGCCTCATATCTAGACAGTTATCCTTGTGCACTATTAGAAAGTAAAGATCCCCAAGATAACTGAGAAGGGGGGGGTGAATCATTTATCAGATAATTTAACCATTCAACTGCTTTAAACAATATAATCAATGTAATAATCAACCATAGAAAGATAACCATACACAATTGCACAATAACACAAGATATGTTGACTAGGGAACCTCTTGAAAAGAGTAAACCACAGTGGGAATGATACCCACAAAATGATGCACTAATATGAAAGTTCCTTGTTAGAGGATGGACCCTGTTAGGAGTCTTATGAAATAAATTCAGTACATATAAATCCCTGTTAGGAGATTTTGAATCCCTGTTAAAAGATTCTAACCCGGTTAAGAGTTTATGGAAGACAGAAGGACCCACTACCCAAACAGCTTCAAGGCAAGATCTCTGAACTTGCTGTCCAAAAGATATTAGAATTATTCAATGGAATAATATGAAATATATTACCTCCTTTACACTATGCCAAAATTGCACTCTCTGCTACACAAGATGACAATTCCTGATCTTTGTATTCACAAGTCTTCCTTCATCACCGAATTATCTCTCTTCTTCACTTCATGCATATGTTCGCATCTCAACTCTCATACTCCACATTACAACAAGGAAAAAATTCCTTCTTATATGCCAATCTCAAATAATTACAAATGAGTTAGTCCTTAATTACAAAATAATAATTTCTACACGCTACACACAAAATTCACATAAAACTGTTGGCTTCCAGATACTGTAACTTTCTCCAAACATATCCTCAAAGTTTACACTATGAACCATGTCATCATTAATGAGTCTCCAATATACCTTTAACTGTACAAAATCAGATTCCATCCCAACTAAGAGATATCCTCTGACTTCTGAAAATCGCTACACAGAAACACTATCTAAACACTACTTTCACCAAAATGATCATAACTCTTATGAATGAATGAATTTCTTTTTGTGCTATTAACCATAGGTTACTAAAACACCAAAGAACATACCATCAACTGCACAAAATCCAATCTGCAATACAACATGTGTGCAAAAGAAAACTGTACCTACTTTCCTATTGATATCCAGAATATCACTGTGTTGACATCAATGACAATCCAAGTCATGAATGCAACAACAACTACTACAAAATGATTGCCAAAATAATTTGCATTGATTCTTAACAATCTCTCCCATTGGCATTGATGGAAACATAGATGAAAAACATCCAATGTTCCAAAAATCCAATACTACAACATCGCTGCAAAATATCAAATCAAATCTTGCTTCATTTTCCTATTCATCTCTCTCATACTATCCACAAAGTTTTTCATGTATATCTCTCCCCCATTGACATCAATGATAGAAATTCCATCACTAAGTCAACAAAAACTCAATGTCAAAAGAAACTTTTTAGAAAAATACAATAACAAGAGTCGTCATGACTCAGCTCATAAACTCCCCCATAGAGGAAGTTCCAACATCCAATCCAGAAGAAAGATAGGGCTCATATACGACTGGACGAATGCAATCATCTACATCAATTCTTAGAAATAGGTTGGGGCATAACACCAAGCATACCTCTCAGATACACAAATGTATCCTTAGGTAAAGGCTTTGTAAGTATATCTGCTATCTGTTCCTTTGTACTTATGTACTCCAATCTTCTTTTTATGCAACTTTTTCTCTTACAACATGATACTTGATCTCAATATGTTTAGTTTTAGAATGCAAAACATGATTTTTTGACATACTCACTATACTAGTGTTATCACAATGTATAATAATAGGCTCATTAAACTTTATTCCAATATCCTTCAACATCTTCTTCATCCAAATAATCTGATTACAATTGTTTGCTGCTGTAATATATTCTGCTTCTGCCGTACTTTGTGAAGTACAATTTTGCTTCTTACTTAACCAAGAGACCAATTTTCCTCCAAGAAAAAAGGCTCCACCACTGGTGCTTTTCTTGTCATCAACGCTGCCAATTTGCATTAGTATAGGCACATAAAGTAAAATCATCAGAATTTTCATACCATAATCCATAATCCATTTTTCCTTTCAGATATATCAGTATCCTCTTTATTTCTGCATAATGTGATTCTCTAGGTTCTGCTTGAAATCTTGCCACAATCCCAGCTGAATGTGCTATATCAAGTCTTGTATGTGTCAAGTACTACAATCCTCCAATCATAGATCTGTACTTTTTCTGCTCAACTGCTGGTGTCTCATCTTTGCTAGATAACTTATGTCCAGTTACCATAGGTGTTCCAACAGGTTTATAATCTTGCATTCCAAATATTTTCAATAAGTCATTCAAATACTTAGTCTGACTTACAAATATACCTTCCTTGCTTTTTGTTATCTGTAATCCCAAAAAATATTTCATTTCTCCAATCATGCTCATCTCAAATTCAGTCTTCATTTCATCTGCAAATTTATCACTAGCTTCATCTTCTCCTCCAAAGATAATATCATCAACAAATATAACTATAACCAACAAACCATTCTCAATTTCTTTTGTGTATAAGTTACTATCTACTGTTCCTTTCATAAATCCCAATTTCAATAAATACTTATCCAATCTTGCATACCAGGTTCTAGGTGCTTGTTTTAATCCATATAAAGCTTTCTTTAACTTACATACCATATCTCCTTCTTGTGTCAAAGCAAAACCTTCTGGCTGCTCAATGTAGACTTCTTCCAATTCTCCATTCAGAAATGCTGACTTCACATCCATCTGATACACTTTGAATTTCTTGTAAGCTCCATATGCTAGAAACATTCTCACTGCTTCAAGTCTGGCCACAGGTGCAAAAGTTTCTTCATAGTCAATTCTTTCTTTTTGTGAATATCCTTTACATACCAATCTTGCTTTGTTTCTTATCACTTCTCCTTGTTCATTCATCTTGTTTTTGAATACCCACTTTGTTCCAATCACATTCTTGTCTTTAGGTCTAGGGACCAATTCCCATGTCTTGTTTTTTTCAATCTGCTCCAGTTCTTCTTTCATAGCAATAATCCAATGTTCATCTTCACAAGCTTCATTAGTAGTCTTAGGTTCAATTTGAGAAATCAAACATAAATGTACCTTATTTTGAGTCAAAACTCCTCTATCTAAACTTCCAATAACTTGCTCAATAGGGTGATGTCTTGAAGTATAACTGTTAGGCATCATAGTTACTAATCTTGTTCCAACTGTAGATTCTTCTCTCATTTCTTCTCTTTTTTCTTCTCTATTTTCTTTAGTATGACTTTCATTCAGCAAATCACTGTTAGTTTCAAAAAATAATTTTGTATTTTCAACATTAGGCTGAGGTTGTGCTTCTCTATTAGATTCATAATCAAGCATTCTTTCCTGAATTTTAAACTTGTCATCAACTTTTACATTTGCACTTTCAACAATAGTCTTTGTTCTTTTGTTATAACATCTATATGCTTTTCTTTTCAAAGAATATCCAAGAAATACTCCTTCATCACTTCTAGGATCAAACTTTCCTATATCATCATCTCTCTTTATATAATATTTACTTCCAAAAATTCTAAAATACTTAACTGAGGGTGCATGTCCAAACCATAATTCATAAGGTGTCTTGTTTGTATCTACTCTAATTTGTACTTTGTTCATAGTGTATATTGTTGTGTTCACTACTTCTCTCCAAAAAGTCTTAGCCAAATCATTTTCAAATAATATAGCGCTTGCTGCTTCAGTTACTGACCTGTTCCTTCTTTCTGCAATACCATTTTGTTCTGGTGTTCTAGGGGCTGAAAGTTGTCTCTTAATACCATTCCTTTCACAAAAAGTATTAAACTCTCTAGATGTAAATTCACCACCTCTATCAGATCTTAGACACTTAATCTTCATTCCAGATTCATTTTCAATTTTTCTTTTCATGATCTTAAGTTTATCAAATGCTTCAGATTTTTCTTTCAAAAATGCTATCCACATCATTCTTGTAAAATCATCAACAAGAATCATAAAATACCTTTGTCCATAGAATCCTCTAGTCCTAGTAGGACTACTTAAGTCTACATGAACAATCTCCAGCTTCTCTGTCGATGTGAACTTCTTGCTAGGAAATGAACTCCTTTGCTTCTTTGCCATCATACATTCTTTGCAAATCATGTTAGTAGGTTTCATAATTATAGGTAAATCTCTTACTGCAAGTGTAGTACTCACCTTGACAATATTATCAAGGTTTATATGACAAAACCTTTTATGCCATAACCAACTATTATCAATCTTAGTTACCAAACATGTCATCTTAGTAGGATTCAACTGAAATACATTACCTCTGGTTCTAGATCCTTTTCCAATCAGACTTCCATCTTTATCTTTTGTCACACAAGTTTCTTCAGCAAACCAAACTTGATAACCCTTATCAACCAATTGTCCAATGCTTAGCAGATTATGTCTCAATCCATCAACAAAGTAAACATCATTAGTGTTAGTCTTTCCATCAAGAGTAATAGATCCTATACCCTCAATCAAACAAGGTGCATTATTACCAACTCTAACAATTCCTCCATCATAATTGTCTAACTTAACAAACTTTCTTTTATCTCTAGTCATATGATGTGAACAACCACTGTCTATAATCCAATCACATTTCTTTTCAACTTGAGAAACTAATGCTTTTTCTTCCCTTTCATCAGATTCAAAACTTTCTTCCTTAATTGCTAAAAATCTTATTTCCTCAAAGTTATCATTATCATTGTCACTTAAATGTCTTTCAATTCTAGCTTCAAGATCTTCATCATTTTCATAATAACATTCTTTAGATCCCCTAGGTTTAAAGTTGTTTCTATACTTCTTAACTCCTTTAAGACATTTAGATGCAAAATGACCATATTCTTTACAAGTCCAACATTTAAAGATTTTCTTACCATCTGGTTCTCTTTTTACAAGTAATGCAATACCTTCCTCAATCTTCTTATCTTCCTCAGATTTAGATCTGCTGCTGCTGGCATAATCTCCACTCACATTAGTACTTCTTGATAATGTAGGTCTAATGTTAAGAGCATTGAATGCTATCTCCATTCTAGGTAGCTCTACTACTAATCTCAAATTCATCTCTGCTATCTCTAAACTTCCAAGAAGAGTCTCTCATGAAAAGTTTGATCTACAAGGTATCACTTGTTAAATCATCTATGTTGTCTGCTTGAATACTGGTGTCAAAGTTCTCAGAATTTTCCATATCACTTCATTCTCTGTCTTATCACCTCCATAAGACTTTATTCCTGTTACAATCTTAGACATCCTACCAATATAGCTTCTAATAGATTCATCTTCCATCATTCTGATATCTTCAAATGCACAAATCCAATTATGTAATCTAGCCTTCTTTGCATGTTCATCACCTTCAAAAGTAGAATGTAAAACTTTCCAAATTGCATGAGATGTTTTTGAACATCTTACTTGACTGTATTCATTCTCTGGTAGTGCTGACAATAGTGCTTCTCTTGCAAGTATGTTACACATGAATAGAGCTAGCTCATCTTTAGTTCCTGCCTCTAGATTGTCTTCCTCAATGATAGTCTTCTCATTCTTTGTAATCAACCAATAACTTGGTCCTAAACATAATAGATGTGTCTTCATCTTTTCTTTCCAGCTATCAAAATTTACTCCATCAAACTTAGGGCTTTCTTTCCTGAAATTTGCCATGGATCTCCTTAAGTTGTTAAACTTTTCTTTCAAGGACCTGCTGCTCTAATACCAATTGTTAGAAAGTAAAGATCCCCAAGATAACTGAGAGGGGGGGGGTGAATTATTTATTAGATAATTTAACCATTCAACTAATTTAAAAAATATAATCAATGTAGTAATCAACCATAGAAAGATAACCATACACAATTGCACAATAACACAAGATATGTTGACTAGGGAACCTCTTGAAAAGAGTAAACCCCGGTGGGAATGATGCCTACAAAATGATGCACTAATATGAAAGTTCCTTGTTAGAGGATGGACCCTATTAGGAGTCTAATGAAATACATTCAGTACATATAAATCCCTGTTAGGAGATTTTGAATCCCTATTAAAAGATTCTAACCCGGTTAAGAGTTTATGGAAGACGGAAGGACCCACTACCCAAACAGCTTCAAGGCAAGATCTCTGAACCCACTATCCAAAAGATCTTAGAATTATTCAATAGAATAATATGAAATATATTACCTCCTTCACACTGTGCCAAAATTTCACTCTCTGCTACACAAGATCATAATTCCTAATCTTTGTATTCACAAGTCTTCCTTCATCACTAAATTAGCTCTCTTCTTCACTTCATGCATATGTTCGCATCTCAACTCTCATACTCCACATTACAATAAGGAAAAAATTCCTTCTTATATACCAAACTCAAATAATTACAAATGAGTCGGTCCTTAATTACAAAATAATAATTTCTACACGCTACACAGAAAATTCACATAAAACTGTCAGCTTCCAGATACTATAACTTTCTCCAAGCATATCCTCAAAGTTTGCACTATGAACCACATCATCATTAATGAGTCTCCAACATACCTTTAACTATGAAAAATTAGATTCCATCCCAGCTAAGAGATATCCTCCAATTTCTAAAATCGCTACACATAAACACTGTCTAAACACTGCTTTCACCAAAATGATCATAACTCTTATGAATGAATGAATTTATTTTTGCACTATTAACCATAGGTTAATAACACACCAAAGAACATACAATAAACTTTGCAAAAGCTAATCTACAATACAACATGTGCGCAAAACAAAACTGTACCTACTTTCCTACTGATATCGAGAATATCACTGTGTTGACATCAATGACAATCCAAGTCATGAATCCAACAACAACTGATACAGAATGAATACCAAAATACTTTTCATTCATTCTTAATAGTGCACTCAATGAAAAATATCCTAATGAGGAAAGGTAGCTATTTTTCACAACCAGTGAATGGCTTTGTTTGACCAGGTTTCTGTAAATGGTTAGTTTAGCATAGGTTAAGTTTAACTATTTTCTTTCCTTATTTTCTAGAAGTAGTTTCCTTCTTTTGAAGAAGTTCCTGAGCATAGGTTTGTCTTGCTTTTTCAAGTTTTGTCTCTTTGTTGAAATTTTTGTTCCAGAGAAGAGACCCCATGCTCAACGAATAAGTCAAGGCCAATGATCAATGTCTAGCAGGCTGACATCCAGCAGAAATTGCCAAAATGTTACCCAATATTTCCATTCATGCAAATTTCGCTAAAACCTATCCCAAGATCTTTGTTTTTACAAAGTCGAGCACCCCTAAAAATTTCATGATTTTATGTTCAGTACTCTGGCCTCTACAATTTGTTTTGTCCCTTGGTTTGCAGTCAAAAAATTCATAAACTAGCCATTGTAGGCTTAAAACCCTGAGAACCCTAAACCCTATTTTAATACTTTATTACCTTTTCCAGAGCACTTAAAACTTTTGAAAAGCATGTGTTCATTTCTCTTCTGGAATTGGTTTTCAGAGAGACATGTGGCACAAGGTGGGCCTGAGTCTGAAGGTTTGTAAGTGTTTCCAAGCTTGGTGGTTCTGAAAAGTTTTTCTTTGTTTGCATGTTCACGGGATAGAATGGTGGTGTTCTAAAGCATTTAGCAACATGGAAAATAGTGTTCACAAGATCTCACAATAAAATAGTGAATCTCTACTTCTTTTGGTGAACTAGGGAATCCCTTTGTTCACATGTTGATTAGACTTAACCACAGTTCATCAAAGAATCTCACGAAAAGACAAATCCCTTTGTTCGTTGATTCACCCAATCCAAGTGGGACTAGTTCTGCAGGGAGTGGTAAGATTCTACATCAACGGTTGGCGTATAATCTGAAAGAATATTCCAAGGCCATAAGGGCATGAGACTAGCTATAGATTTAGTATCAGGGCACTGTGTTAGAGTGGGGTCCTAGTTAAAATGATTGGACAGCTGGCATATCTTTGCATAGGCTGTTGTTAGAGTAGGTGAACTATAGACGATTGTCGATTCTACTTTATCGACGAGGCTTTAGAAAGGTGGACTCATGTGTCAGTATCCTCTATGTTTGGTAGTTCTGATAAAACTTTCCTATTTATGCTCATTCACATAAAATATTTAGCAGTGCACCAAATGATTTGGTGATTCAGCGAATGCTTTTTTCACTGAATCTCCAAATAAACTAGCAATGACTTGAAACATTCAACAACTTAGAGAATCCTTTCAGTTGCATGTTCGATAAAGGACTTACAGAATAAAGGCTTGCCAAGATTGTGGGTCCACGTTGCTGAGGTGTCATGTTTTGATTGGCCGGTGGATACGCAACATGTCATGTGTTAGTGGGCCCATGGGGCTAAAGATTTCTAAAATGAATAAAATGTGTATGGATCATGTGGATCTCGTTATACCGAAGGGTGAAGTTTCTCGTAAGTTAATGTCCCGGTATAACGACAGCTGTTGGATGCTCTTCTCAGGGACGTGGGAATGAAGCTTGTTAGTGGGCCCCTGGTTTAATCAAGATCAACGGTTGGCATATGATCTCATGCATTGTGTCACAGCTATGAGATCATACACTTTCTGTTAGATTAGAATCTTGTCTTAAGTGGGTCTAATGTCAAAGCCTTTCGAGGTGTTACTGAATAAGCGGTCAGGATGAATAAGAGAATGACATGTGGTAGATCTGGGCCCAAAGTTTGAATTATATCCTACGAATCAGTGAATGAAGGTGCTCTCATATTCAATTATTGTGACTAGGGTTAGTTGGAAGACCAAATGATTTAGTGAAAAGCCTTGTTCGCTGAATTGCTTAACCAGATCTGAGTGAAGAAAAGGATTTTGCGAATGAGAAAGTCTTTGGTCGTGTGTTCGCCGAATGACTTAAAGGAAGAAAAGGTGAGGTGGGTCCTCATGCTGATATGCTCTATTCTCATTGGTCCAAACATGCTGATGTGGACATTAGCTTTCTAGGAGGGTCTACGACTATTGTCAAGATGATCTGGGTCGTTCATCTACTAGGAAACAAAAGAGATCGACGACCACATTTTAAAATATATCTGATAGCCATTGTATTTCAAATTTAAATGCCTCTGTGAGGGTTTCACATTCTTTTCAACCATGCACAATGTCAGGTAGCTCCAGAATTGAATTCCTTATGACTATGGTGGTTGTGAGGAGACTCTGAGGTGAATTCAGTTCAAGAAAGATATGCATCATGAGATGTTGTGCACGTTGCTGACTATTTTTAGAGACTTTGAGGGTTTGTACCTCTAGGGTTTGGTAAAGAATTGAATAAATCTGTAACCCTAGTTAGGTTAAAAATTTTGACTCCAACCTGCGTGCAGTGGGTGATGTATATATTGTTTTTGAGAGCCTTAGTGCTAGAGAGAGTTCACATTTTGTAAAGAAGGAAGTCTCTTTCTTAGAAATCTACCCATGGCATTTTTTCTGCCCTCTGGTTTTCTACATTCTGTAATCTCCCACTGATTATTCAGACATTGCAGAGGTATTTTGTGACATTTCTTCATGTCCCTATGCTTCCTTGTTTGGATTATCTCTTATTAGATTAAAGTATATGATGTTTCAGTGATATTTTAGGGTTCCTGATCCCTCTTACTTTCTGTAATTATGTGTGTTATTATGTTTGATCTGATTTAGATGCTTTTGTGATTATACTTTAGCCTCCTAACAGTCTTGTCTCAACCCTACATCAAGTTGCAAAAGTGAATGTCTTCTTGTAGGTCATAGGTTGTGTGTTATGTTCAGGCCATCCTATGAAACACTTATGAAAGCCTATTCAGTGAGTTGTGATCTCCTAGACCTAAGCCTTTCATTGATTCCATTCCTCTATACTAAGATCCAAACCCTATTTTCAGTGCATCACCTAGTAGGTAGTTTTCTTTCAGTCATTTCCCTTTCAAGCACTCCTTCTATCCCTTTCCCTTAAAAGATTTACTTTTCCTATCTAGAAGCAAATTAAGGTGATTATCCAAGAGGAACTAGCCTAGAACCTAGAGGTCTCATCTTAGTTAGCAAAGGTCCCACAACCTAGAGATGATTCCCATGTTATACTGAGTTATCAAGACCAAGAGAGCTTGAGACAAGGTGCAAACTTAGTGTATAATAGGAAGAAGACATGGAAAAATAATATTGTAAAATTATTATAGACATTGGATGAATGCATAAAAGAACCTAGCTCTTCACTTACAAAAGAAAGAAGCTAAAGAAAACACGGAGCTAGGGTTTTCTGTAAAATTCACTATTCTTCTACGCCTTGACAAATTACCTCGCTGCTCCCCAACGCCTCTAGAAGATAAGAAAAATAGAATGAAAAGACAAAGGGAGGGAAACTAATTATACACACTTTTCTTTGATTCCCATCACCTTGATAAAACTACCATGCAATAAATATTTCCACCACAATAACTACTATCAACTTGTTACACATGTTTCATTTCGATAAGGAAATCACTTGACCTAATCTGGCATCACTCTTTAGGTCTTGTCAATCATTTCGCTATCAATATGCAAGGATTCGACATGTGCCTTCTTACCTCAATAGTTATTGCATTTCAAAATCTGAACCTTAAACCATAAATATTGGGTTCAAGATACAAGATTCATAATGCTTTAATCTTTGCATGCACTTTGCAACTGTGGTGGACCCTGAGGACATTTACTACAAGCTCTGAATTTTTTGAACTGTGAGGCTAAGGACTCTATGTGGAAGGTTTTAACAAAAATATTATCAAAATGCATATTAAAATGTGAACTTTGAACCATGAAAGAGGAGGTTCAAAGTTCAAGATGCAAATTACAAATTACAAAGAGACATGCGACCATGACCAATCAATTTGGCTTTATCGTGATAACACTTTTACATGAAGCTCTTAGGGAAAATGCATTTTGAACTTTGAACTTTGAACCGTCTGCTTCAAGTTCAAAGTTCAAGGTTCAAAATACAACTTGAACTTTTACAAAGGCAAAAATTGATGCACGAAAGAAGAATTGAAATTGCTGCGCAAAAGAAGAATTGAAATTATTAATATCTTGTATTATCCAAGAATGTAGTGAATTGTGACTGTCCAACAAATTCTTTAAACTAATATTTTTAATTAGATTAACTAGGACCAAGGAACCAATATACTTAGGGGTAATCCTACCATCATCTACAAGAGTAACCCCATTAACACCCAAATCCTCCATAGACCCTCCAATATCATTTCAAGAAACATTCTTCCCCTAGGTGGTTTTCCTATTAATACTGATAGAAGGGGGCCAAGAGATCTTAGTTTTTTCCCTTGGTGCTCAACATAGAAACCCTAGACACACCTTTAGCTTTCACATCTTTGCTAGGGTCATCAAAATTAGACACATATTTAGGGTCATCATTCTTATTAGATAAAATCATTCTCCTTCTTCCAGTGCAAATATTGTTAGGGAATTTTATCTTAGATGACAAGAAACCCTATTTGTTGTAAATGTGAAATACCTTGTCACCTTTAGAGTCCATCTCCTCATCAAAAGAGGTATCCCCATAATGGACTTGAATATTTTTCTTAAATTTGATGCTAGTTTTGGCCACATGATTCCTGTCAACATGCAAAGGATTGGCATACTCCATAATCAAGAAGATCAAGTCCTCATAAAGAATAGTGGAGGCCACACTTTTCTCATGGGCTCTAATACTATTTTTCAAAGATGATAGAAAATAAAAGGGAAAAGAGATACATTTGCTATGCTAAAAGTGATTTAAAATGATAAAGTGATAGTAGAAGATGTTATAGAATTTAGCGCCCAAGGTATGGTTGTGCATAATGACCTCAATAACATCTCACCATTGCTTTTGAAGTGAAGTTCTCTCCCAACCACCATCTATGTTTTTTCTCACCTTTTCCTTTTCTTTTGGCAGGAAGGACATCTCCACCACCTTAATAGTGCACTTTTTATTCCTATAGAATTTAGTACCTTCAATCAAGTTATTGCAAACCTTACCAACCAGATCTTTGTTCACTTCTAGTTTAAGGATATAGACAGAAATAGTGCCATATTTACACCCATGCAAAAAATCATCGGTCACAAGGTCATCCTCTCTATGAAGCTTCTCAATATACCTTGTAAATATGCCTGTAGAGAGCTCACTCCAAACCACTTCCATTCATTTCCATTTCTTGTAAACAATGAGCTCAAGATGGTTTCTATCACCCCCCATTCTACAAAAATCCCAATTCATAGCAAAATGAATCACTAAAACATATGAGATTCTAAAGGAAGAAATGACAATGAAAAGAAGGGAAACTAGAAGGTTCAAATTTTTCTACATAAATGATATCTTCCCAAGGACACAAATAGTCACGTCATCTTCCATTATTTCCAAAAAAATCTTGCACTTCGTACACTCCATAATCATTTCTAAGTAACATATGGAGATCCACTAGGTTCTAATCACTAATGCTCCATTATTTCTTACTTTTCAAACCAACCCCAATGTTGGCCAATCTGTTCACAACATGGTTTCCTTCACAATAAACATGTGAGATCATATAATCATCAAATTCCCTAAGTAATTTAAAATAATAATTGATGATTGGTTTAATTATCTAGCTCGGGGGAAAGGTCCCCTTCAAACAGTTAATGATTTTGAGAGAATCACTTTACAACCATACCCTTCTCAAACATTTCTCTCTTTCCATTTTGATCCTAGTATAGGCTATGAAAGCATCAGTTCTTTTCTCCCTTGTTGATTAAAAGTGGTTGTAAAGCTTCTTTTGGGAAGCAAGAAAATTATTATATTTATTATAGATCCGACCGTTGGTGTACTATGATTGTTGACATCTATTTTACATGACTCTTATGGTGATGTAAGTTGTCCCCTTTAAGGAGGCATGTTTTTATTTTATTTGTTGAGGGTCGGAGATCAATAGCCCCCTTTTTAGTTCTTGGACTTAACTAGGGTGTGTGTCAACCCATTGCATGTAACCCTAGTTGGTTTCTTGACTTAGGGGATCTTCAACACCTCTCCTATCCTTTTGATGTAACTCTAAATACCCTTTTTCATTTTCCCTTTTTCATAAATATTTCCTTCTTAGTTGAAGATATTCTTTTAATGATATTTCTATAACTCAAAATATAATCCATTTTTTTCTTAAATTACTTTTGTATTTGTGTGAATGAAGGTTCAAGCCTTTTTGGGTGCTTGATTTGAAAGAATGAGGGCGTTCGAGTGTTAGGCCCAAAATGAGGCAATCATAACTAATAGGGGGGGGGGGGGTATGAATTAGTTGTGTACTAACAATTTTAACTTTAAACCACTTAAACTAAGTAATGATTTAAAATATAAACCATAATGAAAGATCCACAACACATAAAATAAAACACAAAATTTTTTTTCAAGGAAACTCAATTAAGGAAAAATTTGGGTGGGAGTCAAACCCACTAGATATATGTACTCTATTAAAAGTACTACCTGGCTAAGAGAAAATGAAAAAAAAGGGGAATGTACATGCATTCACAGGGCCAATGCCCATAGCTCACTTATCACAATACAATAATCTGGCCCTTAGTCAAGTTCATTGGTCAATCTTTGATTACAATTCACAAGGGTGGACAAACTATCTAGAAAAAGTGAACTGACTTCCAACATCTTCTATGCCAATATAGCTCCAATGACGTCTAATTTTTTCCTCAGTTGTAGAATACAAACATTCTCTTCCTCTTCTCTATACACCACACACTCACACACTATGAAATCACAAAATGATTATCCATTTATACATTTTACAATGAATAAACAAAAAAAAGGTTGACTAAGACCTATAAGAACAAATGGTACAAAAAATGTTGGCAAGTTGTCTATACTGAAGTATATGACTAGATATAGTGTTGTCATTATGGAAACAAAGTCATGGAGTAGTTTGGAGTTGACGCACTGAGTGTAGAGATCAAAATTGAGTTAAGTGTTGAAGATTGGATAGCATACAGAGCACCAAAGACTCAGAGCATCAGCGCACGTGTACGGATGAATTATGGTATGCACCCAAGAATTTAAGCTTTTCAAACCTTACTTATGCTTAGTTAAAGAGTGCATAAGTAGATCAGAAAAGATGTGAAAGATACAGTCAGTTGAAGTTGCACAGCCAGTGTGTGCCAGCAGAGAATAGAGCATAGAGCCGACAATTATCATTTTGGTTTGCGATTATGATTTAATGTTGTAGAGGATATGCACCCATTGTATTTAGGTTGCCAACATATGTACATGTATAATTGTAAGCATGCTTAAGCCAATTCACTTGGAAGTGTTGTTTGTAATTAGTTATAGGGTCGACCTAATTGTTTTGTTTATATGGGCGTATAAATATAAGATGCATCCATTGTAATTAGTATGGAAGTTGTAATAGAGTTGTGTTAAGAAGAGAAGAGGTATGCGAAGAGGTCAAAGCATCAGCAGACCAAAGGAACTGACCAAACAAGCAGTGTCACAGTGACAGTTCACCAACAGATATAGTGTGTATCTGAATATAGAAGGTTGTAGCCTTCATCATTTGAGTAGTGAGCTCTAGGAAAATAAGTCCACTCCCATAACAAGGATCATTATAAAACACTCCTAATAGGGTCTGACCCTTAACTAGGTCTACTGTACTAAAAGCATTATAAAGCTACTCCTAACAGGGTAGAGGATCTTCTAGCAAGGATCACAAAATACTAGTGTAAAATATTAGTGGGTATCAAGTCCCACCGGGGTTTTTACCTATTTGGTTTTCCCCGTAACCATATTGGTGTCATGTCTTTATTTCATGCTTCATGTTTATGTAAATGTTTAATTTAGTACTTAAGCATTTATATTTTAGTATTCAAATTTAAGTGAAAAGATAAAATATAGTGAACACTGATTCACCCCCCCTCTCATTGTTCCCATTCCTAACAATTGGTATTAGAGCTCTGGTCCTTAGCATAGAAGTTTAACCACTTGAGGAGATCATGGACAAAGTAGATATGAAACATTTGAAGAAGCTCTTAAAGATGTGGACAATTCAGAAAGAGAAGTTGAAGAGCTAAAAGAAAAAGTCAGTGATGCTCAATTAGTTATCAAAAGGCTAAGAAAGGATTTGAAAGGATGCTCTAACAATGATCTTGAAGAAAAAGTCAACAAGTTGAATGAAGATAATGCATCCCTTATGAGTTAGCTTGAAGAACTTGATGAAAAACTGATGAACAATCAAGATGTCTACAAGGAACAGGTAAAGGAGAACCTTCAACTCAATGAAGAGTTAAGCAGAGAAAATTTGGAAATTTTGGATCTAAAGAATTGCAAAGCAAGATTGGAGTCTGAATTGAAAGAAAAAAAGAATCACATTGACAAACTACACACCAGTTCTGATTTGATATAATCTCAGTTGTATGCAAAAAGAGTCAAAGGAGAGGCTAGCTGTATTGGATACAATGAAGCACAAAATCAGATTGATAATATGCGAGCAAGAAAGGAGACACATAAAGAATCTATTGATACTGAGAAGACTGAAGATCAAACCAAAGGCAATGGTGGTCCTCCCAAGTATGAGCGCAAGCCTATTGAACACACATGTTTTGCATGTAACAAGCATGGACACATTGCAAGGAACTATACAGAGGTAAAGCCTTTTAATGGTTATTGTTATAGATGTAGTAGATTTGGTCATAGAGAAATAAATTGCAAGACTAGTAAGAAGAATAGGATTCAGCATGATCAAAGAAATTAGAATCAGACCAATACAAGAAGTTCTCAGAATGTTACATGTCAGATATGTAACTACACAGGTCATACAATGAAACAATGTAGAATGGTGACTCATGTCAATGCACTGAGGAATAATAGACCTCTAGTGATTTGTCACACCTCTAACAAGGCTAGACATATCTCAAAGTTTTGTAGATCAGGGACGCATGGTAAGGAAAACCCTAAAAAGGCTGAAGAACCAGTTTTAGATCCTGAAGAAGAAGTCAAGTTTTTGAAGGCCTCAGAAGATGTGAGCTTGATTTGGTTAGATCCAAAGAAGGATAATGTTGATGAGAATGTATTGGATGCATCCCTAGTGGATGCACCCTCTACATCTGCTTGAATGACCCTCGAGGTCATAGGGGGAGCTAATTTAGCTCTAGACCCCTATGCGGTTGGTATACTCACTCTTAGAGTATGCACCTTTGGAATTAAGCTTTTGGAGTATATTGGAATCATTGTGCAAGAGCACACATGCTAACTATTAGAGGAGATTGAGTTTGAAAATTTTTAAGTGATAGCCTGGTTTACACGAGCTACATTAATGGCAAACTTCTTACTTTAAATTCACAAAAAGTTGTTTGTTTACTCATTGCATTCATATTTAGAGTGATTGGAGAGAAAATTGAGCCTTTGAAGTTGTTGAGGAGATTTGGAGTTCGAACTATCAATGATTGCAGTGCATTTGATCAATTGCAGGAAACCCCAGCTTGTTGCGTTGATTCGGAAGCCGCCAGAACATCTCAGAGATCATTTGGAAAGCATTTATCAAGTAAGTCATGGCCACTCCTATTGTCTTTGATCTCACTGAGAAGAAGAGATATATTTTCAAGAGGCACCCATTGAAATCAACCCTAGGTGATTTAGAGGGATCATTTTCCTGCACGTTGATGGGCATCATGCATATAGAAGACATAAGGGCTTACATTTATTGTAAGAAGGAACCTATTGGAATATATAGGTTAAGGGCACACATGGATACAATGTTTAAACCTAATAAAATGTTCATAGATGAATACACAAAATGGAATGATCATCCCATTGTTGAATATGCCACGGCATATGAGTTCTATGAAGAGTGGATAAAGATCCTATTGAGCAGAATCCATGATGGTCAGTTTTAGATTGGAGATGTACTAGTTAGAATCATAGGAGACCTAATTCATGAGATGACAAGCCTCTCTAGGATAGGTGTCATCCTTCCAGTTGGTAAGGATGTCAGGAAGATGCTGGAGCAAGTATGTAAATATAGAAGTGATAAGTGCAATATGACCATTGAGCCAATTGAATAGCCAGACATCAAGTTATTGTCAATGATACTTGGTTATAGATTTCATCACACCAACAGGGTGAATAGTTTGTCTGCGGGCACTATTCTAGCAGCCATCCATCTTGTGCAAGAAGATGGAGAGTTCAACTTGTGTGAGATCTTGCGTGCATAGTTGATAGATAATATTAAGGCTATCAAACATGACAAGACAAAGATATTCAGGTTTGGGTCCCTAATCATCTATATGTACCTTCATATAGTTGGTAAAGTGTCAGACTTGTATCTAGACAAGTCCATTCCTACCATGCCACAAATATCAGACAAGGCATGCACTGAAAGAACCTTAAGAGATTATATAACCTTGGAATTGAAGACCTTCAGACTAATGATGTAGATGAGGTACAGGATTCCTGAGAGTATTGTGGAGAAGTATAAAGACATAATATGCTTCATGGTGGAGATTGATACTACTTTTACGGAAGCCATTGAGCCTAGAACTAAGTGGATTCATCTACTTGGCTATGAGGTTGTGGAACAAATTCTTGAAGCTTATGCATAGGTAATGCTATCAGTCCCTAAGGATGACAATGTACCTAGGTGGGGAGCCTATGAAGAAAAGACTAGATAAGTTGATGCCAAACTGAATAGTGCTTCAAAAAAAAGAAAGGTTGCAAAGGTTACTTCTGAAATCTTGAGAATACATGGTGTATCACAAGCAGATCTTGACAAGGCAAGGGAAGAGAAGATTTCCCTAGAATTGAAGAACTTAGCTACAGAAGAAGAACATGAAGATCCTAAGATGAAAAAGATTAAAATAGAAAAAGATGATGACACCCCTTCTACACCCATAGAATCCAGTGATCCTGATGCTCCTCTGAAGTATGAACCAATGATCAGAAGGAAGAAATAAGTGAGCACTAGTCATCCATCCTCGCCAGCATTAAGAAGCAAGAATCCCAGTCAAGCACCTCCTAAGGCAGGATTCAGACCTAGCCTCAAAACTTTGAGCACAAGAATTGTTGATGAGGGTAGGATTGATCAGGTAGGAAAGTTCTATAAGACTTACAGTGAAATTGATAAGTCAAAAATTCATAATATGATTATCAAACATATGATAAAATTAAAGAAGATAGTTCTTCAACTAAAAGGAGAAATTCCTGATAAAGTGTGGAATATTTTAGAACATCTAAAGAGACAAGAAAATGAAGAGGATATTAGGATAAGAGAAAAAGTGTTACAAGATACTTTTCTGGTATGTTCCAAAGAAGAAGAAGCACTTATATTAAATTTGGTGAAGCCACACCTAAGGACTAAGATGAGAACTCTTCTCATTATGAACAAAGAATATGTCTTGATAACTCAAGAAACAAAGAAGGCTTTTGAGAAGGTACTCTTGGAGCAACAGATAAGACTACCTACTCTGCCCACCACTCATGCATCTAATAAGAAAGACAAAGTAGGAGAGACCTCCTATGCGCCAATGACAGGTCCTCAGGACTTAGCGCCCATAGAAGAAGCACAATCAGAGGCAGATTAGTCTATGCCCATGTCAGGAACACTCAAGGAAAACACATTTATCATTGATAATGTGGAGATAGCCATGGTGGCCACTAACATAGAATTGGACAAGTTTGAGAAAGCTTTTGTGAGTACACAAGAAGCAAAAATCTTATGCAGCAGTACCCCTCCCACTCAGCAAGAAGAAGTAATCATAGAAGATATTTCTAATGAGAAAGAAGAGATAGAAAAGAAAGATGAATCTTCTGATTTGGTCAAGGTGAAGCAAGAGGTGATGGATAGCACTCCCATCACTCCCTTCTCAGCATTGTTGTCAAGTCTCACACCTGACACTAGCAGTTTGGACTCCTGGAAGGAAGAAGACCTGATTAAGTTTAGTGTTCTAGCTATGGAGAAGGCTAAGGAGAAGCAGGTAATGAGGAATCCCCTCCTGGTTGAATCAGTTAACATCTTGAATAGTTTTCTACCAGAGGATAAGAAGATGGAAAATGTACATTCAGTTGATGATGTGAGCTCAGTCATCTCATAGTTTAAAGTAAATTTCTCAAGCCTAGAAGAATCTGTGGCCATAGTGGTAGAGGAGAAATACTTAAAGAAGAGACTCAATGAGCTGATGAGTAACTTTGCACTAGAATTGAACTCTCTTAAGTCTTGTCAGGCATCCTTGAAGGAATTTGTAGAACAAGGAAGAAAAGTCATTGCAGAATCCATGGATTAGGATAAGTTCACTGATGCCCATCTCAAGGAGATCAAAGATGCAGAGGAAATGATTGAAAAAGTAAAGAATGTAAACATATGTAACAATGTCTATCAAGGTTAGTTAGAAATAATTGAGAAGGCAGAGAAATAAATGGAGAAGATAAGGTCTAGGTAGACTCAGTTGAGGAATGCTCTTGCGCCCTTACTAGACATTCTTAGTTAGAATATAAAGGAGATTTATGCGACCATGATTACCTATGACCAAGGTCCGAGCATAGAATTGGAGAAGATGGAGAAGCTTCAATATGCATTATGCGCCCATCTATAGATAGTCAACTCTCTGATAACCTTTTGTAAGAAGGAGATCTAGAAACTTTAGATTGCATATCTAGATGTTTTCCCTCAGTAAGTGTATATAGATAAATTTTTTGATGCACCCTTGTCATTAATGTCAAAGGGGGAGTTTTATAGAATATGGATTATATAAGATGTATAGGGAGATATAAGTTTATGTATAAAGATGTAAAGAAGACAAAATGTTTTGTGTAAAGAATAGTTAGAAACTTGGCAATATTCCTTTGTTGCCATCAATGAAAAAGGGGGAGATTGTTGGAAAGTTGTCTATACTGAAGTATATGACTAGATATAGTGTTCTCATTATGGAAAAAAAGTCATATAGTAGTTTGGAGTCAGCGGACTAAGTGTAGAGATCATAATTTAGTTGTGTTGAAGACTGGACAGCATACAGAGCACTAGAGACTTAGAGAATCAGTGCATGTGTGTACAGATGAATTATGGTAGCACCGTAGAAGTTAAGCTTGTCAGACCTTACTTATGCTTAGTCTAAGAGCACATAAATAGATCAGAAAGGATGTGAAAGATACAGTCAGTTGAAGTTGCATAGCCAGTGTGTGCCAACAGAGAACAGAGCATAGAGCCAACAATTATCATTTTGGTTTGCAACTATGATTTAATGTTTTAGAGGCTATGTGCCCATTGTATTTAGTTTTTCGACATATGTACATGTATAATCGTAAGCACGCTTAAGCCAATTCACTTGGAAGCATTGTTTGTAATTAGTTATAGGGCTGACCTAATTATTTTGTTTATATGAGCATATAAATATAAGATGCACTCATTGTAATTAGTATGGTAGTTGTAATAGAGTTGTGTTAAGTAGATCAGAGGTATGTGAAGAGAGCATATGATGTATTAGAGCTTTGCAAGAGGTCAAAGAATCAGCGCACCAAAGGAACTGATCAGACAAGCAGTGTCACAGTGACAGTTCACCAATAGATATAGTGTGTATCTGAATATAGAAGGTTGTAGCCTTCATCATTTGAGTAGTGAGCTCTAGAACAGTGAGTCCACTCCCCTAATAGGGCTCATTATAAAAGACTCTTAACAGGGTTCGACCCTTAACCAGGTCTACTATACTAAAAGCATTGTAAAGCTACTCTTGAAAGGGTAAAGGATCTTCTAGCAAGGATCACAAAACACTAGTGCAGAATATTAGGGGGCATCAAGTCCCACCTAGGTTTTTACCTATTTGGGTTTGCTCGTAACCATATTGGTGTCATGTGTTGATTTCATGTTTCATGTTTATGTGAATGTTTAATTCAGTACTTAAGCATTTATATTTCAGTAATCAGATTTAAGCAAAAAGATAAAATATAGTGAGCACTGATTCACCCCCCCCCCCCCCCCCCCCGCCCCCCCTTCTTAGTGTTGCCATTCCTAACTGTTAGTTTTATGATCGATTGCAAATGTAGTAATATTATTGTCTTTCTATATTTTCCAAATGCATAGATCTCTTGGTTTTATACAATGCAAAGACAAGAAGACATGTCTATTCATTTCAAGGGACATGTCTATTAATAATTAGTTACCATAAGATTAATATAACTTATATATTCATTTATATTAATAATATATATAGTAATATTAATACATATAACTATTACATATATATATTGATATAAATAATCATTCAATGTTCTAAGATAACAATGACTTTTATCTTAGTGAAGCTACATACTTTAACACTCCCTCTTAGCTAGAGAAGACAAAAGTCAGTAATATGTTTTTACAAAATATCAACTAAATAATATCAACGATCTGTTTCAACATCACATGATGTATATCAATTTCAATAATTATGATCTATTTTAGCATCACATGATGACTATCACAATATAAGTACTGGTGATCTGTTTCAGCATCACATGATGACTATCACCTTCAATATTTGTGATCTATTTCAGCGTCACATGATGACTATCACCTTTAGTACTGTGATCTGTTTCAGCATCACATGATGACTATTACAGTACGAGATCATGGTCATTTTAAGGAACTCAATCCACCATGTAATAATTCATTTATCATGATCTATTTCAGCCATCACATGAGATCTATCATGATAAAAGATAGTTATTGTAAGATCGTCACCTTTCAATAACATAAAAATAACAAGTGATAATCACTTGGAAGTCATCACTTCCTTATGATTTACACAGGGCCCATATAGCATTATATAATTCCATTAGTATAATAATCAATTATATCAAGTTTACCTCAGAGGTGTTCCACCTTCATTAGTGAACTCCCTCTCAATCACAAAATGACCGAGATTATCAAAAGTTGACTGAACCATATTCTTTATTTGCTCCCTTTGAAGCTCAAGCTCATCAAACTCTTGACCTCCTTTTGAAATGTCAGACTCCCTCTGAATCTGAATTTCATATGCTTTCATCCTGAAAGTATGTTAGAGATAGATTACAAATAGTTCATAAAGCTAAAATATCTCGAACATAAATAGAAGCATACAAAATTTATTATTCAATGAATTACAAACTGGAAAATTCATATGGATTAATAAAACATGAAATACTTATCTTTCCTTCTGTAAGGTGAGCCCATATAATATTATTATACCAACTTGTCACTATCTGTCAGCCTTGACATGAAATACTTATTCCACTATGTTCCAAACCGAGTCATAAACCATGAACAAATAAATTCCTTAAAAGTGATTATTCTCGGTCTATGAGATCTGAACTGTTCCTCACACTCAGTTAAACTTGTTTGTCATGGCACTTCACAGGAACAAAATTCCTTCATGATCCACCTTATGAACCCAATGATTAACTCCACTATGCCTTTGTATGTAAATACATCCCTTTCCAGTTTATCACAGACCTCATTCGAGACAATAGTCCATGACTTTAAACTCATCTCATGAGTAATGATTAGATAGTGGGCCCAAGAGTTTGACTGCGATCTCTCTTCTTGAAAATGCTTTGCAATAGATCGCCTTCGCTATTGTTTCACGTCTGTGACATATCCACTATCAAATTCAAATATGAATCTACTCCTTCGCAATTAAATAACCCTACCAATATAAGGTTCTTGGCCTGCAAGGCTATCCAAAATACTGCTACTACCATGATGCTTGTAGTTTATTAGAACGAGACTGAACTATCGCACACTCAAATGCTAATTTCACCTTTCACAAAGAAATTGTTCTGCAATAATATGGTTCTCGGGCCTATAAACTAAAATAGCTTACAATCATGCCATTTTTTGTCTCTTTATTCCAGACGTAAAATGTTCCTTCATTTACCAGTCGCGAAAACCTAATGAAACAAAATAGAAGAACTCAAACAAAGTCATGATTCTCATTCTGATTACATTATCCTCCTCTTTGATCATACACTACTCTCCCTTGCGTGCTCAAATCTTTCCTTCAAGCGGTTAAGCTTTTTATAGAAGGAACCTAGCTCTGATACCATGTTAGTTTTATGATCGATTGCAAATGTAGTAATATTATTGTCTTTCTATATTTTCCAAATGCATTGATCTCTTGGTTTTATACAAGGCAAAGACAAGAAGACATGTCTATTCATTTCAAGGGACATGTCTATTAATAATTAGTTACTATAAGATTAATAAAACTTATATATTCATTTATATTAATAATATATATAGTAATATTAATACATATAACTATTACATATATATATTGATATAAATAATCATTCAATGTTCTAAGATAACAATGACTTTTATCTGAGTGAAGCTACATAATTTAACACTAACAAACAATATACTCAAACTAAAATTCCATCTAAATCAATTCTTCCAAGACTTAGATAGGACCGAAAGCATCATCCCTTAACATGCAATAGTTTCACCAAATCTGCACCAAGAATCACATGTTACTTCACCAAGTTAGCTAGGACCAAAATGAAGAAATGTCAACATGCTACCAAATCACCAAATACAATCACCTTGATCAATGCAATCCATCAACATGGCCATAACACAATCCAAGAGTACTAGCAAGAAGCAAGAATAGCTTCCCAAACCTTCACATCAACTTTATCTCAAAGTCCAAACTCATATCTGTATTGAATACCTGCAACACTAAATAAAAAACTTTGCCACACTAAAATGATATCTTGTTGAACTTTGAATCATGAAAAACACCAATTGAGGGAGCAATAATGAATCCCAATATTGCCATCAAGTTCACAACAACTGAATCAACAACATCGATCCTCATCAAAGGAATAACTCAACCTCTAACACAAGAATAGTGAAATACTAGCACCAGATAAATCAATCATATCTCACTCAAACTATTATGTAAACCTCTATAAGTTGAATAGAAGAAACTACATGCATGTTTAAAACATCATCTATAATCACAACAAATGATCTTCAACATATCACCTGGTCAACTAAAATCATCTTCTCTAAACAAACTAAACACATTGTCTTCAATAGAAATAGTATGTTGATATTAGTGACAAAACATTAATGTTAACACACATAAAAAGGTCTAATTAACAATCTCCGACATACTAAAAAATCTCCCTACAATATCCCTCTTTGGCATTGATGGAAATATATGAAGTGAAAAAATGATCAATGCACAAATACATCAATATATCCACCTGATCACTTTGTAAATATATCCGCTTGATCACTTTGAATATCTAGCTTCAAACTTCTCAACACAATCTCTCCCAAATAAAATATTTCCTAGTTTTCCTCTACTTTTCACACAATCTCTCCCCCTTTTGACATCAATGGAAAAGGGACAGGGGCATAAAAAGAGCTAAACTCACTTCAAAAACCATAATAGATAATTATTTCCTATCAAAAGACTACTTGCCCTAAGGAGAAGTCCCCAAACTCATTAATCTAGAGAATGATAGTCCAATAGATTTCTAGACCGATGTCATTCATAGCATCATTAGCTTTGATTAGGAGAGGCCAAAACCCAAATCTTATCTCTGAGATACTAAAATGTATCCTTCAAAAAAGGCTTTGTAAAGATATCAACAATCTATTCCTTGGTAGACACATATTCCAATTTTACTTTGTTTTCATTGACCTTATCCCTCAAGAAATGATAGTTAATAAAAATATGCTTTGTATTTAAATGTTGCACAGGGTTCATTCAAATATTTATAACACTAGAGTTAAGATAGTAAATAACAATAGGCTCATCAATGTTTATCCTTAAATCCTTCTCCATTTTCTTCTTCCAAAACACTTGGTTACAATTTACAGCAACAACAACATACTCATCTTCAACAGTGGATTGAGAGATACAATCTTTTTTCTTACTAGTCCAAGAGATTAGTCTCTTACCCAAAAATAATGCACCACCACTTGTACTTTTTCTAGCATCCACATTTCCTTCGCAATTACCATAAGTATATGCACCTAGGGTAAAATCATCATCTTTTCCATACCATAATATGTAGTCAACTGTACCTTTCAAGTATCTTAAAATTCTCTTGACAACAACCATATATGATTCCTTCAGTTATTCTTGAAATTTTGTAATCATTCCAATTGCATTTGATATTTGTGGTCTAGTATGAGTTAGATATTGCAATCCTCCAATCATTTATCTATATCCCTTTTTATTTTCAAAAGAGGATTCATCATCGTTAGTCAATTTACAACCAATAACCATATGAGTCCCTACAAGTTTTGAATTTTCCATACAAAATTTGTTCAACAATTGTCTATCATACTTGGACTGTGTAATGAAAATTCCTTTATGATCTAACAGTGTAATTTGCAGTCCAAGAAAGAATTTCATCACCTATTAGAGACATCTCAAACTCTTTTTGCATTTCATCAGCGAAACCTCTACTCAATTCATCATTACCACCAAATATGATATCATGAACAAAGACTTTAGCAATTAAGATATTATCATAACCTATTTTTTAGTATAAGTTAATATCTAGAGTACCTTTACCAAATGTAATATTTGTCAAATATATGTCTAATCTAGCATAATAGACTCTATGAGCTTTCATCAATCCATACAATTCTTTATGCAATTTACAAGCCATATCTCCTTCCTCGATTAGTGAAAATCCATCAGGTTGTAAATGTAAACATCTTCCTCTAATTCACCATTCAAGAATACAAACTTAACATCCATTCAATATACTTTAAATTTTCTATAAGCTGCATATGCAATAATTAATCTAACAACATTTAGTCTAGCTACAAGGGAAAAGGTCTCTGTAAAATCAATGCCTTCCATTTGGGAGTACTCTTTTCATACCAGTCTTTCTTTGTTCTGAATCACCTTACCATCTTCACTCAACTTGTTTCAGAATAATAATATAGTTACGATCACATTCTTGTTCATAGGTTTGGGAACAATAGTCTAGGTCCTATTTTTCTCTATTTGATCAAGCTCTTCTTTCATTTCTTTTACCCAACTTTCATTAATCTTAGCAACTAAGAACTTATTTTCAACTATTTTTAATGAAATAAATTACCTATTGTCTATGTACTCAATACAATTAGATTTCTTGTGCTCCCAATGATTTTGCACTTTACTTCCATAAATTATAATCGCCATCCCTTATCCTATAGCTTTCCAACACTAAATAAGTTATGTCTTAAACCTTCAATATATAGGACATCATTAGTACTATTCTTACCATCAAGAGTGATAGATCATTTTCTCATAATAAAACAAGGGCTATTATTACTGAATCTAATAACACCACCATCATAGTCTTTAGGCTTCACAAACTTATCTTTATCATGAGTCATGTGATGTGAACATCCACTATCATTGAACCATTCATTTATTGTGTCAACATGCAAAATGAAAGCTTTCTCTTCTTTAGGTTTATCTTCTTTAATAGCAATACACACAATTTCTTCTTCAGCACTAGATTCATCGTTAGTCACACTTTCTTCATCATAAAAATATTTATTACCCTTAGAATGAAATTCTTAGATCTGATCTTAGATTTCATAGAAGCTTTATTAGGACATCTAGAAGTAATATGACCAATCTTATTATAGTTAAATCATTTCAAAGGAAACTTTCCTTCATACATACTGGAGCCCTTAGATAGTCATATTTCAATCAAGGATTCAAATTCAACAATCTTCCTTTCCTCTTCCATGATCTCTTCCCATTTCTTAGCATAGTGGTTGAAGTTGTCTTTAGAGGAGCTAACTCCCTTGTCATGCTTAGTTACACTGGCTTTGAATGCAATTTCAACCTTTAGAAGTTCCTTACTAAGAGTAGTCATCTCATAGGCACAAAGTCTACTTGCCAAATGTTCTCTTGAAATTTATCTAATAGTTATCAATTCCTCAATAGCTACAATCTTCTCACTATAACATGTGGGAAAAGATCTTATATTTTTTTTTACAACTTCATCACCAATAAAGGTACTGGACCACCACATTTGATTACACAAACTAGTGTTTGAAATATTCAAGACTATCCAAGTTACTGAGAGGGGAGGGGTGAATCAGTAACTTCAAAAACTTTTAACAAATTCAGATCTTAATCATATTCCAAATAACATTTATATCAACAAGCTAACTGCATGCATGAATAATTGAAAGAATAAAACATTCATAACACTTCAAACACACAGATTTGGTGACCCAGAAACCTTTCAAATAGAAAGTAAAACTAGGGTGGGGATGATACCCACAAAACTTCAATACTGCAGTATAAAATTTGCCGGTTAAGGCTTACAATGATCACTTCTGATGATCTGCCCTGTTAGGAGCAATAAGGACTGCTAGGTCCACCTTGTTAGAGGATTTACAAACATACAATAAGTATGCACTCGGTTAAGAGATTTTACAAAAGACTGTTAGGTCTACCCTGTTAAAGGATTTGGGGCTGATTCACTTATTAGGATGAAATAGTAGATCTCTTACTTGCAACTGTACTTGCTATTTGAGATTATTTGATGTACTGATCGCCTTCTGTGATAGATATGTCTCTGCTACTCCTTATACTGCTGTAGCCCTTTGTAATTCACTTATCTCTACCTTTCTTGTATCTTCGCATATACTTTTCTCATTTCTACATTTCTTCTCTTCACACCTTGGATATGATACAAAACATTGTTTATATATCAATCCAAGACAATTACATAATAATTACAAAGTCAGCTCTTAAACAAGAAAACACAAATATTACTGAGTTGGCCCAAATATAGTGGCTCAGTTACTACAAACTAACTCGGTGACTTTCTGATACATGACATCCATTGCATTACTCAGCATCGTCATGCACTCGGTAGAAGTGGAGACTCGGTCCATACTAATCACACAGTCATAGTTTCGAACTTAGTGTATACTAGAGACTTGGTAGATATAGTGTCACTCGGTAAACACTGCTTGGTCTGCTCGGTAAACACTGTTCTGTCTGCTCAGTAAACACTATCCTATTTGCTCGGTAAACACTGTCCTGAATAAGTGTTGTCACTAATGACAAACATACTTAATGCCAAAAATCTCACTAATGACAAACATACTTAATGCCAACAATCTCCCCCTTTGGCATTAGTGACAAAAACACTTATTGCCCAAAACTTATATGCAAAAATCATGTTGAATCTATTTTTGACTTTTCAAAAATTTATCTTTGTCATACTGTTGTATATACATTTCATGACTCCCCCATATAGTATACATATATACAAGTATCTTATTTCACCTCATGCTCATATTTCCTATTTTTCACATATACTTTCTCCCACATATCTTATATACTTTCTCCCCCTTTTTGACAATAATGCCAAAGGTGTATATACAAATATTTTACACAAAGATGCCAAAATGTGAAAGAAAATCAGAATGTACCTTACTAATCAGTGCTAGAGTTCTATCCCAATTCTCTTGCAGAATCTTGCATGTATGGAGTGCAACTTGGACTTCCGCGGAGAGTTCAATCATATGATCTGCAATAGAAAACTGATTGTCATGGATCAATGTTTTTGAGTGTGCAATATTCTTCTACATTGTATCCATGATGGGAAGGATCATATTCTGAATATCTAACAGTGTTGTCCTGATCCTTGCATCTTCTCTCAATAACTTTGACTGCTTATCAGATAGGAGTCTGATTGTCATATGATGTGCAAAGCTTGAACTAGGTTCAAGTTGCAACTTTTGTGCACTAACCTTTAGATCCTCATCAATCTTATTTAATTTTTCCTTCATCTCCTTTGAGAACTCGACAACATTACATACCTTGACAAAAAGTGATGTTACCTTGGAATAGGAGGACTCAATGTTAGTCAAAACTGAATATAACTCTGCTTGATTGATAGCTATTTTCTGAGCAATGTGCTCAAGCACTTTATTATCAAACTTCTTCTTAGCCTTCTCAAGCAACTTATCTGATCCAGAAGAATCCTCATTGAACTTGTTAACTGCTTCTACCAACTGCAACAAAATGTGTTGAGAGGAATCAACCTCAACACCTATAGTCTCTGTTAAAATATTCTTGGCATCCTCAATGATCTTATATTCCTAATCTCTTTCTTCTCTTAGCTTTTTCTGCTTTGCCTTCTTCTAGAGGAGTTCACCAACCATTTGCATTTGGTTTGCTATGAGGTTTGCAAAGTCCAATTGGGGAATCTCTATCTTTTCATCTAAATCTATGTCCTCTTCTACATTTTTACTCAAAAATTTTGTACTCAGTTGAGCCTTGGGTTCAACTATCATTGTACTTAATGCCTTTGTGGTAGAAATTATTGTAGACATAGTAGGACTTGCAGTGAAAAATGGTAAACTTTCAACTGATGGAATGTTAACTGGAATACTTGATGAACCCAAAACTGAAGTATTTACAACTGTAGAATCTGAAGTACTTACTGAGGAAAACTTAAAACTAAAGTACTTGCTGCTGAAAAATTCAAAATTGAAGAAGGTACTGAAGATGATGCTGGAGACTGCAACTCGGTTGAAGAAGGAGGTTGGAGCTCAGTGGAAGAAATGATAACAACTTATGTCATCGATATATTGAGCTGTGCTAGTGATGATTGGACATTTGATGCATCTGTAGGAGTTGTCACAATCACAGTTGAAGCTATCTCTGAGTTAGATGTATCAATTTTTGCTGGAGGGAAGGAAGTGAGGCAATTACCTCTGCAGCTATCCGAATTGGATCATCTTCCTCATCATTCTATTTGCCTTTCTTGGTAGCTTCTTCCTCTACTTCTTCTACCTCAACATTATCTATCTATACTAATTCATCCTCTTCTTCATCACTATCATCTTCAATATCTTTAATTACAATAGTTTCAATACTTGGTTTGTGAAGATGATAGATGTTTTTCCAAGTAGATTTTGCAATTTTCACAACCGACTCTATATCTTTGATCAAAATCAAACAACTGTTGAATTTTAGTTTCATCTTATTCTCATTTTCTATCAATGCCTTATTAATTTCAACATTTTTCAAACTTGGTATCAACTATCTTAAGGTTTGAGCATATATGTCCTTGACAGTTTGCCTTGCATTGGACCATCTTAGCTTGACTTTGTCTAGTAAAACTCCTAGGATTTGAGAAGCCATGTCTTCAGGTGAGTACTTCCATTTTCCCATTTTCTCAATAACAACATCTTCAATTTCTTGTTGCTCTGCTTCAGATCTAATTTCATATTTGAGAGATTTGAGATTTGCAATTCCAGATCCTTCTCTCAAATTCTTAATCTTTTCTTCTAATGAGGGAGGAGGATTTTTGAGTACAATATTATCACTGACTTTACCTGCCTTGCCCCTTGATCTTTTCCTTGTGAATACTATAGTGGGTTGCTCAGTTACCTTGGTGATAGTTACCTTTCCTTTCTTCTTTACAGGAACTTGTTCTTCTTTACTTTCATCCTTTTCTTCTTCTTCTACAATATCCTCTCCTTTGCCTTCGGTTAACATTAGAGGTGTGCTAGATTTCATATTGGCCATCCTCTTTCTGCCTTTGTTAACCACCTATGGGAGCTTTATGATTAGCTCAATTCTTACCTTAGCTTCATCATATGTTCCAAAGTATGGAGCCTTTGGATCAATGGGTTGATTGACTAGGGCTTCAATTATATCCTTTATCTCATCAATATTTACCTCATAAGGAAGAGGTTTCAGCCATACAGTCCTAGGCCTTACTGCTTGAATATAGACTCTGTCACAATCAACCATGAAACAAACATCATCTTTATAATCTTCCACCAACTTTTGTGGAATCCAGAATCTATTATTCATCTTTTCTTCAAAGGACTCAAAATAGTTATACATTATGCTTACAAAATTCTCACCCAATTCTACAATGTACTCATTTATTTGATAAAGAACAGGCACATCCTTTCTCCATACTACTGTGCCTTCTGATGGGAAGAACTTTTGAACATAGAAAAATAAACAAACCAATAGCGAGCCAAGCTTACATGGATTGTTCTTTGAGGTTTGAATGCTCTCCATATTCTTGTTGAGCTGATTCAACAACAAATCTGCTAGGTCAAAAGATAGATTGTTCTTCACAATTTTGTAGGCTAGGTCAACTGCTTCACATGAAACACTATTCTGCCGACTTGAACTGTATATCTTGTGAGCTATGACATAGGTGCCAAATTTTAGTTCTGCATCGGTAATACTGCTTATTCTCATACCTCTACCATCCCACTCGGCTAGGGTTTTCTTTTCTAGCTCTACCCGACCTAGGGTTTTAGTAGATTTAGTTTTTTCAAGCATGGGAAGACCAGTGATTCAGTGAATCATCTTCTTGGTTATCTCTACTAGTTGCTCTAGCCAAATTTTTCCTTCATGTACTCGGCTTAGGATGTATCTTTTCCATTTTATCTGGAAACTCTGAGGCAAGTGGGTGATTTGAACTAAACCCTTATCTTCCAAATGTTTATGTTCCAGTTTTAGAACACCATCAACACACAGTTCATCATGAACAACATCTATCTCTAGCATTCCAAGCTCTTGAATTGTACACTTAAAATTGTACACACTAAAATGGTGCACTTCTATGGATCATTACATGCAAGGAAACTCAAGAATGAGCCCTCACAAATCGATCCATAGCTCCCTAGGCATGGAGTGCAAGGGTTTTAAGAATGCTCTCAGCTAGAGCTATTTAGCCTATAACCTTGCTAGTAAACCATGCAATGGGAGATTCAATGAAGACAAGGGCAAGAATGCCAATATCCTCAAGAATCAAGAATGAGAATGCAATGCAATGCTATGCTAGAAATGGAAATGCAAGCTAAACTATGAAAGGAAATATGCAAGTATTACAAAGCCTCCTAGTTAAGCTCGATGAATTAATCTAAAGCATAAAGGAAATCTAAGCTAAGAATGAAGCTACTATGCAAGAGATGAAACTATGAAAGCATGTAAATGTGATGCAACAATGATTTCTTCAAAAGCTTGATGCAAGAATGTCTTCAAATCTTCAAAAGCTCCAAATGCACCAAGAAAACCTGCAACATAACATTAGCATAAAAAGTTGGGGATCTAGAATGAAGAAGAGAGCTCTCCTTTTATAAGAAATGAGGAGGAATAGACCATGGAGATTAAGAGGCAAAAGATTTAATCAACGGTGGAGCTTGAAAGAGGAGCAATCCATGTGCACAAGTATCCTCCAATAGGAAAATAGGAGTTGACTTTTGTGTCCATATGAGACAAAAAGTGTTTTTTTCCTTTTTATAAAATTAGAATAATGCTTTATTTGTGCAACTTAGGATAAGAGGAAAAGTGGGGGCTTTTTATTTATTAAAAGGAGAGGAAATATTCCTTTTAATAAATAAAGACTTAGGATAAAATGGTTAGCCCATAGAAAATAATCGAATAAATGATAGAGCCAGGATTTGATCAAGAACAAGCAATTGATGATTTAGCAAAAGGGGCTAATAGTCTAGGTGACCATTTTTAGGTGTATACAAAAATGACTGCAAATGTCATTTACAAGAAATACCTTAGGAGGAATCTGTGATTGAGCTCCATTCAGGTATAGGGTTTCTGCAATGGCGGGCACAAGTTTGAAATCTGGCACTTTCCATTCTCCTTGAACTAACATTTCTGAACCATTCTTCACTTTAGTGCTGGATGATGCCATGGTAGCTTGGCAGATAAATAAATTCTCTGAAAGAATTTGCTCTGAATTTCTTGATCGCACTAGGAAATTTTTCTGCTTGATATGCTGATATTCACGGTAAAGAATGAACTCGATTTCATGCTTTTTGTTAAAATTTTGTCATTAATGCTCTGTAGGAATTAGGGTATTGAACTCGACAAACTATCATCCACTATCCATTAATTGCTCAGTGAAGATTCCTCAACTCAATGAACATATGAATTCATACTACTCTGACCTTACTCGGTAACCATATGAAATTAGGTTACTCCTGACCTTGCTCAGTTGTAACTGATACCGACCTTCCTGGGATCCTTCTATATCTTGCATACTGATTGATCTTTCTTTCCTTCAATTCAGGAACTGCTTGGAATTTATCTATGAAGATACAGTTCTAGTGCTTCCTTGAGGACTTAATTGGAATTGATAGAGCCACCCTCTTCATGAGTGACTACATTACTAGAATTGATTTTCTTGGTAGATTTAGGAATCCATTGTTGTCTCATCTACTTCCTGATGCTATCTGCTTTTGGTTTCTTTTCATCTTCAACTTTGCCTAAATTCATGCAATTTTTAGCTATATGACCAAGCTTAGTGCATTTATAACATCTTATAGTAGTATCCCTTTTTCTCAAGTGATGTCTTACACAATTTTTGCCAATGTGTCCATATTCACCACAGTAATGACATCTACACCAAGTGTTGTAATCCCAACCAAATATTGCTTTCACAATTTGTTCTGCTGGATTAGGTGTTTTAGATCTGCATTCTGATGCCTTGTGACCTTGTTTGTTACATATGTGACATTTGCCTTTAAATCTTGGTTTCTCCTTGCATTCATTTTCTTTATGACCATGGTGATTGCAATTGTAGCATTTTCCATTAAATTTTGTTTTTCCATTATTCCAACATTTGTTTGAAGTATGACCAATTTTTCCACAGTGATTACAAGTAGGTTTCTAATTCTTTTGAGTATCTTGTTTGGAGGATTGACCTTCTTCTCTGTATCCAAGTCCTGCTTTTACTTTTTGCCTATGAAGGTTTTGTTCATACAACTGATTCATATCTTCCTAAGATTTCAACATTCTCTCATTGATTTGCCTTTTAGTGTTTAGATCATTCACCAATCTTAAACTGATTTGCTTTTCAGATCTCAGCTCCTCTCTTATATTTTCATTTTTTGATCTCAGAGTCAAGATTTCTTCATTTGTATTGGAGATCTAATCAATAAGGTTTTCTAGCTGAAGAGTTTGATTTTGGATTTCATTGTTCTTTTCATCTATTTCATCTTTCATCTTGTTTCTTTGTTCCAAGATTTCACAGAATCTTGTTGACTGAATTTCCTGTTCTCTTTTCAATTTTCTTACTTCTTCTTACAGAGATCCATTCTTTTCTAGAAGTTCTTTGATAGCATTGCTTGCTTCATCAGAGCTGCTTGAAGGGAAAAAGTCTTCAATCTTTTCTTCAACATACTAGTGGTCATTCATCTAATTTGCAAGTTCCTTCTCTTTAGGGATTGGGAAAGATGTTCTTTTGCTTCCTTGAGTTGAGCTATGGCCATTTCCAGATCTAGCTTTTCATTCTCAATTACTTTGTTAAGTCTAAATATCTCCATTATCCTAGATCTTTACTGAAGATGTCAAACTTTATCCTGATAACCACAATGCTTTGATACCAATTGTTGGAAATATTCAAGACTATCCAAGTTACTGAGAGGGGAGGGGTGAATCAATAACTTCAAAAACTTTTTAAAAATTTAGATCTTAATCATATTCCAAATAACATTTATATCAACAAGCTAACTGCATGCATGAATAACTAAAAGGATAAAACATTCATAACACTTTGAACACACAGATTTGGTGACCTAGAAACCTTTCAAATAGAAAGTAAAACTGGGGTGGGGATGATACCCACAAAACTTCAATATTGTAGTATAAAGTTTGTCGGTTAAGGCTTACAGTGATCACTTCTGATGATCTTCCTTGTTAGGAGCAATAAGGACTGCTAGGTCCACCTTGTTAGAGGATTTACAAACATACAATGAAGTATGCACTCGGTTAAGAGATTTTATAAAAGACTATTAGGTCTACCTTGTTAAAGGATTTGGGAGTGATTCACCTGTTAGGATGAAATAGTAGATCTCTTACTTGCAACTATACTTGCTGATTGAAGATTTTTTGATGTACTGATCACCTTCTATGATAGATATGTCTCTTCTACTCCTTATATTGTTGTATCCCTTTGTAATTCACTCATCTCTACCTTTCTTGTATCTTCACATATACTTTTCTCATTTCTACATTTCTTCTCTTCACACCTTGGATATGATACAAAACATTGTTTATATATCAATCCAAGACAATTACAAAATAATTACAAAGTTGGCTCTTAAACAAGTAAATACAAATATTACTGAGTTGGCCCAAATATAGTGACTCGGTTACTACAAACTAACTCGATGACTTTCTGATACATGGTGTCCACTGCGTTACTCGGCATCATCATGCACTCGGTAGAAGTGGAGACTCGGTCCATACTAATCACATGGTCATAGTTTCAAACTTAGTGTATACTAGAGACTCGGTAGATATAGTGTCACTCGGTAAACATTGCTTGGTCTACTCGGTAAACATTGTTTTGTCTACTTGGTAAACACTGTCATCTCTACTCGGTAAACATTGTCCTGAATAAGTGTTGTCACTAATGACAAACATACTTAATGCCAACAACTAGGTCATTTAATCTCTACATATAGGTTGAGATAGTTTTAGTTTCACTCGTCTTCATATCTTCATACTTCCTTTTAAGACCCTCCAACTTAGCTTTCTTTCCATATGTGTCACCTTTATAAATAATTTCTAGTTTAGTCCATACCTCATGCACTGTCTTCAATCCATAGGTGTGAAAATGCTCCATATTTGACAAAGCACGGATCAGAGCTTCCCTTTCTAACATTTTCTCCTTGAATTTCTTTTTTTCATCAGTAGTAGCCTGAAAGAAGTCATTAGGAATGGTGTAAGGCTTCTGTTTGATATATCAATATTCATATCCCATGCATATAAGATAAGTAATCATATGATCCTTCCATATTAGATAATTTTATCCATTAAAGTTATGACTTTCTTTCCTTATGTTTGTCGTGACTGATCTCCTTTAAGAGATTAAGTTTCTTCAAAAGAACTTAGCTCTGATACCAATTGTTAGGCCCAAAAAGAGGCAAGCACAACTGAGAGGGGAGGTGAATCATTTGTGTACTAACAATTAAAACTTTAAACCAATTAAAGAAATTAATGATATGAAAGATAAATTATAATGCAAGATTCACAACACATAATATAGGAAACTACATTTGTTTTCGAGGAAACCTAGTTAAGGGAAAACCCTTGTGGGAGCCAAATGCACAAGCTAGATTTAGTTTGTTAAAAGTACTTCCAAGTTAAGAGAAAATGAAAACAAAAGGGGAATGAAAATGCATTCACAAGACCACTACCTATAGCTCACTTCTCACAATACAAATATGTGGAGCTGAGTTGGGTTCACTAATCAATCTTTGATTACATTTTATAAGGGTTGACAAATAGTCTAGAACAAGTGAACTGAATTACAACATTTTATGTGCCACTATAGTTCCAATAGAGTATAATTTTTGCCTCAACTGAAGAATACAAACATCCTCTTCCTCTTCTCTATACTCCACACACTCGCACACTATGCAATCATAAAATGATTCCCATTTATACATATTATAATTAATAAAGAACAACAAGGTCGGCTAAGACCTATAAAAATAAATCATACAAATATTATAACCAAACTATATTGTGATCCAAATCAAGTTGACCAAAACTTAGATAGGATCCAAAGCATCATCCTTGAATATGCCATGACTTCACCAAATCCACACTAAGAATTGCAACACATTACTTCACCAAGTCATGTAAGACCTAAATGAAGAAACGTCACACACTAGAAAATCATGAAATATAGTATCCTCGATCAATGTGAACCATGAACATATTCATAACACCATCCAAGAATACTAGTAAGAAGCAAGATTAGATTCCCTAACCTTCGTATAAACTAAATCTCAAAATCCAAACTTATCTCTGTAATGAATACCAACAACACTGAATAAAAAAGTGTATCACACTGAAAAGATATCTTGTTGAATGCTAAATGATGAACAACACTAGTTGAGGGGAGAACAATGAGTCCCAATATTACCACCATCTTTGCATCAACTGAATCAACAACACCGATCTTCACTGAAGTAGTACTTCAACCTCTGATACAAGAATATCGAAATACTAGCACCTGATCAATCAATCATATCTCACTCAAACTATTATGGGAACCTCTGTAAGTTGACCAAAATCAACTACAAACATATCTAAAATATCATCTATAATTTTAAAAAAATATCTTTAAGATATAACCCGATCAACTGAAATCATCTTCTCTGAACAAACTAAACAGACTACCTGTACAATAGCAATAGTATGTTGACATCAATGACAAAATATTAATGTTAGCATACATAAACATGGTCTATTTGACAATCTCTAACATACTCAATAATCTCCCAACGTCTAGTTCTTGAGTTGGGAGTTGTAGATTTTCTTTATGAGATTTTATTTTTTGAATGTTTTGATTGCCCCATTATTTTTAGATTCCATGTTTAAGACTATGTGTGTCAACATATCTATTAATTGAGTGAGCCTTTTTTGAGTTTCCTTTAGTTTAGTCAAAAATAGATCCAACTTTTTGTTAATCTCTCATTCTTCACCCATTGGCTTATTTCCAGATTTCTATTCTGATTTCCTTTTTCTGTAAGTTTTGAGTTCCTTATTGGTCATTCACTTCACAGGGCGGCAAGAATGTTGGCTTTGATACTACTTGTAATGTCCACATTTTCACTATCCAAGTGTTGAGACTATTGTTCCAATATTTCCTACTTACAATGTGAAATATATATTATTTAAACAAGTAATGGAAGTTAAATGTAAAATCTAATTGATCTATATATATTTTCAACAGGCATTGTTTCAGATACTATGATGTTCACTATAATTTATATCTGATGCAGCTAATATAAATTTAGGATAAAAATATTTGATATATAATTGTAAAACTAATAATGGCAATTGTAATATCTAATCTGTAGCCATGATACATACCACATAAAATATATCTTAATGCTCATGCAAAGAATCATTATATAAATATATCTATATATTGATGTTTTTGATAAAGCACTGAATATATACAAAATCTAAAGTAACATCACTTACAACGATATAGTTGTTTTCTGTGATGTACAATTGTGTCATTGCAATAATAATGTTGGTTGTGTTTGATGTAATAATAAGTCTATGCACTATCAAGATGTCATCTATGAATAAGGCTTTATATACTTGCACCAAAGGTGTTGTAAGGCAAAATTCTCTAAACAAAGGAATCAATAAAGGATGAAAGGGTTATATATAAAAATATGTAATGATGTCTTATAGAGGGAGTTGAACTCCATCTTATATCTTAGAATATCGATTAGATTGCATCTCTTGAATATTGAAGAGACATATCTTTCTAAATCATGTCTCTTCAAGCATAAATCAATTTGTTATGCAAAATATATCTCTTCATGTTATTAATTAATTTATTATATTAATTAACTTAAAGATGCTATTATAATAAGCAAGTTATTGACTTAACATAGTCAATCAGATATTAAATTAAATCTACTTTTTTATGACTTCTATAGCCAATCAACTAAGATAAAATGTTGATATGGAGAAGGATATGAAATGCATGTGAAAGATGGAAATCATCACTAGACATAAGTAACACTAGTTATAATCATGGGTGGAATTTAATGCAATATGGAATATGATTTGTACAAAGATGGTGAAGTGTGAAAATGTATGGCTGCATGAATATGTGAAATGAATGGAATATGAATTCAATTTTATAATTTATTATGCAATCATGAATGTTGGTTACATGATGATGGGTGGGCCTAGCCGATCAGCATGCCATCAATCCTTCATGAAATTAGCATGGTTTTGGTGTCATTTAAAAGTGATCAAATGATTGACCACTTTTAGTTAGTATCATAACAATACTAGTAGCATGGATTATCACTGTCCTGATGATGGATTAATTGCATCAATCATCATATAATCGAGAAGCTTGCTATGTTTCACTTATTTCTACGTATGTTATATAACTTATGTAGAAGACACAAGGTATGCCACCCCTTGTCATAATATTGACATGTTTATGAAGAATGCAAAAAGTATAAAATTAGGGACATCACAAAAGATGAACCATAAACAAAATTGTGCAAAATTGTTTTTAGATAATGTCATTTTATGAATATCTCCCTTCTTGCATATAGCATTGCCTTTCTCCCTGGCAGCATCCATTATTTTGTAACTCAATTTGAATAGCATATTTAACAAAAATGTTATATATGAAAAATGCCTAAAAATGAAAAAATATTCATACTCGATGTTTGACCATGGCGACTAATAAGTTATGCACAATTGAACAAGGTCATTGAAAGAATTAAAAAATGCTCATCAATATGAAAGTCTAAAAGTCATTACAATAAATGCAGATTAACAAAGCCAACTACAACCTCAAAAACTATATTATAACATGAAAACTAAACAAGCCAAGACCCTAATAAAACAAAAATTCTCTATCACTCATCAACTATATATAATATTCTAAAAATCTACTATTTATTATTTTGGTATATACATTGTTAGTCCAACCTATCTGTAGGCTGAGACTTATGTTTTCAATTGATTTTATGTTATTCCTTTGCCTTAAAAACAGTGCCTGTGCAAAATATTAAACATGATTTTCAATGTTTGAAGTGCATTATTTTTTATTTTGAATTTTTTTAAAACTATTTCTTTTTTCTTATTGGCTGTTCCTATTTTTGCTGGGGTTTAATTATTTTTTCATTGTGAAAATTAAAAAAAATTATCTAATTAATTAAAAAGTAAGAAAAATAAATATTTATTTACTAGTACTATTCTTTAATATTTTATACTTTTTATACATGATTCCTTTACATTTAATCTAATAAACCAATTTTATCTAAATATTTATTATCTTATTAAACAAATTATATATTAAACTCTGTTTTATTATTAATTTTATTTATTTTTTATTTTTTATTTTTATTGATGCACATTATTGTTTATTCTATTTTTATTTTTATTTAAATTTAAATTTAAAATTATTCTAATTATTTATGTTGTCACAATCATAAATAAAAGATATTATAAATAATTTAATTTATAATTATTTTTCTTCTATTTAAGTTTGAATTATTCATCTTGCACCCACTTGTCTTTATTATCTTTATTATCTATCACTTTTTTTAAGTATTTAAAAATAATTTAATAAGCTAATGATATACTTAAATTGTATTATTTATTATTAATATTATATATTTTAAATTATTGTTATTTTTAACATTTACATTTCTATATTTTGACTATTTTTTTCTAGATTTTTTAATCTAATATAGATCTAAAAATTACTATGACAAAGAAAAGTCATTAATAATTCAGTTTACAATTATTTTGTTCCATTAAAATTTGAATTATTGTAAAATATTTATATTTTTAACTCCATATATATATATATATATATATATATATATATATATATATATATATATATATATATATATATATATATATATATATATATATATATATATATATATATATATATATATATATATAATCCCTCTTAAATACCTCTCATATATCACTTCATACATCTTTATCTTTCTATATTTCCCTCTTTCTACCTCTATTTCTCAGTCTCTCTCTCTTGTTCTCCCTTTCAATGTTTCACTCTATATTTTATCTCTATCCCCCCCCCATTTATATCTCTATGTTTCTTATTCTGTCTGAAAGAATGTATGCATATTTTTGGGTATGATATATCAAATCTAGCAATAAAGGTTTTTTTATCTCTAAAATATGACATGGATGGTGGAGCTCTTTTCGCATGGACTAATACACCCAGGTCTCTTCCTAGTAATGTTTTGTCATGTGTCAAAGCAAATTTTGACTATGCAAAGGTGTGTTCTTCTTCCTCTTTGTACACAATGCCAACCTTTATCTCTTTCTCTAGATATTGAGTGCTAATTGAATTCATAGGCTTCGACCATTTCAGGAATTTGTTCATCAAGAGCTAAATATCAAGGACAACATGAAATTTGTTCATCTTGAGTTAATGATTCTAATTTGGACATCTTTGTTATCATAGATTCGGTCATACTAGTCTAGACTATACCTACCACAATTGTGCACATGTCAAAAGAAAGAAAACTTCATTGAATGACTAATCCTTAATTATTCTAAATAAATAGAAATCAGGCATGTAACCATGAATTTGATTTTTGAGAAATTATAATATGGAATGTTGGATCCTTAACTCATGAATTGAGTATTAAATTTGTCTCATGTATCCAATTGATTCTTGAAATAGAAAATCCATAATGCAGCCATTGAGATAAACATTATTTCAATAGATACTTTCAACCTCAGACATTAGAGTAATAGGATTAAGTAAATCAAATTATAACAAGTTATTTGCATTGTAAACAATAAGTATCAAAGATTTGTATTGAAAGATTTAGTAATTAATGGAAAGTAATATTTTAACCTCTATTTCAAACTAGCCACATAATTTAGCAACATTTTGTCTGATTACACAAGCTATTTTATTGTAGGTGTTAAGTTGTAAATATGTCTTTTGTCAAGTAACTCTATCTTACAACTGGTCAATTTGTCTTTTAATTTTTTAGACATTGAAATAAACATGAACTTAAAATAATTACTTTTGACGATCACAACATAATTATTTCTCCTACTAATTAACTGTAGGTTAGTCTCGGCATAATCAAGGTAAACGGACTACTTGAGCTTTTGCTTGGTGTAAAGTTTTTTAACGCTTTAATTTAAAATTCTTAAATTTTATATGGACATTAAATCACAGGAACTATAGCTACCCGTTTATAATGCATTTTTCTGTTTATAATTTTTTGTCTAAAGAAATAGAAGAAGAATGTCCCCCAACGGATCACACTGACGCCCCTTCAACCAGCCGAGAATACTCGCGTCCGACCGCCGACACAACGAATTTACGCATAATTGAGAGTCCCCCGCCCAACATACCGACTAGCAGGTGAGATACCTTTTAATATGAATATTTCAGTCTTTCTCCGCCATAAAAGTTCAATTTTAGAACTCATTATTTGACTTAACAGTGACCCAGGACAGAATTATTTGGTTCAAGATGTATTTCTCAGTCACAGTGGTAAACAGAAAAATTTTGTTAGGCAGCTGCACAGAGACCTCACAAACCAGGGCGTGACCTGCTTCTTTGATCAAGATCGTGGAAGTTTGCCAGTGGCGGAAGCTTTCCCCTCTCGTATTTTTGAAGCCGCTAAGACGTGCAAAGTTGCAGGTTTACTTCTCTCTATGGATTTCCTCCAGTCCAAGTGGCCAATGCTCGAACTTTCTGCTTTTGTGGAAGCAAAAGACACAACAAATCAAAATCTCAAAATTCTACCCTTGTTCTTTACGATTCTACCGGAGGCTCTAAAGAATTTTACGGCAGACAATGAAAAGTGGAAACAATTGCAGATTTCCGAGGAAAGGCGAGTCCAATTGCAGAAAGCTCTCAAGGCAATACGGCAAATTAACGGCTTGATATTCAACGAAGATGATGATGAAGTGAAGTTTAGAGATGAAATTGTGAAAGAAATCTGGCGTATACTTCCAACACCCTCACCAAGGTATTACGTCCCTTGTATGCAGGGACAAGCGCGAATGTGTCAGGTGAGAACACCTGCCTACCTTGATTTGCTTTTTATGTCACGCATAAACACCTCTGTATTTATTGTATGTATTGGTTGCAGGAGGTTGCAGATTTCTTCAACACTGTTCATCCCGACAGGAAGGGTATCCGTATTGCAGGATTGTATGGAATAGCGGGCCAGGGGAAAACTACACTTGGCAAGGCTTTCTGCAACTTCAAATTGGGGGAATTTGAAGGTAAAGTATGCCATCTGGAATTTTCAAGAGGCGATTCATTTGAGAGAACTAAACTCGCCCTGAACTATCTCCCTGGCTACCCTCAGTTGATTCTTGAAACGCCAATAGACCAAGATGAGGTGAGCAATTTCATATCTTCTAGTTTGTTTGCAACCCCAGTGTTATGAATGGTAAACAAAATGTGTAAGTATTCTCCAATGTTGTGATATATTTCACAGGCACAAGTTGAGCTGTTCAGAAGAGTGAAGGGCCAAAGGGTATTGTTGGTTCTCGACAACATCACAAAAGAAAGCATAGATGAAGCGATGCATTATCTTAAGGCGGAGTTGGGAAACAACAGCTGGATCCTTTTGAGCGCAAGAAGCGTAGATGTTCTAGTAAAGCATTTCAAGATAGATAAGCAGTCATGCATGCGCGTACCAGAGCTCAAAGAGGAAGAGGCCATACGCATATTGTTGGAAAGGACATGTGTAGAGGAGTCAACTTTGGAGGCAGAGGACAGAGCTTTTGCTGTCAAGTGTGCAGACAGATGTTCCTTCAAAGATTTCGGTCCCAGAGATCGAACATTTCATCCGTTGGCCTTAAAAGCTCTTGGCCGCCACCTATGCAGTAAATACGGTTCAGATTTGTCAGCATGGGTTGATAAGACAGAAGGCTTGGTAGAGCGGTCGGGTTATGGCTTAGATGACTTGTTCACTTTGCTGGGCAAAGCTTTTGACAACATGCTTCCTGAACATCGCACCATTTTTATGCTTCTCACGCTATATTTGCCACCTAGCATGTCTCCAGACAAAGTTACTCAATGGGTGGCAGTGATACTGAACAAAGATCTCGAATTTATTGAGACAGCTGTGAGTTTGAATATTTTTTCTTTTACGAGTTTTTAGTTCATGATTTGGATGTTTTTAACGAAAAACCGCTGAAGACTCAATTCATATGTGGTTTCAGGTTGACGATCTATGTAAGAAGTCTTTTATTGAAAATACTGTACCCGAAATTCGCATCCACGACCTATATGTTGAATTTGCACAAAGCAAAGCAACTGAAATGGGGAGATGGCTGTGGTTGAAGGGCGACCCATGTAGTCCACGTGGGTTAATATCAGAACAGGATGCAGGGTTTGAATTGGTCAGGTTGGAGCAGTGCATGCATGAAATTAGAGTGCCCCAGATCACCCTCCACCACCTTCAAAATGTGTTGGTGCTTCAGCTTGTAGGCGTTCATAAAGTGGGCAAACTGGACTTGGGTGGGATGGGCTGTCTCAGAAGCATTACATTACACAATTGCAAACAACTGAGAGCTATTAAAGGCATGAAAAAATTGCACCGGCTGGCGTGGCTTCAGATAAGCGAAGTAAATCCATTGTTTGTACTTCCCAATTTAAGCAGTCTCAAAGGTTTACAACATCTTGAGATCAATTTTGCAGGCAGCTGGGTGGTGAATCAGCTGGCAGGTCTTAGCGGTTGTGCTTCTCTGAGAGAGATTAATCTTTGTTGTCGATCCCTCATGGAGCTCCCAAGGTTGCAAGGTTTACGGCATTTGGAGAAAGTGGAATTTAGTGTGCGTGATAAAATGAATGGGTCCTTAGACTTTACAGGATGCGTGGAGCTTCAAAGTACTGTCATCGACAGCGGGTCTTCCTTGGCTGCGTTAGTATTCCTCGCTGGATACAAGAAAGTATCTAAAACTGTATTGTGGGATCGTGATGCAGCGAAGCCATGTCCAGATATAGATGTGCCAAGTGCTTTAGAGGCATGTACAGTGAAAGATGACCAGATCGAGTCGTTTGTTTCATTCAATGTTTTCCCAGCGCTCAAAATATTGGAATCTTGTGACAGATTGAAAGATCTTCAACTTTGGAATTTAAATGTAAACAAGATTCCGAATCTCGGACTTCTATCAAAACTGACTGTGCTCAAACTTGGCAAGTGTGAAATAAGGGAGCCCCCGGATCTTTCATCATGTGTCTTGTTGGAGGATGTTTGTTTTTCCACGCTGGAAAATTTACAAAGTTTTCCCAACTTCTCAGCACTGGGGAGACTAAAGAAGTTAAGATTATATAATTGCTGGAGGGTTGAAGATCCTCCTGATATCAGTGGATGCAATGAATTGCAGGTATTCCATCTAGTGTATAACGACAGTATGAAAGGACCGCCAAACATGGGAGAGTCCCCACGATTAGAGGAAATCAAATTGAGTTGGTATTCTAATAAGGAAATTGGTGTCGACAGTTCTGAGTTCCATGCGGACCATGAATCTCCGGTGGAGAGCTTTAGAGAGGAAACCTTCTCAAATTTAGGTGATGTAAGCGCACCAGAAGCATTAAAGGAGTGGGAGTGGCTGAAGGGCAAGGGCATTGCGGGAACAAGGTATGTCCGTGCAGGGAAGATGTACTATTCAATCACAGCTCCCTATGAATCGCACGAGAGTCGAAGCCAGCTTTTGGGAAAGGTAACAGTTCTGCAATGGTCGGCGCTTCAACGGCGCGGAGCTTGGTTTTCGGGAGTAGTTTACTTTTTATTGCTTTGTATTTATTTGTTCATTGGTTCTTTTCAATTTACGACTTTTGCGGGCAAACGCGTCGTGATTTCACTTATTCTCACGTATCTTGTCATATCTTTATTTCCAGTTATACTGCTTGTGACAATTTGCTGTGTTTTATGCGAACATGTAAACAGCAAACTAAAACGCAGGGACACTTGGGTTTTTCCATAGATTCTCCATAGATATGATGAGGTTTAGCTGGCTGGATAGACACGGGTGTTATTATCACCACTTGTTTTCCCAGCAGGTGGACGTCATCGTAATTTTGAGACGACGTTTTTCTAGTTTGTATCGCACCTATGGCTGTGTCAAGAATAACGTATTTGTTGAGAGATCATACAAACGCCATATAGTTGAAATGGGATTGAGAAGGTAGTTTTTTTTTTTTTTTAAACCTTTGGCTCAAACCTATGATTTTTTTTGGAAGTATAGAGGGTTGTTAAAGTACTTGTCATTATAAATAAATGATCAAATTCTGGTCGAGATGGAGTATATAAGTATGTGATTTATAAAGCAAGTTTAAGTTATCAAATAATTTTATGATCATTTAAAACTTAAATTTAAGTTATATTTGAAATAATAATATGTTGTTTGTATTATGACAGATAATAATTATCTTTTATTCAATCATTTGTATTAGATATAAAGATTATAGATAGTAAAATTTACTTTTAGTAATTTAGATAATTGAGATCATTTAGATTGGATATAAGTTTTATTTAAATAATAAAATGATACAAATCAAACAAAAAATCATATTTTCTTATTCAATTATTTGGGATTTCATGTTTACATTTTTGTTAAAATAAAAAAAATTATTTTACTTCTTAGACATGTTGATGTGGTGAATTAATTAATGACTCACAACTCCAAACCTTAGTTGTACAATAGACAACAAAATATTCTACATTTCCCAAAAATGGAGGTCCTAAAAAATTCCATGTACCTACAACATCCCCGCAAATTTATCCTACATGACTAGGGGAGAGACCAAGTAGTTGAGCACCCTAATGCGCGCCTCTCAAAATCCAACATGAAATTTTCAAAAGACTCCCAATTTTTAATAGTGGCTCACTTAGCAAGTCCTCTAAATCTATAGCTAAGGTTTCAAGGTCGTATCATCAAATATGATGACATATTTGCATGCCTTACGTCAAGGTATCTAAAAAAGCCTCATAAAGGTGAGATTGAGAGTTAGGCACGTGGTCATTTTATTTGTACATTGAACTAGCATCTCATGCTCTGTTACTTTTGAGATCTAAAAAATACATGTAATTCAATTATGGGTACTCAAATCAATACTAACAACTTCAAAGTTACAACTATTGATACAATGGTCACTTACCATATTACCCTATGATGGCATGGAGAGGAGAGGAGAGGAGGAGAGGAGGCAAATTCAAGAATGGTAGGTGTTTCTTCTCATAGGGCCTGAACCTGAGGTATGGAATTCACAATCATAACAGAGGGCAGAATTCTACAGAGCGTTTTAGGAAGGATTCGACAGAAAATGACAAGAGGATTGAGATCGACCTTCTGGAAGAAATTGAAGAGGATGTCGCGCTCTAGGAAAAAATGGTCGTTATTGGTAGATTCGTTGGAGAGCGGTTGAAGAGGGAACAAATCAGGGAATGGATTCTGGAACAATGGAGCAGGGATGTTGTTATTAAATTCATACCAAAAGGCTTCTTCATAGTAATCTTTAAAGAAGCAGAGGAACGTGGGAAAATTCTAAATAAATAGAACTGGTCAATGAGGTTGATCCCTCTGTATTTACAACCGTTGCAACAAAATTTTGATTCTACTCCAGTAGTAGTTTACCAAACCCCAATTTGGATTCAGCTATATAAATTACCCTTAGAATACTGGGGGGATGCTAGTCTTCAATGCATCGGCAGATCGTTGGGAACACTTCTAGAAGTGGATGAAATAATTATTGATAATGACTCATACCTATATGCCAGAATTAAGATTGTGGCGGCATAAACTATTCCATCCTTCATTTTTTTTTAAAGAGGCAATTGTTCTTGGAAGCAACAGGTAGAGGTAGAAACATCAACTTTCGAGTACACCACATGTGGTCTTAAATCACACATAATCGTGAGCTATAAAGTATTTGTTCAGCCTGCAAAAGTTTGGGATCCAAAGATTAGACCCCAAAAAATAGTTACAAAAACTGTTTCACAGGCCCAAAGGGATCCATTGAAGGCAACTTCGGCTGGCATCTCTATGGAGGAAGGGGAATGCTCTATTTCAAAGACACAAAAATAAATTAGTCCCATGGTGACCACTCCGCATTGTGTACAATCTCAATCGGATTAAGAGATTGAATACGACAGGGAATCGATGGAGGACTTCCTTTCGGGTGATGCTTTGGATAATATAGAGCCTAGAGTTATTTGTCAATCTGCTAATGTACTCTTAAACAAAGCCAAAGGTGGAAGTGGGAGGTGATCTAACATGCAATTGAGAGAAGAGAAGACCGAGGAGAAAGGTATTATCAGTGTGGTAGATTTCATAAAGAAAACCAAGGGAGCAGGGATCTCCCTTGGGGAGAAATGAAGATCATTACTTGGAATGTCAGGGGCATCTCTGCTCCTGACAAAAGATGCTTGATAAAATGAGCGTTAATTATATTAGAGAGTGACATAGTTCTGCTTCAAGAGACTAAGTTATGCTTAGATAAAGCTCTTAGCTTCCTCTATTCGTGCAACATATATGAAGGTTTCTTCCAAGAAGCCAGAGGTTCGGAAAGAGGTTTGGGATTTCTATGGAAACCCTATTCTATAAAGATGTAGGAGTTGGAAAGACATGACCATTGGTTGTATGGAAGGGTGGTCAAAATCAAAGACAATCTCACATTTCACCTTATCAATGTTTATGGACCTATTAAAACTGAGGCAAAAACTCAGTTATGGACAGTCGTATCTACTAAGATTGACGCTCTCAAGGATAAAAGATTATTATTGCTGGAGATTTCAATGTTCTTTTAGATTTGGATGAGAAATTGGGTGGCTTGAGGATGTCTAATCAAGTCATGCAAGATTTCAAGGACTTTGTGTATCCGAATAAATTATTTGATGTGATCCCTGCGAATGGAAGATTTACATGGACTAACAAATGGGCCAACTTTTCTAGGATTTCTGAAAGGTTGGACAGATTTATGGTTGGTCCTTTTTGGTTTAACTCTTCTTTCAACCTAGATACCACCATTCTTCCCATTTTCCTGTCAGATAACTTCCTAGTTCAGCTGAGTTTTCTGGTTAACAACCATGGATATAAAGGAAGCTTCAGATTCCAGAATATGTGGTAGAGGGACAAGGATTTTCTCCCTAAGGTGGAAGGCTAGTGGAAAGAAAGTAACATATTCAAGGGCACCCCAAGTTCTACATTTGTAAAAAGACTCAAATTGGTCAAAGAAAAAATCAAAAGTTGGAATTAGTCCTCCTTTAAGAACATATTTCAAGAAAATCTTATGGTAGAGGCTGAATTGGAGGATCTAAATTAGATTGTCATAAATGCAGGCATGTCCTATGCAGAATTTGAAAAAGAGAAAGCACTCAAAAGAGAATTGGAAAAGATTTTTCTCAGAGAGGAAATTTATTGGAGAGATAAGTCAAGGGAACTTTGGATTCAGGATGGGGACTCAAATACTAAATTTTTCCATGCTTCTATTCAATCCAAAAGAGTCAAAAACAAAATTAATCTCATCAAAGATGAGCAGGGGAGGTGGTTTGAGAATTTTGCAGAAGTTGAACAGATTGCGGTGAGCCATTTTCAAGCTCTTTTAGGAGCCTCTTTTGCCACTATACTTCAGACTTCCTTAGTTACACTGGACATAATTGAACGTGCCATATCGGATGAAGATAATACTAGGCTCATGCGGTCGTTCACTCTTTAGGAGATCAAAAAAGCCACATTTGATAATCCCCCATATAAAGCGGAGGGGCCAGATAGTATTCCCTCAAAAATTTTGTAGAAATATTGGGATTTTATGGGAAATGACATTCTTAAGGTGGTCAAAGCATTTAGGAAGAAGGGGTAGTTTGTTAAGGAATTGAACAACATTGTCATCGCTTTGATTCCAAAGAAACAAGACTGCTCATCTATGGATGATTTCTGTTCTATTTCGTTATGTAATGCTTTATATAAAATCCTATCTAAAGTCATGGTTAATAGATTGAAACAACTTCTTAATAGGATTGTCTCAGTAGAACAACATGGCTTTGTGTCAGGACGTGAAATTGTGGATAGCATTCTTTTGGTGGTTGACTTAACCCATAGCCTGCAAACTACAAAGAAACAAGTTATGATAGTCAATCTTGATGTCAGAAAAGAATATGATAGAGTTCGTTGGCCCTTCTAATGGAAAGTTATTTCTAGATTTGGGTTTAATGAAGACTGGATAAAATGTATTTCTTTATGCATGTCTTTTGTTCATTTCTTCATATTTTTGAATGGAGCAATCTATGGTTTTTTCCAAGCTACTAATGGGTTTAGACAAGGTGATCCCCTATCTCCATTTTTATTTGTGTTGATGGCAGAATTTTTGGGAAGATTTATCAGGAAACATACTACCCTTGGTAGATGAAAAGGGATTTCAATTCACAATAGGTTGGAGCTATTTTCTCACTCCCAATTCATTGATGATGCAATCCTATTCGGAGAAGCCGTCATTAAGGAGGCCGAGATCATCAAGGAGGTGCTAGATATCTATGAAAGTGATTCGGACCAAAGTATGAATAAACACAATCGAGGGTGTTCTTTCTCAAAACTAGCTATAGGAGGTCAATAATATCAACCACCCTAGGTTTTGAGCAAGGTACATTCCCGATCATCTATTTAGGAGTTCCTCTATATGCGGGAAGGGTGGATAAAAGCTTTTGGGAGGAGATCATAAGAAAATATTAGGGGAAAGCCTCATCATGGAAGAACAAATGGCTATCTCAGGCAGGGTGGATCCCCATGGTCAAATCTGTTTTATCAACCATACCAATTTATTATTTGTCAGTTTATAAAATCTTGAATAGAGCTTCTAGCAGCCTTTAAAGTATATTTAAAAAGTTCCTTTGGGAGGGTTCTAAAGAAGAGAAGAAGATCCCACTTATCAGCTGGGACACTGCTTGTTTGGTGAAAGAGGACGAAGGAGCAGGACTCTAAAAAATGAGTTTGCAGAATCAGGCATTGGGTTCCAAGTTGGCATGAAAACTGTACAAGTCATTGGAGAAATCGTGGTGTTGAATTATGGTTTCAAAATATCCGAACTCGTGGGAACTAAACAAAATCTTGATGGTAGAAAATGTCCCTAGTGGCTCACATTTCGGGAGACACATATGGGAAAGCCATAAGATTATTACAGAGCACCTTATGTGGATGATTGGTAATGGGTAGAAGGCAAGATTTTGGAGGGACTTGTGGAACAAGGAACCGCCTATTAAATCCTTCTTCTCAGACAAGGATTGGATAAATCAGTTGGAAGAAATGGAGGGTCAATTCATTGCGAACTACATGGTTTATGAGTGCCCATCCTCTTCATGGGCCAGGTGGAGGATTATAGGAATAGACTCCTCGAATAATTCCATCACTTTACAAACTCTGCTTTCGAACAAAATTGTGCTTCGATCATCAACTAAAGACTATTTAATCTGGTCTGTTTCCAAATCCAGCGCATACAAGGTCAATCTTGGCTATGAACTTCTAAGAAAAAGGAAAATTGACTCATACTGACCATCCAAGCTCTGTTGGGGCAAAGCGTTGTTACCCAAGGCAAGAGCATTTCTCTAGGTAGCCTTGCATGGTAGGATCCCGATGGGTAGTACACTGAAATTGATAGGTATTGCAGGTCCCAACTGGTGCATTCTATGTAAGAAGGAAGAAGAGATGATAGACCATCTATTATTTGGCTGCCCTTTTGCATGTGAATGTTGGGAATGGCAGGTTGTAGTGGTTTTGAGTCAAAAATCTCACTTTATTAGAATTTCTCTCCTCGTGGCCCACAGAAAGAGTGAAATCCAAATGGGGATTTCTTTGGATAGTGAGTCCATTGATGCTAGTGTGGCATATTTGGAAAGAGCAGAATTGGAGGATTTTTAAGGAGGAAAGCTTGGAAATAAATGAGTTAAACTATATGATTGAAGAAGTCATTGAGGAAGTTATCAATTCCAAAACTATTGGCCAACATTTTCACTTTCAATTGAGATGGGACCTTAACATGGAGAGAAATTGGAAATTCAAACAACACGGGGATCATAAGATTAAAAAAAATGAAGGGCCAAAGGAGTATCACGGTTTGGTAGGCTCCACCTTCAGGATGGAAAAAGTTGAATTTTGACGGTGCCAGTAGAGGGAATCTGGGTAGAAGTGGGTTAGGAGCCATTATTAGAGATGATCAAGGCAAAATGCTGCAAGGAATTGCTTGGAATATGGGTGTCACTACAAAAAATGTGGTTGTGATATAAACTCTAGAGGTAGGGTTGAGATGGTGCTCAAATAACGACATAGACAAATTAATAATAGAGGGGGATTCACAGGTCATTCTCAATGGTGTAGAGAGAGCTGAGTTTAGTAGGTGGAGACCATTTGGCTAACCTGGGGATCAAAACCAAGTCAGAGCTGAGGTTTGGTGAGATTGAAAAAATCACAAAGAGACTGGAGGAGGTCATTTCAGTTGACATAGCGTCACTCCCGAAAGTAGGGATAGGATAACATAGACAGTTTTTGAAAGCTTGGCAAGAGGGAGGTGGTTGTCGATCACAGATCAATGGCAAGGTACTAGTCACATGGCCCTCGACCATTTTGTCTCAATCCTTCGTATCTACTTTAAGAGATTTCTGCAGGATCAGAATAAAGGCAGGACATCCCAAGCCCATTTTAAGGAATTGTGTCTTCACCAATTCGTAGCAACAAATGGAAAGTTTCATGGGCATTAACTACAAGTGTAAACATGAGGAAGTGTTGGTAGAGATGCTGGAAGAGAAACTAAATCAAATTTTCAAACATGCCAACGAATAGGAGAAGGCGACCATGATAGTTTTACTGGGGGTTGAATACTATGCAGGAGGCCACATTCATGATGGAAAGCTTGTATTCAACCTCTTTTAGCCCATCATCCAAGTTCTGGGCCATCTCGTGATTGCAAATGGCATGATTTGTAGAATGATTACAGAGTAGATTTATTTGGAGGTGACTCACGTTTTTTATTTGATAGACACCAACCTCTCTGGTGGTGGTATACTGGGTCTATTTTGTCTGGAAGTTGAAGGGAAGAAGAAGCTTATGAAGAATTCCTGGGCATTGTACAAGATGTATGCATCATGAAGGAGTCTGATATGAGTAAGTTTGAGGCCTTATATCAAGTTAATGATAAACTCATCCTAGCAGAGGTAGCAGCTCGGCTGATTTCAATTGGCAAAGGGATTGGGTATCTTTATCATTGAGTTGGGTAGCTTAGCTTGATTTGTAACTATTTTTTGTAAATGGAGAGATATCTCCTATATCATATGTAAGTTGTTATTTGGCAATATAAAGGGTACTGCCCCCTAGGTAGAGCTTGATTAAAAAAAAAAAATCTATTGATACAATATTATTAAAATATTAAGTATTAACTGAATGAGGGCTATAACAACTATTAAAAGATTTTAGACTACTTGATGGTTTCCCCTACTAAAACCTCTCTTCTATGCCTAATTTTTAAATGAATATTTTTTAAAATTATCTTCTCACCCATACCTCATGGATGAAGAGAATCTATGACACAAACTTCAAAGCATGGATAGCTAGATTCTTTCAAAAGATAGAGTAGGGAATTTTTTTTATGGATGGTCCATACTCATAATAGATCATATAGTTTCAAAATATTCATGCAAAGCACACTTATTCTTAACATGGAAATGGTGTTATCTTCCATATAACAATGAAATGGTTTAGACTTATGCTAGAGATTTAAGCTAAATTATAATCACTTGTCAAGGGATACTATTAGATTTTTATATCATTTTAGTTTTTGTGAATATAAAATAAATTAAGATATTTCTACATTTAATTATTTTAATTATTTATTAATTTAATTTAATTTTTATTTTTAAATTAAAAAAAAGTTAAAAATAATCAAATGTTATTTAAATTATATTTAATGTCTATATGTGTGTATTGTTTGTTTGACTTAGGTAACAAATGTCATCTATCCCAAAAACTTATTTTGAATGTTTATTTATCTATATTGTATACAAATTATGATTTTTGATCCCTAATTTTGGTTGTCTATTAGTGTCTTACACTTAGTCATTTTCTAGGCAATGTTGTTCAGTCATCACTACGACCGGGCCATCTTGTAAAGGCTGAGTTATGTGTTATACTTTTATTTTGTATAGTTATTGAGCAATAGTTATTTTAGAGAAAGTCAGAGGTTGCTGAGTACTTTAGTAGTCATTGAGTAGTTTATGCCGAGTTGCATAGAAGATTCAGTGTCAAGCACTAGTATATGGAGAAAAATTAATGTCGAGTGTCTGAGATATGACAAGGAAGCCAGTTTTGACATATATGTTTGTAATGGCACAAACACTTAGGTAAACCGTTCTAGTCAAATTCTATACAAGATTTAATGTTTGTTGAGGAAATCACAGAGTTGATTACACCTTGTATTCATAATCATTAATCCCTATGTAAGCTATGTATCCTATTAGAAAAAGGAAATACTTAAGTGACATAAGTAGGGAATCTAGATCATTGATCTTGATCTAGGAGGTTGATTAGATGTTTATATAAGATTAGCTCTAAACCCTAAAATATAGTATATATATGGTTGGATGTATTGAAGGAGATCTCATGTACATAGAATAGAGAAGTATTTTGACATAGGCAGAGATCAGTCAGAGTGACCGAGAAAAGAAGTGAAGGACATAATAGAGCTATATTTGATTAAGGAGATCAAGCAAGTATTGTAAGGAGAACATTTGTTATCAACATCATAGTGCAAACTGAAGGATCAGGTACTGATACATTTTAGCAGGTGAATCAGGGTAAATCTCTTAGCAGAATGGTCCTCACAGGCCCCTATGTAAACATCTTAACCAAATGCATACTTTGTTGTAAGTTTTAAATCCTTTAACCAAGGTAGATTGTATAAGTCTATAAGCTCTTAACATGGAAGACCCCTCATAGGGTAGATGATTAGTTTATCATCAAATTTTGTAGCCCTAACAAGAAAACTTTAATACCATAGTAGTGAAGATTTGTGGGTGTCATCCCCACCCCATGTTTACCTTTCAAGGGTTTCTAGGTAACCAAAATGTTTGTGTTATGTGTTTCATTTTATGGATGAAGTTGGATTGTTAGATCAATTTCAGTATTGATATTCATGTTTAAGATATGCAAGTGAAATTTATGTCAAATTGGCAATAATAGTGGATAATTGATTCATCCTCCCCCCTCTCAGTATCTCACTTCCCATATTAGATTTCCAACAATTTGTATTAGAGCATTGGTCTCTTAAAAGAAGTCTAATCACTTGTGAGTTAAGGTCTTGGAAATGGAGGTCTATAAGTTGGGAAAGATCATAGAGAATCAAAAGATTGACATTCAGCTTGCACTTCACAATCTTGAAGCAGCTAGAGGTGAATTGAAGAAATCCTTAAGAAGAAGGAAAGAATTGGCAATTCAACAGAATGATACACAATATCAAGAAGAGGATACTAAAGGTTTATTTTACAATGGAAATCCCACTAAAAGTGATGAAGCTATAATGGATTTATTAGAGAGAAAAAACATATTGAATGAAGACATAAAAAATCTGAGGAGAGAATGGGATATTCAATCAATAAGACTATGTGAAGTAATTGAACAAAATATGAAAGCTGAAGAAGAAAAGACAATGGTTGAAGAAGACAAAAGAAAAATGTCTATAAGACTTGATGAAAGGACATGTGACATGAAAAGGCTGAAAAAAAATCAATTGAACATGGTAAATCAATTGTTACTTTCTAATCAAGAGTTGATTGATAAACTACAGCTAGACTTGAAGTCTACTAGTCATTCACTAAGCATGGATGCAAGCTCCAGCTCCATTCATTTCAAAAGGTTACTTCATGCACAAGGAAGATTAGCTAATTTGATGGCTAACGATGGGTGAATAAGAGCTAAGCTAATTTCTATACAGAGAATGTTAACACCTCAGGTGGAGGTTATGTAGAAAGAATTAGCAATGACAAAGGAGTTAGTACAAAGAGATCCTCATCTCTCTATTGCCGAGAGTTTAGTTGATCTAGTTGCCCAGCTAGAAATAAAGATAAAGATTTTGGAGTGTATCAAGTCATGATGGGACAATGCCTTAGGTATAATAATGCATCTCCATAAACCATTTTAAGATAAATATTTTCTCACCCCTACACCCCAGCAGCTTCAACTTACAAAAAATAGGGGGGAAATGACATGCCATGACTCGAATAATAGAAAGGGGAAAATGAAATAACTTAAAGGGAAATGAAATATATGAAGAAAATTCAGCGAGAATAATAGAAAGGTATGACATACTATTTTGTAATGTATATATTCAGTGTATGTCAAAGAGTCTTATGTATATATATGTAGAATCTTTTGAAGACTGAGTCAAAGTCTTAGGGGGAGTGCTCAAACTACTACATACTATTTTTTAATGTAAAAGTCATGAAAAAGTTTTTTTTCCACTAATGTCAAAGGGGGATATTTTTGATCCCTAAGTGTTGTTGTCTATTAGTGTCTTACACTTAGTAATTTTCTAGGCAATTTTGGTTGGTCATCATTGCAACCGAGCCATCTTGTAAAGGCTGAGTTATGTGTTAGAATTGTATTTTGCATATAGTTATCGAGCAGTAGTTACTACCAAGAAAGTTAGAGGTCACCAAGTACTTCAATAGTCACCAAGCAGTTTATGCCAAGTTGTATAGAAGAGTTAGTGCCGAGCACCAGTATATGAAGAACGGTTAATGCCAAGTGTCTGATACTTCATATGCTGAGAAAGATAGTTTTGACATATGTGTTTGCAATGGAAAAAACACTTAGGTAAATTGTTTTGACCGACTTCTATGCAATATTTAATGTTTATTGAGGAAATCATAGAGTTGATTACACCTTGTATTCATAATCATTAATCCCTATGTAAGCTATGTAGCCTATTTGAAAAAGGGAGTACTTAAGCGACATAACTAGGGAATCTAGATCGTCGATCGTTGATCTAGGAGATTGATTAGATGTTTATATAACATGAGATCTAAACACTAAAATGTAGTATGTATGTGGTTGGATGCATTGAAGGAGGTATCATGTATGCAGAACAAAGAAGTATTTTGACATAGGAAGAGATCAGTCAGAGTGACCGAGCAAAGCAGTGAAGGACAGAATAAAGCTATATTTGATTAAGGAGATTCAACAAGTATTGTAAGGAGAAGATCTGTTATCAACATCATAGTGAAAATTGAAGGATCATGTACTGATATATTTTGGTAGGTGAATCAGGGTAAATCTCTTAACAGGGTGGTCCTCACAGGCCTATGTAAATATCTTAACTAAGTGCTTAATTTGTTGTAAGCTTTAAATCCTTTAACCAAGGTAGATTGTATAATTCTATAAGCTCCTAATAGGACAGACCGCTCACAAGGTAGATCATCAGTTTATGATCAAGTTTTGTAGCCCAAACATGCAAACTTTAATACTACAGTAGTGAAGATTTGTGGGTGTCATCCCCACCCTAGTTTTACCTTTCAAGGGTTTCTATGTAACCAAAATCGTTTTGTTATGTGTTTCATTTCATGGACCAAGTTAGATTGTTAGATCTATTTCAGTATTGATATTCACGTTTAAGATATATGTAAGTGAAATTTATGTCAAAGTGGTAATAATAGTAGATAACTAATTCACACACCCCCCCCCCCACCCGTCCTCAGTATCTCACTTCCCATATTAGATTTCCAACAATGTAATGGCTGAATAAAATGTATATATATATATATATATATATATATATATATATATATATAAGATTACTCTAGATTTAGTATTTGTATGTATGCATGTTATATACAATTATTTTGGCAAATAGTTTATCAAGTTATTTTTCATAGTTAATTCATTACATTAATTTTTTCTTTATTTTTTTATAGTATATATTATTTTTATCTTGCATTTTAGTAGTAGAGATAATTTGAAAACATGTAGTCACATAAGATGATCTCTCTCTCTCTCTCTCTCTCTCTCTCTCTCTCTCTCTCTCTCTCTCTCTCTCTCTCTCTCTCTCTCTCTCTCTCTCTCTCTCACACACACACACACACACACACACACACACACACACACACACACAAACGTATGCACACACACACACACAATAACTTTTGGCCACACATGAATAACTACATATATTAACACATTATATACTATAAGAAATTATATTTAAATTAGACCATTTTAAAGTAATTATATGAACTCAACATTTTCTTACTCTAAGTATTACACATTGTTGACACACACCATTCAAAAACCTTTTGTACTCTAATATAAACACTTAACACACATAAATCTATTAAAAAAATTAACGTCCAACCCTTCCAATTCAATACAGATATTTGTAGACATTAAAAAATTAATTAAAACTATATCTAAATATATACATTATAACTAACATTCAGGTTTTCACTTCCATTACCTATTATATTAAAATAAAGTAACACTTTTTCCTTATCAAAATATTCCTTAAAACTAACAGCCATATATTATAAAAATAACTACACATAAACTACAAATAAATCAACTAGGAAAATTATTTACACTCTTTTTATTTTATCAAATCCTTCCAAACCTCTAAAACACCCCACAAAAAAAGATCAACATTTCTATCTCTCCCCTTCCCCCTTCCCCCATCAGCTAAACCACTATAAAAATAACCAAAGTGTTAGGAATAGTCCCAAGAGATAAATAAGGGGGGGGGGGGGGGGGGGTGAATCAGTTATCTACAAGTTTCAATTCTTTGTCCAATTAAGCATACTTAAACATAAAGCATAAACACAATGATAGAACACTTGAACACAAAAAAATATTTTGGTTATGGGGAAACCCAAATAGGTGAAAACCCCAGTGGGAATTGACACCCACTAATATTCTACACTAGTGTATTATGATCCTTGATAGAAGATCCTTAACCCTGTTAGGAGTTGCTTTACAATATATTTAGTACAGTAGACCTGGTCAAGGTTAAGACCCTGTTAGGAGTCTTTTACAATAGTCACTATTAGGGGAGAGGATGCACTATCTGAGAGCTCACTACTCAAAGTGGCGAAGGCTACAACCTTCTGAATAATAGATATACACTATATCTGGATCTTGGTGAACTGCGCTTAGACCTGCTATCTGGATTAGTTCCAATGTATAGCACAAACACTTTACTTGGTCACATAGACCTTCTTCTAATGGCTCAGCACTTTTCACACACTGCTCTACTCTTCTTAATCAACTATGAACCACACTCAAGCAGTCACAAATGGTTGCCTATAAATATCTTTCCTCTAGATGATATAATCAAGTTAGCCTATTAGAACCACCTTGAAATCATATTATAGAAACCATAAAAAACTCCATTAACAATTCAGTTAGCTCTACTAAGCATGCAACACATTCTGGGACCTATCCGACAAGATAATTATAGACACACGCTACAAACTGTCGGCTCTACCAAAACAACTGGATCTTTCTTTTCAAGCTGAATTACTTTATGCACTCTTAACTAAACATCACTAACTCTTCTCTAAGCTTAACTTCAAGGGCACATACCACAATAATAGGTGCAAATCCATAACCACTATAATCTTTGTGGGCTTTTCTGAACAAACATAGGAAACTGCTACTGGTGAATAGTGACTGCATAACTTCACTTCTACTGATCATGAGACTCTACATCCATGAATGTAACATTACTAACATGTCTTCAACATATATATCCAAGTGTGCAAGGCTGCATGATAACTATACGGACAACCATACATAGAACACTACCTATTACTCTATCAGGAACACTACTGACAGTAGTTGCTATATAATTGTTTGTACTAACAATTAACCTCTGTGCCCATGATATCATGCTGATATCATATCCATGGTACATATACTGAAAGATTACTACATAAGACTTCCACACATGCTACTTTCCATATGTTATCATCAATGACAAACATACACTCAGTACTGGCCTGCTGGTAAATCTCAAACAATTTCGCCCATTGGCATTGATGGAAACATATGGAATGAAAAAATCCACCAATCCAAATGAACATTTCTTTTATAACATTCTCCATTTCCTCTTCAAAACTCCCCCAAAGATGAGTCCTCCATCTGCTGCAATATTTTCCAACATTATCTATTTCCTCAACTGAACTATTGTCATAGCTGAATAGTACTCCCCCTAAGTATACTACTCATTTGCTTCTATTTTTCATGACTCTATATATTACTCCCCCTTTGACATCAATGGCAAAGGGTGCCATCATTTTAAGCACTGGTACTACTCTTGAGGTAGAGTAGTCAACCTTCCATTAGTCCCTAAGGACTAATGCCTTTTCTTATTTCTTTTAAGAAGAATCAGGGAAGGGAATTACTCCCAACTTCTCCCTGACATACTCAAAAGTATCCTTAGGCAAGGGCTTTGTGAATATATCTGCTAACTAATCTTTTGTACTCACATAGTCCAACTTGACTTCTTTTTCTTCAACTTTCTCTCTTAGGAAGTGATACTTAATCTCAATGTGCTTTTTTTTTTCATGCATCATAGGGTTCTTAGACATATTGATAGTGTTAGTGTTATCATAATAAATAACAATAGGATAGTCAATCTGAATTCCAAAATCATTTACCATTTGCTTGATCCAAACAATTATGGAACAATTCAGGGCTGTTGCAACATACTCTGCTTCTATTATTGACTAAGAAATATAATTTTGTTTCTTGCTTGTCCAAGTGACAAGTCTATCACCAAGAAACACTGCTCCACCTGATGTACTCTTTCTATCATCTACGCATCCTGCCCAATCAGCATCACTGTATACATGAAGCTCAAAATTTTCTCAATTAGGATACCATAGACCATAATCTATAGTGCCCTACAAGTATTTGAATATTCTCTTTACTACCATGAGGTGACTTTTCTTAGGTTCTGCCACAAATCTTCGAACTATGCCAACTGCATTGGAAATATCAGGTCTAGTCTGAGTAAGATATATGAGTTTACCAATCATATACTTTTATAATATTGTATCCACTACTGGTGAGTCATCTTCTTTTGTAATCTTGCATCCAATTATCATAGGTGTTCCTACTAGCTTGCAATCATCCATCTTGAATTTCTTTAGTATCTCTTTCACATACTTGGACTGATAAAATAAAAATTCCTTTTTCTGTCTGCTATACATGTAGTCCCAAAAATTATTTGATAGGACCAATCATACTCATCTCAAACTCATTCTGCATTTCTTTGGAAAATTATGTAGTTAGTTTATCATTACCTCCAAAGATAATGTCATCAACAAATATAGCTACAAGAAATAGACCTTTAGATGTCTCTCTAATGAATAGATTACAATCTGTTGCACATTTATTGAATCTAATCTTAGTTAGATATCCATCAAGTCTTTCATACTAGGCTCTAGGGGCTTCCTTAAGTCCATAGAGGGCCTTCTTCAATCTACATACCATAGAAGGTCTATCTGATAAAGTGAATCCTTCTAGCTGCTCAATGTATACTTCTTCTTTCAAATCTCCATTCAAGAATGATGACTTGACATCCATCTAATAAACTTTAAAGTTTTTGACTATAGCATAATCTAGAAACAACTTAATAGCTTTTAATCTACTTACTAGTGCAAATGTGTCTGAATAATCAATGCCTTCTCTTTGCACATATCCCTTACATACTAACCTTGCTTTATTTCTTACTATTGTACCATCTTCATTCATCTTGTTTTTGAATATCCACTTTTTTCCAATCACATTCTTATCACTAGGTCTTGGGACCAGTTCCCAAGTGTCATTCTTAATAATCTAATCAAGTTCTTCTTTCATATAATCATGCCAATATGAATCATTACATGCATATTCAACACTTAAGGGTTCAATCTGAGATATTAAACATACCACTTCACTGCTAGCTAAGTTCTTTTCTTGTGATCTTGTTAAGACTTTGTCGCGCCGATCACCAATGATGTCTTTCTTGGACTGGTTTCTAAGTGTAAACTTCTGAATTTTAGGTGATGCTTATTCATCAGCCTTAGGAGTATCTTCTTCAATTGTCTCAAGGTCATTAAATAGAACATCAATACTGTCAAACATTTCTTCAATAACAGTTTCACTAGTGGAGGGTCTGGATTCTTCTTCAATCATGGGTGAGTAATCATGATATCTTTCTTGAACCATAAAATTTTCATCAATCTTAACATGAGCACTTTCAATGATCTTTTTCAATCTTAAATTGAAACATCTATAAGATTTAATTTTAGTAGAGTAACCAAGGAAACTACCTTCATCACTTCTTGCATCAAACTTGCCTATTGCTTCATCCCTCTTGATGTAGCACTTGCTTCCAAAGATTTTGAAGTATTTTACTGTGGGAACATTGCCAAAGCATGGCCCATATGGTATTTTATCAGCACCAGGCCTCAATTGAATTCTATTGATGGCATAGACTGATACATTAACCACATCTCTCCAATAGGTGTATGCAACATTTCCTTCAATCATGATGGTGTGTGCTATATCAAGGATGATTCTATTCCTTCTCTCTACAATTCCATTCTGCTGAGGGGTTCTAGGTGCACTCAACTATCTCTTTATGCCATGTTCTTTGTAGTACTCATAAAATCTATCAGAGGTGAATTCTCCTCCTCTATCTAATCTCAAACATTTTATCTTTAGTCTAGATTCATTCTCAACCTTAGCTTTGAATATTTTGAACTTCTCAAATGCTTTTGACTTATCTTTCAAGAATGCAACCCACATCATCCTAGTATAATCATCAACAAATAAAATGAAATACATTTCACCATATTATGATCTTGTTTGAGTTGGACCATATAGGTCTGTATGAATTAGATCCAACTTGTTCTCTATTGAATTGTGCTTGCTCCTGAATGAGTTTCTCACATGGTTTCCCATCACACATTCCCTGCATATAGTATCAACTAGTTTTTCTATGCTAGGTAGATCTCTTACTTCCTTTACATTTCTTATCTTTACTATGTTATCATAATTTATATGACATTGTCTTTTATGCCACAACCAACTGTCATCAACTTTAGCAATGAAACAACTTGCTTCTGAATTGAGTTGGAAAACATTACCTCTAGTCTTTGAGCTTGATGCAATCATAACACCATCCTTGTTGTTAATGATGCATTTTTCATTTTTGAACTCCAATTGATAAACTTTTCCAAGTAACTGTCCAACACTAAGAAGGTTATGTTTCAAACCATCTACATAGAGAACATGTCATTAGTACTATTCTTTCCATCCAAGGTGATGGCTCCTCTAGCAACTACGGGTTTAGGAGTGTTATCTCCAAATCTAACCATGCCACCATTGTATTTGTCTAGACAAACAAATATTTTTTTATCACCTGTCATGTGATGTGAACAACCACTATTTATAATCTAGTCTATCGTTATATCAGCTTGGGAAATTAATGCTAGCTCTTGTTTCTCTTTCTCATCTTTATGATTTGTCTTATTGTTCCTTTTATCTACGATAGAAATGAATCCAATTTCTTCTTCATCTAAATAATCATCTGAAACTCAATCTCCAGCATAGTAACATTCCTTAGAGAATTTTGGCTTGTAGTCATTTTTTAACTTTCTAGCTCTTAAGGGACATTTAGATGCAAAGTGACCAATCTTATTACATGAAAAGAATTTAAATGGTAATTGACCTTCATATTTTCCTTTTCATTTCTTTTCTCTCTTGGAAATCATAGCAATGAAATTATCTAGTGTTTTCTCTTCATCATCATCATCATCAAAATTACCAGAAGTGTTTGCAGATTTCTTACCATGAACTGTTGCTTTGAAGGCTATCTCACTTTTAGTTTTTGTCTTCGATCTTGAAATCTCAAAGGCTGATATTTTGCTGATCAAGGTCTCTCTCTTGAAATTTGATGTAAGCTTAATGGTCTCATTAAGGACGTTGATCTTGCTTTCATATTCTGGAGTGAGAGTAGTCATTAACTTGTCCATAATGTCCTCCTTTGAAATCTCTCCGCCATTGTTTCTGATTCCAACAACTGCTTCATTGATCCTTTGATTGTAGGCTCTAATGTTTTCTTCAGGTAACATTTCTAATGTATTGTATCTTTTCTTCCATGTCTTTCTGCACACATCCTTTTCTTGTTTGTCTCCTTCAAATATGTCTTCTAGGTACTTCCATATTTTGTGGGTTGTATCTACCTTCTTTATTTATGAAAATTCACTATCAGAAAGGGTGCTGATAAGGGCTTCTTTGGCTATTGTAGTCTAATGAAATAATTCCTCTTTCTTATCAGTAGTGTCATCCCTAGCAAGGTCTTCCAAGGTGGGGATCTTGACTTCTTTGATAGTTATATCAAAAACTTCAAAAGCAATGCACTTCAAATGAGTCACCATCTTGTTCTTCCAATCAAGATAATTCTCTCCATAAAAATTATGACTTTCTTTTCTAAAGTATGCCATCTGATCAACCTCAAGCTGTTAAACTTTCTCTCCAAGGCACCAAGCTCTGATACCAATTGTTAGGAATAGTCCCAAGAGATAACTAAGAGTGGGGGGGGGGGGGGGTGAATTAGTTATCTACAAGTTTCAATTCCTTGTCCAATTAAGTATACTTAAACATAAAGCATAAAAACAATGAAAGAAAACTTGAAAACAACACAATATTTTGGTTATGGGGAAACACAAATAGGTAAAAACCCCAGTGGGAATTGACACCCACTAATATTTTGCACTAGTGTATTTTGATCCTTGTTAGAAGATCCTTAACCTTGTTAGGAGTTTCTTTACAATATATTTAGTACAATAGACTTGGTCAAGGGTTAGACCCTATTATGAGTCTTTTATAATAGACCCTTCTAGGGGAGAGGATGCATTGTCTGAGAGCTCACTGCTCAAAGGGGTGAAGGCTACAACCTTCTGAATATCATATGTACACTATATCTGGATCTTGGTGAGCTACGCTTAGACCTAATTTTTGGATTAGTTCTAATGTATAGCAAAAACACTTTACTTGGTCACATAGACCTTCTTATGATGGCTCAACATTTCGCACACTCTGCTCTACTCTTCTTAATCAACTATGAACCACACTCAAGTAATCACAAATGACTTCCTATAAATATATTTCCTCTAAATGATATAATCAAGTCAGCCTATTAGAACCACCTTAAAATCATATTAGAGAAACCATAACAAACTCGAATAACAATTCAGTCGGCTTTATTAAGCATGCAACACATTCTGGGACCTGTCCAATAAGGTAATTGTAGACGCATGCTACACACTGTAGGCTCTACCAAAACAACTGGATCTTTCTTTTCAATCTGAATTACTTTATGCACTCTTAACCAAACATCACTAACTCTTCTCTAAGCTTAACTTCAAGGGTGCATACCACAATGATAGGCGCAACTCCAAAACCAATATAATCTTTTTGGGCTTTTCTGAACAAACATAGGAAACTGCTACTAGTGAATAGTGACTACATAACTTCACTTCTACCGATCATCAAACTCTTCATCCATGAATGTAACATTACTAACATGTCTTCAACATATATCCAAGTGCGCAAGGCTCCATGATTACTGTATGGACAACCATACACAGAACACTGCCTGTTACTTTGTCAGGAACACTGCTGACACCAGTTGCTATATAACTGCCTGTACTAACAAGTAACCTCTGTGCCCATGATATCATGCTGATATCATGTCCATGCTACATATACTGAAAGCTTATTGCATAAGACTTCCAGGCATGCTACTTTCCATATGTTGTCATCAATGGCAAACATACAGTCAGTACTGGTCTACTGGAAAATCTCCAACACAAACTTATAGCAGGAACATAATGCTTTGTTGCCTTTGTTCTTGACAAAACGTGATTCAACTCAAAGAAACAATTTCTAGGGTAAGGGTCCCATGAGGGAGGCCTAGGCTCTATTTTTAAGGAAAGGGAGGTCCCATGAGAAATTTTTTGTGGGGATAAAGGATTATTTGGAATCTTTCCATCCAAGATAGGCGTCGCTACTTTTTACGCCCCTAAATTTGAGTGGGTGAAAATAAGGTGGGGCTAGAAATAGCCACACTAGCCAAGGAAAAATTTATGCCACATGTCAACAATCTGGCCATTTATTTTCCACCAAAAAACTAAAATTGTGAAGGAAATTTTTTTTTTTACTTTTTTTTATATTATAAGTTTAAAATCTACCCAAGCTCCTTAAATTTAGTACTTGATATTTGTAAGATGAAACATTTTTAAAAATTCACAGGACCACTCCCCTGTAAATATTCCTTAAAAATCTCATGGCCACAACTCTATTTTTAAGGATCCCCTTAATGGGACCAGCCTTATTTATGTTAGCATGAATGTTGAATAGGTCCTATGGGGGAGTATTCTAGCATTACTAGAGTAGTCAAATGTTGCATTCATGATTGTGTTTGTCATTCATGTCAACATACTAGTTATACTCAAGATTAGCAAAGTAGTAGATAAAGTTTAAACTAACACACATAGAGCATTTCAAATGAGGTTATGTGGAGCTAAGGACATGATTCTTATATTGTCCTGATATCATGGTTAAGAGCGCATATGGAAATTCAAGTATTTTGCATCAATTATAAGTAATCTAGTGGAAACTGTATTCTAACAGAGTTTTTGAGAAGCAGTTTGTGATAATCAAATTATATCTTCTAACATGGATAGAATTTGGATAAGCAAAGTTATCAATAGGTTGAAGACATTAAGGAGGTCACTTGGATGAGTTAGCATAGTCATAGGTTGCACATGTAAAGATTTATTAAGTTTGTGAGCCATCAGTTTTATGAAATTATTGAAATATTGTATAATGTGTAATGTTTTATATTTTGTAATTGGTGAAGCCTAATTGGCCAAATCAATTATGAAACATTGAGCGTTGTATAAAGGAAGGATTGTTTTCCTTTATTATTGTAGATGAGGATGTGAAACAGTGTGAGTAACAGATCTAAGGGATTGTTATGAAATGTGAACTATGCAGATCTAGTATTCAGATGTAGAGAAGTCCTTCATGCAATTTAGGCACAGTCAGAGGAGAGAAGAAAATTTGTTGAAATAAATTATACTTGGTATTATTTTATTTGGATAATACAAAAATCAGTTGGATAGTGGGTTTGGTGATCTTTCCCTTGAAGTTGTTTGGAAAGCGGGTCCTTCTACCTTCCTCAACTCTGAACAGAGTTGGAATCTCCTCACAGGGATTCAAAGTCTCCTAATAGGGACTGATATGTATAGAATGTATTTCATAACACTCCTAATAGGGTCCATCTAGTTAGAAAATAAAATTGAAACAATTGTTATATTGTCATTGATGTCAAACCTTACTTGGTGAGACACTTTCTATCTAGTAGAGTACCATATCTTTGTTGGAATAACTGACAGTGGGGTGAATCAGTTAATCATTGTCCCAATTCAAAATATATAATCCAAAAAAAATTCTTTAATTTCTGCTACTCAGTAAATATAAAATACTTTCACTATTTTTGTTTTTTACCGATTGTTAGTCTAAACTTTATAATAGTTAGCAATCAAATCTAACATGTAATATGCAAAGTATGATAACAAACAAATATCACAATGAACACATAACATGAGAGATTTAACATGGAAACCCTATGAAGGGAAAAACCACATAGGACCGGCAACCCAAAGTTGTTCACTCTTCTGAAGTGAGGTCAGTGAAGACCCAACCTTGTTATAGGTTACAAACACACTGTTAGGTGTGCCCTTGATAGAGGATTTTAGACCAGAAGTTATCATCCAACCAGCAGTCACTTTGGGGTTGACAGGATAACAATGTTCACTCTATGAATGAAGCATCAAAAGACTTTCATAGTCCACTAGGTTAAGAGATTTGACTGTGTACAATGGTTAAATATGTAATAGTAGATGATCTGCATTGAAACAACTTTAATTTGTAGTTTCTAGATTAATGTTCAGCTTATTCAAATATTTCTGATCAATATTTCTCTTCAGATTCAATACTATATCAACTTACTATCCATCGGTAATTACTCTCTATAGCTCGGTAACTATTTTGCAACCCGATTGTCATTAACCAGTATGATCAGAATGCATGAAAACTTGTTCACGCGATAATTCTACAGTATCTTCTTCTTCTGGCATATTGTCAACTGTGAAACCAATGTCTCTTATATAGATGAGTAAATCATTTTCTTTTCCTCCATCAGATTTTTCCGCTTAATCATATTCATAGATTTTTTCGCTTTAGGCTTCCTTGACTTATGTGTCAGTAACACATTTCAATTTTCTCCATTAGATCCTTTTAATTTATGTTAGTCGTTGTTCATCATAACAAACCTTATCTATTACCTTGATTTCATACACTTTCCAGCTCATCACTTTATCGACTAAACTGATCTTTTGATTCCTTTCTATTTTTCTTGGTTAACAAAGAAATGCATCAGTGAACACAAGCTTGGTTAACACTACATTTCATTAGTGTATACTGAAATACCTTATTTACTGACAACACTACTTTGTGTCTTTCAGCTCTATTCTTCATCATAGATGAATGCAACATAATAAAGTCAATTCCATCAAGTCATAGACTCATCAACAAGTTACTCAGTGTATTCTTTATCCTCATCTGACATATACATCTTCCTCATGTAGATATTTATGTTCTTCATCTCTTTCACCTTCCTTCAGATGTGTCAGTATAGTAACTTACAAGATAAGTACTGTCAATCTATTTGACATCAATGACAATATAACACTGATTTAATAATCTTGCATTATCTAATCATCAACTCCTTAGTAATCTTGAATTACAAATTCTTCATTCTAGTTCCAAATCTGTTGTAGTTCATCAATCTCTCCCTTTGGCATTAATGGCAACTCAAGTAATATGAAATGTACCATACACATACCAAACATGTATTCTACAACTTTTTGATCAAATGCTTTGCAGGCTCTGCCTAGCTTAATATGTTTAATCACTATGTTACTCACCAGCAAATATAGCTTTGTCATTATGTAGATATAGCCTTTTTTAGTTTAGATTATCTCTCCCTTAGATAGTTCTCATCGGTGTATATCTCCTTTTATTTTTCATATTATTTATCTCTCCCTTTGACAATAATGCAAAAGAAACAAATAAATAATCATCTCTTGAAGTAGCTAAGTAACTCTCTATTGTCCATTACTTCCTTTGTATCTTAGTATACTAATATCCCAATCTATTTTAGTTCTTCAAACTTAATCACAACTGTGAACAATATCCAAAGTGTGAACTATGATGCATCAACATGAATGATCTTCTGGTAAAATTAGGTTGATGCAACATCTACATCACATTAGTGTTTGATAGACAGGGGATAGACCCCAAGTCTAGTCCTCAAGTATTCAAATGTGTCCTTCGGTAGAGGTTTTGTAAAGATATCTGCAAGCTGTTCTTCACATGTAACAAATTCTAATTTTACTTGCTTCTCTTGTACTTGTTCTCTTAAGTAATGATACTTAATAGATATATGATTTGTCTTAGAGTGCATCATAGGATTCTTTGAAATATTAATTGCACTAGTGTTGTCACAGTATATAATCGCCGAGTCGGTAATTACCTCATTCATTCCTTCCAACACTTGCTTGATATATGCAATGTTTGAGCAATTAGTAGCAACAACAACATACTCTGCTTCAGCTGTAGACTGAGAAATACAAGCCTTCTTTTTACTTGTCTAGGTTACAAGTCTTTCACCAAAGAAAAATGCTCCTCCAGTGGTACTTTTTCTGTCATCCACATTTCCAGCCCAATCAACATTGGTGTATACCTTCAACTCAAACTTTCCTTCCTTAGGATACCATAAACCATAATCCTTTTTCTTTTTCAGATATCTTAAGACTCTTTTATTAGCAATCATGTGTGATTCTCTAAGATTAGCAGAATACCTAGCAACAATTCCCACAACATGTGTTATATCTGGTCTACTTTGAACTACATACATGAGCTTACTAGTCATGGATCAGTAAAGTGTCTGATTTACCTCTGTAGTTTCATCTTCCTTTGTCAATTTACTTCCAATAGCCATCAGTGTTCCCATAGGTTTAGCATCTTCCATGCCAAATGTCTTCAAGACCTCCTTTATGTACTTGGACTGTGTGATGAATATCCCATCACTCTACCGAATCACTTGTAGTCCTAGAAAGAACTTAATCTCTCCAAACATAGACATTTCAAATTCCTTTTTCATTTCATCAGCAAAGGATTTGCATATATGATCTTGTCCTCCAAAAATAATAGCATCCACAAATATCTCAACAATAAGAATAGTATCATCAGTATCACCTTTCATATAAAAATTATTGTTTTCACTTGTTCTAATAAATCCAATACTTAGCAAATAAGTATGAAATCTTTCGTACTAGGCTCTTGGTGCTTGCTTCAAACCATATAAAGCTTTTTTTAATCTACATACCATGTCTCTGTTGTCTAGATCAACAAACCCTTATGGTTGTTCTATGTAGACTTATTCTTCAAGTATACCATTTAGAAATGTTGACTTCACATCCATTTCATACACTTTGAATTTCTTGTGTGCAACATATGCAAGTAGAATTCTAACTCCTTCCAATCTAGCAACAGGTGCAAATATTTCACCATAGTCAATGCCTTCTTCCTATGCATATCCCTTACATACTAATCTAGCTTTATTTCTTTTAACTTCACCATTTTCATTCATCTTATTCCTAAATATCCATTTAGTACTGATAACATTCTTGTCTTTTGGTCGGGGTACTAAGGACCATGTTTTGTTCTTCTCTATTTTTTCTATTTCTTCTTTCATTGCATTAATCCATTCATCATTTTCTAATGCAACTTTTACACTTCTTGGTTCAAATTCACAAACTAGACATGTACCTTGTCTTGCTTTGCTCCTAGTTTGCATTCCAGCTTGTCTGTCTCTAATAATTTGTCTCAGGATGATGTCTCCTCAAAAATATTTCTAGTATTTGATCTCTTCTTTCTTGTTCATCCTGTTTAGATTCATTAGCTTGCTTGGTAGCTCCATCTTGTTTGTCGGTTTGTTCTTCCTACTATTCTATATTATTTTCTTGTTGACCAGTTATCATAGGTTGTGACTTTGGTAGATAATCTAGTTGTTCAATGTAGGTGAATCTACTGTAGTCTTTCGATTCCCTTCTTTCTTCTATGTTCTTATCATCAAACTCATCAACATGAACATTATTACTTTCAATTATCTTATTTGTAACCTTATTCATACATTTGTATGCTTTACTCTTAGTAGAATATCCTAAGAATATTCATTCATCACCTTTAGAATCAAATTTTCTATTTCTCTTATCTTTTAGAATAAAGCATTTGCTTCCAAAAACCCTGAAATAACTTATAGTAGGTTTGTGTCCAAACCATAGCTCATAAGGTGTCTAGTTGGAGTCCTTCAGTTGTACTCAGTTAAGCACATATACAGCTATGCTGACAACTTCCCTCAAATATGTCTAAGCAACATTCTTTTGTATCATCAGTGTTCTAGCACAGTCAATGATTGACCTATTCCTTCTTTCAGCAATCCCATTTTGCCGAGGTGTCCTCGATGTAGAGACCTATCTCTTAATACCATTCTCATTATAGAAATTAGTAAATTCATTAGTGATAAATTCACCTCCTCTATCAGATCTCAAGCATTTCATTTCTTTTCCAGTCTCTTTTTCTACCTTTGTCTTATACCACTTAAACATCTTAAAAGCTTCATATTTCTCTTTCAGGAACATAACAATCATTAGTCTAGTATAGTCATCAACAAAAAGAATAAAGTATCTATCACCATAATAACTCTGATTTCTCATAGGACCACATAGGTCGGTATGAACCAACTCAAGTATCTTCTTTTTTGAGTAGTCTTTGCTCTTAAAACTAGACTTAGTCATCTCACATTTCTGACATTCATGGCACATGGCATGATCTAGTTTAGAGAAGTTAGGCAACCCTCTAACTCTTTTCCTCTTACTAATCTTGATCATGTTATCAAAATTCACATGACATAAGATTTTATGCCACAACCATGCATCTTCATCTTTCATTAATAAATAGGAAGTCTAACCAATATCGAGATCAAATAGATTACCTCTAGATTGTGTACCGGTTCTGACAAGTCTTCCTCCATCATCATAATTCTTCACCTTTTTGCTCTCAAAAGAAAGTTGGTGGCCTAAATTGTTTATTTGTGCCACACTTAACAAATTATAGTTCAATCCATCAACCCAGTATGCATTTTTGCATTTTATTCTATCATTGATCATTAGTGAACCTTTACCTCTCACCATACAAGGTGCATCATTTCCAATTCTCATAGATCCTCCATTATATTCATCTAGTTGATCAAATTTCTCTACATCACCAGTCATATGATGTGTACAACCACTGTCTTTGATCCATGTTTCATTTCTGTTTACTCTAGAGATCAGTGTTGTCTCTTCATGTTTTTCCTCTTCCTCTAAGTCATCTTTCATAGCAACAAATACTACTTCTACATCATCATTAGTGTCAGATTTAGATTCAAATTCTTCAGCTATGTAGCATACATTTTTCCCTTTGTCATAGCTATCTCAGTTATCTCTGTTGTTGTGTCAGTAGCCACTGTTAACTCTTCTCCCATAGCTTCCTTCTAATCAGTCTTTGGATCTTTCATCATCTTTCTTGTTCAGACATATAGCAGCAATGTGGCCAACTTCTTTACAATTAAAACATGCCAAAGGTAGCTTACCTCTATATCTTCCTTTTCCTTTGGGTAATTTTCTAGCCATAAGAGCTTCAAGCTCATTAAGTTCATCATTGGTATTACTATCACTATCATAAAACATTTTTGCTACTAGACTAACTAGTCTTCGAAGAAGACATGAAAGTTGATTCAACAGACCATACAACATTGTTATCAAAGTTATTCAATTCAAAAGTTGTAAGCTTACCGATCAGAGTGTCAAGGGTGAGGTTGGATACAACCCTTGTTTCATGAATTGCAGAGATCCTAATCACATAAACTGGAAACAAAGTTCTGAGAATCTTACTTATAATAGTTTCATCATCAATCACTCCATTAGATGCTCTAATAGCATGTACTACCTCTTTCAGCATGTTCTCACCTTCCTTCATCTTCATATCATTGAATCTACCTCTTAGGTTTTCAGCTCATGCTCTCTTAACATTCAAATCTCCACTGTATATTAGATTTAGCTTGTCCAACATCTTTTTAGTAGTATCACAATCCTTGATGTCTTTAAATTCAGCATCAGTACAAGTAGTAGCTAGTTCCATCATAGTAATATTATGTTCATGCCTATCTTTCAATTGGTCAAGGGTTAGGGGACCAATGGTCAGTTGTATGTAGCCATTCTCCATCAGATCTAGTGCAGAATTCCCAATTCCAAATATGTGCAGCTTCATTCAGCTTTTCCATACTACAAAGTTCTCTTTTTTTAGTCTTTTCACTTCCCTCTTATTCATCTTGAGACCTTTGTGCTAAAGTCCTTAAAACTATGTTCTAAGAAACCATAGCTCTAATACCAATTGTTGGAATAACTAAGAGGGGGTGAATCAGTTAATCACTGTCCCAATTCAAAAAGTATAATCCAAAACAAATTCTTCAATTTCTGCTACTTGGTAAACATAAAATACTCTCACTATCTTTGTTTTTACCAATTGTTAGTCTAAATTTTATAATAGTTACCGATCAAATCTAACATGTAATATGCAAAGTATGATAACAAACAAATATCACAATCAACACATAACACAAGAGATTTAATGTGGAAACCCTATGAAGGGAAAATCCACCTGGGATGGGCAACCCAAAATTGTTCACTCTTCTAAAGTGAGTTCGGTGAAGACCCAACCCTATTAAAGGTTAAAAACACACTATTAGGTGTGACTTTGTTAAAGGATTTTAGACCAGAACTTATCGTCCAACCAGCAGTCACTCTAGGGTTGACAGGATAACAATGTTCAGTCTATGAATGAAGCATGAAAAGACTTTAATAGTCCACTCGGTTAATAGTTTTGACTATGTACAATGGTTAAATATGTAACAGTAGATGATCTACCTTGAAACAACTTTAATTTGCAGTTTACAGATAAATGTTCAGCTCACTCAAATATTTTTGATCAATATTCCACTTCAGATTCAATACTATATCAACTTACCATCCATTAGTAATTACTCTGTATATCTTGATAACTATTCTATAGCTCAGTTCTCATTAACCAGTATGATCAAAATGCATGAAAACTTCTTCACATGATAATTCTACAGTATCTTCTTCTTCTGGCATATTGTCAACTATGAAACCAATGTCTCTTATATAGATGAGTAAATCATTTTCTTTTCTTCCATCAGATTTTGCCGCTTAATCATATTCATAGATTTTTCCACTTTAGGCTTCCTCGGATAATGTGTCAATAACATGTTTCAATCTTCTCCATTAGATCCTTTTGATTTATGTTAGCCATCAATCTTCATATTAAACCTTATTTGTTAACTTGATTTCATACACTTTCCATCTCATTAATTTATCGGCTAAACTAATCTTTTGATTCCTTTCTATTTTTCTCGGTTAACAAAGAAATGTGTCAGTGAAAACAAGCTTGGTTAACACTACATTCTGTGTATGCTGAAATGCCTTATTTATCGACAACACTGCTTTCTATCTTTCAGCTCTATTCTTCATCATAGATGAATGCAACATAATAAAGTCAATTCTATCAAGTCATAGACTCATCAACAAGTTACTCAGTGTATTCCTTATCCTCATCTAACATATACATCTTCCTCATGTAGATATTTATGTTCTTCATCTCTTTCACCTTCCTTCAAATGTGTCGGTATAGTTACTTACAAGATAAGTACTGTCAAGCTAGTTGACATCAATGACAACATAATACTGATTTAATCATCTTGCATTATCTAATCATCATCTCCTTAGTAATCTTGAATTACAGATTCTTCATTATGGTTCCAAATCAGTTGTAGTTCATCAATCTTTTGATTGATGAAGAAGAATTGAAAAGAGGAGATAACGAGAGGACCTAAGGAAAGGTTGAGTTATGTGATACTTCAATGGGAACTTGATTAGTTGGCACATTGACAAGGTTATGAATTTTTTATATTTAACAGTGAGTGAAGAAATAAAGTTTGGAAGCATAGGCTTAACCAATAAAAAGAGAAGAAATTTAGTTTAAGCTAAGTGATGCTAGTATCGATGGAGCACCAATACAATCCGAGAAATTTTAGTGTCGATCGAGCATGATAAAAATTTTGAGCATTAGATAATTAACCGAGTGTAGATAGTGTTTGACAAGAAGAAACTTTTTTACAGATGACTGAGTTATCCAATGATGACAAAGTGACAGTAATTTATAGATTGTGAAGGAATTGAGAATCCCATCCAACATAGTTGATTTCTAGGGATATGTAAAATGTGTTGACAATAATAATGAATGACTTAGATAGTTTAATGTATAGAAAAACAATTTTATTATGGATTCTAGAAGAATTTTTGAGAAGTGTCTAGAAGGAAAAAGGAAAATGAAATGATGGAAGGATTTGATGAATTTGACCTAAACCTAAGATCTATGGAAGAGATTAAGCGAAAAAAGATTAATCTACCTATCAGGGAGGTATAAGGATGACCTAGTTTTTGGTTGTGAATAGAGGTAGAAGGTTGATGTAATTAATTGGAAAAAACCTAAGAAAAAGGTTGAAGAAGACCTAAGAAGAGCTAAGAAAAGTTGAGGTGATTGCTTGAAGGGATTTTTGAGCAGATCAGAGTTAGAGATGATAATGAAGACCAATCTAAAAATAAGCACATGAGCTTATTGGATCTATATTTTTTAAGTGAATTGTATATTTTAGATCAGAACCTATTATTAATTTCTAACCATTGTATCAGTCAAAATAATTTTAATCAAGGTTGACCTAATAGTCATTTTGTAAACCCTTTAATCAAGGTGACATTCTAATGGAATGTTCTTAAGCCCTCTAACCAGGCCACTCCTAATAGGGTGATTAAATCCTTTAACAAGATCACACCTAGCAGTGTGTATTATAACCTTTAACAAGGTTGGATTCTCATAGAGCTCACTTCAGAAGAGTGAAAATTTGGTAGCTTGTTACTAGTGCTTTTTCCCAAATTGGGTTTCCACATTAAATCCTAGTGTTATAGTTGTGTGAATGTTATTTGATGTGAATGTTGTTAAAAATTTTATATTCTACAAGTTAATTACTTTTGGATAGTGGACTACAAGTTTCATGATATTGATATATTCTATAGAGACTGAGTTGAATGTTGAATATATCTAAGTTTTTTGAAAGTTCAATTAGTACATTAGGACCTAAGGATAAATGATTCACCCCCTTCTGAATTATTCTAAAATTATTCTAACACATGCTCTCACAAGGAATTTTAATATTAGTATATCTTTTGTGGGTACCATCACCACTGGGGTTTACTCTCTAATCAAGAGGTTCCCTAATTAAAAAATATGGTGTCACTATGTATGGTTATCTTTTTATGGTTAATAAGGTTAATAAAATTTGTTTTAATCAGATAATTGATTCACCCCCCCCTCCCCCCCTTAGTTATCTTGGTGGACTTTTCTTTCTAACAATTAGTATCAGAGCATCAGGTTCTTGAAGGAAAATTTTAACAACTTAAGGAGATCCATGGTGAGTCAATTCAAAAAAGAAAGTCCTAGGTTTGATGGAGTAAACTATGATAGTTGGAAAGAGAATATAAAGACACATCTACTATGTTTAGGGCCAGGATATTGGCTAATCATAAAGAATGAGAAAACTATCATTGAAGAAGAAAAGATTGAGGATTGCACCAAAAATAAAGAGATCTATTTATGTGTAATATACTTTATAGAGAAGCACTTTTGTTAGCTCTTCCTGAGAATGAATATAGTTAGGTAAAATATTTAAAGACATCTCATGAAATTTGTTTAGCTTTTGAATCTACTTTTGAAGGTGATAAACATGCTAAGAGAATCAGATTACAAAATTGGATATGTTTATTTCAAGATGCTAAAATGATGGAAGATGAATCTTTTAGAAGTTATAATGGCATAATATCAAATATTTTTGTAGGTATCAAAGCTTGTGAAGGAAATAAGGATGAAGATGATATCATATGGATGATATTGAAAACCATGACTCTAACATTTTAGCAGACAACACAAATGATTGAACAAGTCTTGTACTAAGAAGTTTACTAGAGAGACTCTTCTTTGAAGATTGGAAGCATAAGAGATAAGTATGAAATAGTCTGGAGATTTACCTAGGATTAAAACTACCTCTAGCGCACTTAGTGTTCACCCTACTTTGTCAAGGAGTGCAAGGGTCAGTGGAGAGTATGCCAGCAATAGAAAATCTAAATCTGAAGAAGATAGAAAGATTGAAGAAGGAATTTATTTTCTTTTGAAAAATAGCTAGAAGGTAAGAAAATCTTTAAATGTTGGACATGTCAAGAGTATGGTCATTTTTCTTCTAAATGTCCTAAGAGAGTGAAGAGATATAAGAAGAATTTTAATCGTGCTAAAGATAAATAATTTAAAGCTCGTATTGAGAAATTTTTAAGCAAAAGTGATAATGAATATGATGATATAGGATTCGTTGCAATAAAAGAACAAAAGAAGAAAAATATTTGGTTTCAGAAGTTGAAAAGAAAACTGATAGGATCATAGATAATGGTTGTTTACATTATATGACTAGTGATATGAATAAGTTTATAAAGTTTAACAACTATGATGGAGGAACTGTTAGAGTTGGAAATAATGCCCCTTGCCGAATAAAAGGAATATGATCTATTACTCTTGATGGAAAGACTAACACTAATGGTGTTTACTTTGTGGATGGATTAAAACATAATCTTTTAAGTGTTGGATAGTTAGTTGATAAGGGATATCAGGTTTGGTTTACTGAAAAGACTTGTATGATCAAGGATAAGAATGGTAAGATGATTGGAATAGGAGAAAGAACTAGAGGTAATGTATTTCAGTGTAATCCTACTGAGATGACATGTTTGATTGCTAAAGTTGATGACACTTGGTTATAGCACAAAAATTTTTGTCACATAAACATTGATAACATTGTAGAAGAAAGAACTATATTTGTAGTAAGATATTTTCCTAAAATTCTGAAACCTACTAACATGGTGTGCAAGGAATGTGATGAAAAAATAGAAGAGAAGTTCTTTTCCCAGTAAGAAGTTTACAACAATATAAAAATTGGAGATTGTTCATACATATCTAGGTGGTCTTACAAGAACAAGAGGATTATATGGAAAAACATATTTTATGATTCTTATTGATGACTTTACTAGGATGATGTGGGTAGTATTTCTTAAAGAAAAGTCAGAAGCATTTGAAAAGTTTAGATTGTTTAAGAATATAGTTGAGAATGAATCAGGAATGAAGATTAGATGTTTAAGATCTGATAGAGGTGGAGAATTTACTTCAAATGAATTTAATACTTTTTGTGAAGTAAATGGCCTTAAGAGACAACTTTTAGCGCCTAAAACACTTGAGAAAAATGGTATTGCTAAAAGAAGAAACAAGTCAGTAACCGAGGAAGAAAGAGCTATATTGTTTTAGAATAATGTAGAAAATATATTTTGGACAGAAGTAGTAAATACAATAGTATATACAATAAATAGAGAACATATCAGAGAAGACACAGACAAGACTCCTTATGACTTATGATTTGGACATGCACCATCAGTAGAATACTTCAAAATATTTGGAAGTAAGTGTTACATTAAGTAAGTTTGATCTGAGAAGTGATGAAGGTATGTTCCTTGGTTATTCATTCAAAAGAAAATATTATAGATGTTTTAATAAGAGAACTAAGACTATTGTTGAGAGCACAAATGTTAAAGTGGATGAAAAGTTTAGAATTCAAGAAAGAGTAGTTGATTATTATTTAGGTTATGAATCCTATCCTAAAACTGTTCAAGAAAATGTTGAGCTACTTTATGAAACTAATAATGATTTGCAGAATGAGATTCATAATGAAGAAAAAAGAGAAGAATCAAGATCTGAACCTAGAATTGAAGAAAGAGTTGAAACAATAGAACCTAATAAGAATCCGATAAGGAATCATCCTTCTAATTAGATTATTGGGAGAAAACACAAAGGAGCTATAACAAGAAATAAGGTACATGAAGATTTATGTTTGATTTCTCATATTGAACCTAAGACTACTGATGAATCTTATGAAGATGATAATTGGATTCAAGCAATGAAGGAAGAATTGGATCGGATTGTGAAAAATAACACCTGGGAATTGGTTCCTAGACTAAAGGAAAAAAATGTTATTGGAACTAAATGGGTTTTTAGAAACAAGATGAATGAACAAGGTGAAGTTGTAAGAAACAAAGAAAGAATTGTATGTAAAGGATACTCATAGCAAGAAGGTATAGATTATGAAGAAATGTTTGCACCTATTGCAATAATTGAAGTAGTATGGATATTTTTGGCCTATGCAGCCTATAATAAATTCAAAGTTTATCAGATGGATGTGAAGTCAGCATTTCTAAATGGTGAATCAGAAGAAAAACTCTACATTGAGCAACCTGGTGATTTTCCTTTGACTCAAGAAGGAGATATGGTTTGCAAGTTGAAAAAAACACTATATGGACTAAAGAAAGTACCTAGAACCTTGTATGCAAGTTTGGATAAATATTTGGAAAAATTGGGATTTACTAAAGGTACTAAAGATAGTAATTTGTATCTAAAAGAAATAGATAATGGTCTATTGATTGTAGTTATTTTTGTTGATGATATATGTTAGAAAGTAAAGTCCACCAAGATAACTGAGAGGGGGGGGGGGTGAATCAGTTATTAGATAATTATAAATTTTATCATCTTCAAAAGTATTAAACCATAATAGCAATGTAATCACCAACCATAGAAAGATATCATACACAATAACACAATAACACAAGATATGTTGACTAGGGAACCTCTTGATCAAAGAGTAAACCCCGGTGGGCATGATGCCCACAAAAGATGCACTAATATGAATATTCCTTGTGAGAGGATGGACTATTTTAGGAGTCTTATGAAATACATTCAGTACATATGAATCCCTGTTAGGAGATTTTGAATCCCTGTTAAAATATTCTAACCCAGTTAAGAGTTATGGAAGACAGAAGGACCCATTGCCCAAACAACTTCAGGGTAAGATCACTGAACACACTGTCCAATAATATTAACATTACTCAATAGAATAATATGTTACCTCTTCTCTGACTGTGCCAAACTGTACTCACTGTTACATCAGATCTCAAGTTCAAATCTCTATACTTCGCATGTCTTCCTTCACAATTTCACTTTCATACTTAGCTCTATTCTACAGTTCATGCATTCATCATCACACTTCATCACTTTTCCTACATTTATTTTTTTTTTCAAAAAGGAAATATATTCCTTCCTTTATACCATACTCAAATAATTACAAATGAGTCGGCATACAATTACAAAATAAAAGTTTCCACACGCTACACCAAAATTACATAAAACTATCGGCTTCCAAATATAATAAATCTTCACTTGTGAAACCTCAAAGTTTTCACTGTCATCCATGTCACTATCAATGTGTCTCCAACTTCCCTTTAACTGTGAAAAACTAGATTCCATCCTGATTAGGAGATATCATCCGATTTCCACAAACCGCTACTCAGGAACACTGCTTGAATACTGCTTCTACCAAAATGATCATAACTTTCATGAATCAATGAATTATTGTATGTGATCTTAACCATAGACACATAACAAATCAAAGAACATAACCTCAACATCACATAGCTCCAAATGTAATAACCCATGTGCGCTAATCCAAACTTTGTCTTCTTCTCTGCATGCCTTCAGTAAATCACTGTGTTGACATCAATGAGAAACATAGTCATGAATGCAGCAACAACTACTACAGAATGGCTGCCAAAGACTTAGCATTCATTCCTAACAATCTACCCTATTGGCATTGATGGCAACATAGATGAAAAGCATCCAATGTTCCAAAAATCCAAAACTGCAACACTGGTTCTTCAAATCCTTATCATCAATCAAATCTTGCTTCGTTATCCTATTCAGTTCTCTCCAATAGATGTCTTACATTTTTTTTCATGTATAATTCTCCCCCATTGACATCAATGACATACATTCCATCACTAAGTCAACAACAACTCAATGTCAAAAGACACTTTTCAGAAAATACATTTACTAGAGTCCTCATGACTCAGCTCAGATACACATACTCCCCATAGAGGAAGTACCAACATCTAGTCCAGAAGAAAGATATGGCTCATATACCACTGGGCAGATGTAACCAACTGCATCACTTCTCAAAAGTAGGTTGGGGCATAACCCCAAGCATACCTCTCAGATACACAAAAGTATCCTTAGGCAAGGGCTTTGTGAATATATCTGCTATCTGCTCCTTTGTACTATGTACTCAAGTCTGACTTCTTTTTCAGAAAATTTCTCTCTTACAACATGATACTTAATCTCTATATGCTTTGTCTTAGAATGTAATATAGGATTATTAGACATACTGACTGTACTGGTGTTATCAAAATGTATAACAATAGGTTCAACAAATTTTATACAAATATCCTATTGGTTAAAATCCCAAATTTTGTTTTTTGCTCTAAAAATTGAAGATGATTTTGAAAATTTTACAGTCCTTAGGGTTTCCCTAGGTCGAAATGTCTTTGAAAAATGAAAAAGCCCTAGTTTTGGTCTTCACCTTTCTATTTCTCTATTACTTTATCAGATCACTTAAATGATGAAATAAGCATGTGCACTTTAAAATTTCTCTCTTAGTCATTGAGTCTCCCAAAGGTTTAGGAATATTCCCTTTTATTTAGCGATTTCCTAAAAGCCTTTGTCGCCCAATCTCATAAGCACTTTGGAATATTGCTTATTATTAAATGACTTAGCGATTACTCTTTTAGTCTCCAAGTCTAAAAATGTTTTCTTGAGATCTAGCAACTACTGTATTAAATTTATCACAAAGGAACTATAGTCGCATGGTCTCTGGATGGAAATTACTTTTGGTTGGGCAATCTTAGAATGATTTATTAAAGTGGTCTTTCATTCAGTGATTTTGAGTTTTCCTTTTAGTCGCTGAGTCTCTAGATGGAAATGTGGTCTTCTTTTGTGGTCATCTCCAAGTCTCTGAGTTTTCTCATGGTTAGTCATTCCATTCAACGATTATGATTTCCTTTGGTCGCGTTATCTCCCAATGATGGTGGCTATCTCTTACATGGTTAGTTATTCAGCGACATGGTTGTCTCCAAATCTCCGAATGTGGTGGTTAAGTGATGAAGGATTCTAAGACTTAGCGACAATAGTGAGATAAAGATTTGATGGATGGACAGCGTGTAATCTCAGAACTTAATTGTAGGTTGAGAAATCTTTCAGCGACTCCAAGAATAAATTTTTTCTCCAAGTCTCCAGATGTAACTAGGGTTAGTAAAAGTATATCATGACTTTGAGATTATACAGTCCCGTGATCTCCAAATAGATGATGAGTTAAGGATAAAGGTATATAAGTTGCTTTATCATAGCCGTTGATCTAATTTGATCCTTTGATGGTCGCTAGGTCTTGGTATGAAATTCAAAAGGTGGAAATCATTCAGTGATTAAGGATTTGCATAGTCACTAGATCTTGTAATGAAAGAGAGTGGTGGTCCCAGTCGCCAGGTCTCATAATGTGAAATTTTTCATCTGCAACTAAGAAATTGACTATAGTCGGGTAATCTTTGAATGGAAAAATTTAAAAAATGAAATAAGGAGATTGACTATAGTCACCAGATCTCTAGATTGAAAATTTATGATCACCAAGTCTCTTCATAAAATTAAAAGGTGAGAAATATTTCCATGACTATGAGAAGCTCTTTTAGTCGCTAGGTCTCAAAAGCAACTGAACGTGCCAATATAATATAGTGATCGCAAGATTTTTTCTTTAGTTGGCAAGTCTCTGAACATTTGAATTCAAAAAATTTGACATACGACTAGTAAATTGAAGCCTGTTCATGCCGAAGTAATGGCAGAAGTAACTTTTTGATAGTTGTAGGTGTCAGGAATGGTGGCGCATTCAATTTTGCAGAATAAAATAGTTAGAGACTGTTCATTTGAGAGTTACAGAGATTTTTAAAGATTACAGAGCACTTAGGTTTTAGAGCTTTCCAGACTTACAATGCAATAATGATTTTTTGTAGAGAATTTACAGAGCATAGCCAAGATGAGTCAAGTAGCAGCAGGTGGAGCTTCTACCAACTGGGGAACAAAGGAGAAGGTTAAAGATAGTTTTTCAGATGAATTTCTCACCCTTCTACCTAGTTAATCACAGATTAAAAAGGTTAGTGATGACATATTTGTAGATGAGTTAGCATATTGTACAGATGCTAAGACGCTTGAAATTACAGGCATGTGCCTATTCAGCTACTTTTACAAGAACCGTGATAGTAATGTGCCTATTTCAAACCCTTGGACATTAAGGTTGACCAAATTAATTATTCTTGAGATCTTTCTAGATGTGGATGCACTTTCGATGCTATCCTAGAGATATGACCCCTTATCTAGAACTATTAGAAAGGAGGACGGTTCTGTTGGAAATATTCAGGAATTAACCAAGTTACTGAGAGGGGAGGGGTGAATCAGTAACTCCAAATTTTCTTCTCTTTTAACATGTATTTTACTTTTTAACCTTTGCATATAGGAAGCATGAAACTTAAAAGCATTCACAATAATGACACATAGATTTGGTTACCCAGAAACCTTCCAAAAGAAAGTAAAACTGGGGTGGGGATGAAACCCACAAAGCTTTAATACTGCAGAATAAAGTTGGCCGGTTAAGGCTTACAATTTGATCACTTCTGATGATCTGCCCTGTTAGGAGCAATAAGGATTGCTAAATCCACCTTGTTAAAGGATTTAAAAACATACAGTGAAGTATGCACTCGGTAAAGAGATTTATACAAAGACTGTTAAGTCTACCCGGTTAAAGGATTTATTACTGATTCACCTGTTAGAATGAAACAGTAGATCTCTGCTTTGCAACTGGATTGCTGATTGAGATTCTCTGATGTACTGATCACCTTGTGTGATGAATTTGTCTTTGCTGAACCTTATACTTCTGAAGCCTTCTGCAATTCGCTTATCTCTGCCTTTCTTTTTCTTTCACATATTCTACTTGACTCTTTTTCATCTTTTTACAATATAGTTTATATACAAGTCTCAAACAATTAATTACAATTACAATTATACAGTCGGCTTGACAAATAAACATAAGTGCTACTAAGTCGGCCCAAATATGGTTACTCGGTTCCTTCAAACTGACTCGGTGACTTTCTGATACTCGGCGTCCACTGCATTACTCGGCATCGTCATGCACTCGGTAGAAGTGAAGGCACGGTTCATACTGATCACTCGGTAGGTATTGAACTCGGTAAGCATTGGTGACTCGGTAGACAAGATGTTACTCGGTTTACATTGTCCTGATCGGTTTGTACTAACTTGCTCGGTTTCCATTGTCTGCTCGGTTTGCACTGTCTTCTCGGTTTGCACTGTCTGCTCGGTTTGCACTGTCTGCTCGGTTTGCACTGTCTGCTCGGTTTGCACTATCTGCTCGGTTTGCACTGTCTGCTCGGTTTGCACTGTCTGCTCGGTTTGCACACTCTGCTCGGTTTGCACTGTCTGCTTGGTTTCCATCCAGAATGCAAATAAGTGTTGTCACTAGTGGCAATACTGCTTAATGCCAACAGGTTCACCATTAGTAACCCTAAACATGAACTCCTTTATGAAGGCATTCGGAATTCAGATTCCAATGGCCACAGAAATTGATTAGCAAGCACAGGAAAATAGGTATGTCAGGGAGGCTATCTGAGTCTTAAGGGAGATAAGGAGCCATATGTCCAAGGACAATAGAAACTATATTGTACCAATGGTAGGGACAACTCCCTATTTCTACAAGGACGTAAAGTTTTATATGAAGTATATTGCATATGGGATGTGCCTGATTCTAGGGGTTGATGCAGGCCTTGACAGAATTAATTCTAACATCTTGATGTTGGTTATGGACTCTAGAACTGCCTGGTCAACAAGGGTTATGATTTTACTGGCTATGTCATCAAAAAAATGCATGAGGGTTTGATAGCTCTGAAGAGATTCACCTCTGGTTCCAACCCTAGATTTATGCATTATTCTCTGTTAATGCATTTCATTGTCTACCATAATTATGATCTTATAAGTCTACAAGATCTCAGACCATAGATGATGTGGAATGGAGAACCCAATCTCATACAGTATTGGCTATCAATCTAGAGTCCTTTCCCTAAGCAAGATTTTAGTGCATTTGAGAATTGGATTGTGTATCCAATTCTCTAAAGTCTTGGGATAAATTTTACTATACTTTCCACCAAAGTTCTACAACTGGTGAGACCCCATCAATTTCTTGATAAGTGGACCAAGGACCACAACTGGGGAGATATCTACTATGAGAGGGGATATACTATGATTAGGGTTTATGGATTCCCTCAACCTTCCTATCTACTCCCATATTATGTCCCACCAAGAATTCTTGAGTTCATTTGGCAGTTGATGTTGATAGACAAGGAACACTTGGTGCCCCACAGAAAAGGGACATTCACACCATGGCACTTCAGAGTGCACTATCTTACCATTGGAAAGGGAGCTCTTAGCAAGGTCAATGAATGGCTTGAGAAGTACAAGAATTTTGCTGCTCCGTACAAATATGTAGATACAAAGGGTTTCATGGTTGTTGCTAGGAAATATTACACTCCCAGCATACCATTCAATAAAGTACATGAGGAGTATCCTAAAGAGGATATAATAAGAAATATCATAGAGGATAATGAGGTTGATTTAAGATTGAACCAATTGGGGTAGCTATATGACACTGAAAAATAGTTGAAGAGGAAAGGACTAGTGTTTGGAGGATTCTTCCCAACTCTACCTTACCTACAGAGACTTGAGCAGATGATGGCTCAATTTAACACCCTGGTCAGATCCATGGAAGATCAGTTAGATGAGACTGATAAGGGAAAATAGGCCCAATCTGAATCAGATTATGAGGATGACAGTGATGGTGGTTATCATGTGTATAGTCCACCTACTAGAAAACAACCATTGATTTGAAGAGGCTAAGGAGGGAGGTGAGACTGTTAACCTCAATGAGATTCCTAGCTCAGAGGACACCACTGAGCCCCTATAAAAAAAAGAGGAAATTAATGGCTGGTGAGGCATCACACAAGAAGAAAATAGATAGATTAAGTGCCCTCTATACTAGGACTAGCTTTCATGATCATGAAATAAGGAGAGCAGTCAGAGAGGCAAAAAGACAACAAAGATATGAAACATTAGATGTGGAGTTGCCTCTGGCCTTGGGCCAAGATGAAAGAATAATAGAACAGGATGCATTCCTGAAAGATGATAATTTTGTTAATTCAAATGAATTCAAAATTTTTTTGATGTGGCATAAGCAACAACAGGTTGGTTCTAGTGTACAAATAACAAAAGCGGGTCAAGTGCCTGATGAGGCAATTCAACAATTGAAAGAATATGACCTAGAAGTAGAAAGCTTCACTCCAAATGAGGCCATAGAATTAGTTAGAAAAAGTAATATTCTACTTGTACCTAGCTGGAGTTTATACTCTAATTTCATTATAGATCAAATAAAAAGACAAGAGGATGTTACTCTGTCATCAGAGACCCGGGTTGGGGAAATTATTAGAGGATTTGGGTACAGCCCAAAGAACCAAGCTTTGGCAGTGTGGAGTCTTTATCCAAAAGACAAAAAGCCACAAATTTTGAATGTTAAGGAACAAATGGAGGGAGATAAGATAGTTTGGTCAATCCACAATACTGGGGACCTTGAGATTTCTTAGGTTTTAACCTAGTTTTCCAAGCTTATTAAGGATAAGACAAAATAGTTATCTGATAGGTATGGCTCCCTCTTGAATGATTATAATGCCCTAGTAAAGGATAGGGACCTACAGATAATAAAATTTATAGCCTTAGAGAAAAAAGTAGAGGAGCTACAAATACAAATAATGAATACTCCTATAGTAGCTCCTGCACCTCTTGAGCAGGTTGCATTGATAGAGGCTCTAGGAATGATAGAGGAGGAGGTGGTAGATGAATTGAAGAAAATAAATGAGGAGAAGAATGAGGCCATACTACAGGCCCTTTTGAATGTTTTACAACATAGAATGAATAAGATAAAGGATAAGTTTGACCTAGTTTTTAATGCATATGGAAAATTGCCTGAGTTGCAGAAAGAGGTTAGTAATTATGTACAAATTTTGAGTGGTTTCCATACAGTGTGGTCAATCAGAGAACCACTTTTTGAGAGATTTATTTTTGCTCAATCTTTGGGGAGTGATATCCTAGAATCAGTTGTGAGAGTAGGAGAGGAAATTGACAAAGTAAAGGCTATATTACCACTCTTCAAGGGTAAAGCCAATTTGATTGAGGCTAAGATAGCCATGCTTAGCTCTTGCTCCAACAAATTTATCCCCATAATTTTGAATGTTGATGGAACCATTAAGAGCATCGATCAATGGAGATTAGATGTTGATCTTCTACTACCTAGGAAAGAGGCATTTTTGGGAGAAGATAGTAATATAGATATGGATAGTTTCAATAAAACCCTGTATGAAGCAATAAAGGAAAAGATAGATCTGATTAAGTTTATTACAGATGTCAAGGCTATAATAGATTCTAGGTGGGAAAGATAGAAGGCGCAGCTACAACTTGTGCAAGATTTCAACTGGCCTTCAGAGGAGCAAGTAACTACATGGGATGAGCTCACAAAGCCCAAGAAAGTTAGGCTTGTTGTAGTTGACTTAGACATCCTTGATGATGAGTAAAGGACATCTGGAGCACCTGACACCTGAGCACAAAAGATAGGGATGATAATCTATCTTTAAGAATGGTGTAGGTCAGCTTGAAATGGCGGTCACTATATCTCATAAAAACTAAGGAGCTATCATGAAGACTTGTAGACAAAGGTGTCAGTTCTCAAGCAATCCAGGATGCAAAAGAATACAAAAAAGTGTTTTGTCTTTCCACCACCTGAGGGCTCATTGTAAATTTTGTCTTATATGATTTGTCTTTTATACTTTTAGGGTTAGGTCTTTCAACCATCCGAAGCTTTGTTGCATTCCTAGTCATAAAGGAATTCCAAGGTGGTTGAAAGAATTGTATATATAGTAAAAGATTCATTTTTGTAAAGAGGGACATAGGAGAGAAGACATAAATATATTTGAATTTCTCTAAAGAAGACTTCCTAATTTTGTGTCTGGTCTTCTAAGTAATGGAATTGTGAGTGTAATTGGCAAGTTGATTTTAATACAAATACACTGCAACTTCTACCATATATTTCTATTGTATCTTTTCTTTTATATTGTACTCTTGTATGTTTTATTTGTTAGGCATCTAAAATATACCAGTAGTAAGGCAACTTGCTTGGCTGATTTATGAGTTTCTTTCAAGGAAAGAATTAAAAGTTCTCATATTTCATCTTGAAGAATATATATATTTGTGTTGATTTTGATGATAACAATGTTTGGTTAACAGAATAGTTTGTAAGGCAATCTATTTCAATTTGTGGTTAGTATGTAAGGCATACTATTGTATTTTCTCTTAAAATTTACTTGTTGATTTACATTTTGATTATGTTGCCCATTAGATAAGGCATTGGTTTGGTGTTTGTTTCTTATTATTTATCTTTCATAAGTCTCAAAAGAAGAGTTAAAACTTCCATATCAATTACCAATACATTTTCATTTCATTTTCATTACACAATATAGATTGGATTGTTCCTAAGGCATACAGTTCATATTTCCTGATTCTATGAAGAGAGAATCATATTAGGTTGCCCCTCCTTAAAAGGAAGAAGGATGAGAATCCTTAAATCATTGATTACTGCTTTACTTACAATCACACTTTGTCTAGTTAAAATTTGCATTAAGATGGTCATGGTCATATGCAGGGCGTTTTATGGATTGATGCATTAAGAGGATTAGAAGCTAATCAGTGTCAACTTATAAGAATACTATGAAATCAGTTATCATTAGAAGGTAATACCTGCCTGACTATGTGGAGCTCAAAAATGAAGGAGGATCTTATCCAATCCTCAGCAATTAGGTCTTTCTCTTGTTTGATTTAGTCTTAAAAAGTATAGGTTCAAATATTAGTTTTTGATCTTACAAGAAAAATCCCTAACATATCCTTCAAAATTTGTGTATCATCTTAAAATGGAAGCACTTCCATGATAAGAGCATTTATCCCTCTGAGTAAGTGGTTTGGGGTCATGTTAAGCACCTTGATTGGGTCTTTAGATGTGTTCGGCTTTTTCCCCGCTTTCCACTTCTTCTTTGCGCTTGATTTCTTCATTCTAAGTGAAATTAGGGTTAAGGTCTTAAGGACTTTTCCTAATTTTCCTCTTCCATGGCTTCATTTTATAGGTAGGGTATAGTTATAGGACCTCCTTGTCCTTCATCTCATCATTCAAGAGATTTTCTATCTAATCTGGACACTGGGTCCTGATCAGACCTAGAAATTTGCATTTCTGGCATTATCTGGTATCCCAGCTCTTGATTCTGACTCTATCTGGGTCAGAGGTCAATGTCAACCTTGATCATATGAGGTCAGAGTCAACCTCAACCTTGACCTCAAGCTTTCAAGGTTTTAGATTTTTATTTCCTGCTCCTTTCTCTTTCAGGATTTTGTTTCTCCGCTTCCGGGTCGACTGTTTCAGGCTCTGTAATAGTAAATCCTTAAATGATATTTAATTTAGGTCCAGTTCTCTAAAGTTCAAGGCCTAATTGGATTTAATTCTTTAAGGTGGCCCTTCTAGAGGAATGTGCCCTAGATCACTATAAAAGGATGACTTCCTCTCTCATTTTGATCATCAAGTTTTGCAATCAAGCATTCAAGTGTTCAAGCATTCAAAAAGTCAAGCATTCATCCTCATGGAGATCCATTGTTAGCCATTGAAGAACTAAATCTCTTTGGATCCTCTTAGAAGATCCATCTTTCTCCATCCATTCAAGCCCTCACATGTGAAAAGATCAAATCAAGCTTGGTGTTGAAGATCAAGATACCATTGATTAGACACATCTTGCCCTCCATTGAAGCATTCCTATTGGCAGATTTGAGGATTCAAATCCTAATCAAGGACTTCAACATAAGCAAGGTGATTTGTTTCAATTACTTTGTTTATGCTACATACATTTCAATTCAATTCAAGTTTAATTCCTAAATTGGGGTTTGACCAAGGCAAACCCCCCATACAACCAAAAACACCATTTTTCTTGCAAGTACAGGTGCAAAATCTTGGACTTGAGAGAAAATTTGGATACCCTTTTCAAAAATCTTTCAGGATCTACGAACAGAATCTAACTCAGATATCAGGATAAAAATGTGGTCATTAACCTTTTAAAAAGGTCAAGTTCGACATAACTGAATCTGAGGAAAAGATTTCTGGGTTTTGTCCATCTCGGCATTTCTAGTCCAGGACAAATGACAAAATTTGCAGAAACTTCATACAGAGACCAGAATTGAGCATTTTCCAGATCTTCCCTAATACTGAGGTTAGTATTTGCAATTCAATTATTTCAATTTCGAGCCTAAAACATATCTACATAAAAAGGGGAAAACATCAGATTAATCCTTCTTCCCATATTTTCAATCAAATTGATCTAATTCTACATTAGCCTCCTTGGTTGATCAAGTTGGATCTTCTTGTTGGGAATTTGGGCTTTAGAATTAATCTCCCTTCCCCAATATAGAAGGTTGGATTGCATTGACCCCATTCACACCTTATATATTTTGGTGAACCCGACTAGCTTACTCTCTTTCTTTTTGGTGTTTGATTTCCCTTTGTCTTATCTTGTTAGTATTAGATTTGTCCTTTGTGATTAATCTTTCATGCTAATTAGATTTCATATTCATATGTTATGTGTTCTTAGTTTAGTTCATTTGCAATATATTGGTTTATGAGCTTTACTACCACTAGTCCTACTTATAACATTCCAGTTAGGCGAAGTCGTAGACTCATGGGTGCCTTTGATCCTGAATCTTCCTCTCCTTTCCTTAGGAATCCCTATGATACCTTGCTCCTTCATGATACCAATCCTATGGAGCATAACTCTTCTCACTAGAGGTAGGGATGTTTCCTCCTATCACTAATGTCGAACCTCCCTCTAAACCTTTATCTAGTGTTCCTATTTATACTCTTTTGGTGACTGTGATGGTTCCCTTTGTTCCTATGAGTGTTCCTCCTATATCCCTTCTTACATCACAACCTTCATATCATAATGTTCCTTTTACTTATTCTAATCCACTTCCAACTATAGTTCCTAGTGTTCCTCCAGTTATGTCTTCTATTCTCGCAGTTCCTTACACATTACCTAGTGTGTCTAAAACTGTTACTCCTCCTATTTCCTATAATGATCCAACAATCATTAGTTTGGCTCAGACTGTTTCATCTTTACAACAACAACTTGCTTCCTTATCTCAAAAAAAGTTTAGTATTCCTACATGTGACATGGGAAGTCCTTTGTCCTTGGATATTATTCGAACTCCTGTTCCTCAACAATCTGATATGCCCCATCTTGAGAATTATAGTGGAAAAGGAGATCCTGTTCATCATGTTAAAACATTCCAAATCCTTTGTAGTGACTATGCTCATGACCATAGGATTTTAGCTAAACTATTTGCTAGAACCTTTTGTGACAAGGCCTTACAATGGTATTGTTCCTTGCCTCCTTATTCCATTCATTCTTTTCCGCAGCTTGCTAATGCCTTTATTCAATAATATCAAAATGATATTGGCCCGCAAGTGTCTTTGACTGATTTAATGCATTGTAAACAAAGTGCTAAGGAAAAATTGACTAAATTTATTGGTAGATTTAAGCATTTGCATGCTTAGATTTCCTATCCTGATCCTGATATTGATATTCAACATATGTTTATTTCAAATTTACAAAAGGATATTAGAGATAAGATTCTTCTTACTGAATTTACCTCTTTTCAACAACTTTGTGCAGTGCTTCATCATTATCAATTACAAGTGAGTCAGTTTGAGAGAAACACTCCAATGGCTCTTGTTCCAGTTGATAAAAGTGATGCTACTCCTAATCCAAACAAGTTTCAAAAATTCAATAATTATGTCAAGATAAACAAACAAATGAATGTAGTTGTTGATCAAGTTGCTATTGCATCTCATAATGCCATTGTTGCATCCACTATTTTTTGGCTAAATCGTATGTTTACACCTCTTTCTGAATCTTTACATACTATTATGAATAGGTTGTTAGCTGCTAACATGATTACTCTACCTCCTATTCGACCTATTTTACCTATTACAATGGCATCTAAATCTTTTGATCAGAATGCTTTTTGTCAATATCATCGTCAGAATGGTCACGATACTGAGAAATGTTTTTCTTTAAAACATAAGGTCCAAGATCTCATTGATGCTAAGGCTTTATCTATTGATAATCTAGATAGTAGTGGAAATCAATTTGTTTCTCCTCCTAATTAGAACCTTCAAATCTATTCAAATCCTTTACCTACGCATGATACTAATACTATTGCTCAACCATCTACTATGGATATTGTATATGATTCAAAGATGGATGATCTTAATCATGTTGTTAATCAAGTGGAGCATGTTGATAAGCCTATATCTCCACCTCAACCTTCACCTCAAGTTCAATCTTACCCTCAAGTTAAACCTAAACCTAAAGATAAATCTCAACCTAAACCTCGACAACAATTCAACAATAAAAGACCTCAGGATCTTCTTATTACCTTTGATGATTCTAAGAATATTAAGGCTCCTGATGGTCCCCTTTACATTGCTGTTAGGATTGCTCAGATACCCTCTCGTGGTTGTCTTGTTGATTCTACTTAGTTAATGTTATCACTGAAGAAAATGTTTTTACGAAAAATTTACAATGTGACTGCTATCATACATCAAATTAGTGGATTCAAACTTGTAATGGTTTTCTTTATCCATCATTTGGGTCTACTAGCTTGCCAGTTGAACTTTTCGGAAAGCTTGTGAACACTACTTTTGTTGTGATTCCTACTTCTGATCAATTTCAAGTTAAGCTAGGTTTGCCTTAGTTGACTAGCATGCATGCTGTTGCTTCTCCTATCCATAAGTGTCTTAAGTTCATTCATGATGGTGAAGTGAAGATGCTCAATCATAGTTTATATCAACCTTCAAGGATTAGAAATTATGCTGCTCTAGATTTCTTTTGGCCCTAATTACCTAATTCATGTCCTTCTCAACCTAATAATCTTTTTCAATCATATCAAGCTTATAAACATCATAAGATTCTTCAATTAAGCATACCCCCTATGGATCTTAATCGTGGTCTTTTACCTACACCTTTGATACCTCCTTTAACTATGGCTTCTAGTTCTATTAATCAAGTTCCTCCTATCAAGCCTACTAAAGATCCTTTGATTGTTCCTCCTATGGTTGATAATCCTATTGATCTTCCTAAAGAACCTATGAAGGATTCCTCTGATTGTTCCTCCTAGTTCTCAATCTATTTCTAAAAAATCAAAACGTAACTGATCTGGTAATGAATGTCATAAAAAGCATCATGCTCATGCTAAAGCTAAAAGATCTCTACTTTCTTTAGATACATCTATGCATAATGTATTACAAGATGTTGTTCTTAATAATGATGTTCACATGCATGATTATGATGATTCTATTCGTATCTTAGATTCTATTTCAATTAACTTAGATGAAGAAGATACTCTTGATGATACTAACGATGTTAATGATGAATATGAGACTATTGATATTGACATTGATTTGCAAAATATGCTTTCATCTCAATTAAATCTTACACCTATTATCAAACATTGTGATTCTCAAGAGAATCCTAGTTTGGAACTGGCTATCATTCCTATTGTGTTGGATATAGTCCCTTTTGCAAGTTACCCACCTTCCCTAAATGATATACAATGAGATGGGGAGAGTAGGTGACATGCTTGATTGGCTTGTCCTTCATGGTATCTTTTTTGTGTGTTTGTCTGTTGTACTGTGCTTCTCCCGTAATGTGTTTTCTAAATGTTGTTAGATTCTTTTATATGATCCTTGTTACTCAGTTGGTACAAGGTGATAAAGGAATCCAAACTGTTGTTCAAAATCTTCTATATGTATCTCTATACTTCTATATGTTTTTCAATGTATGTTGTAAATGTGCTATTGTTTGTAAATGATTTCTTGTGTAATCTACTTGGATTCAAGATATGGTAGCACTAAATCTTTTTGGTCTCCATGTCATGGTTTGAAAAGATTTTCCTTCGTTTATCTTACATAATCTTTCCTCCTTTGTGACTGTAGTTCTACTTTCTCTGGGGAATGATGTCAATTCACTTGCAATAATATCATACATATATTATCTTATGATCATACTAACCCCATGGTAGGGAGATCCCTTATGTGTTTCTATATGTTTCTATGATATTTCGCTTGATTTGTCTTCATCTAGGGGCATCTCGACTTGGAAACATGATCAGTGGAGTTGTTTATGTTTCCGTTAAAGCCATTGCTCTTGTTAAAGTGTCTATAATGACTTTAATGTGGGGGCATACGCTTCGCTCACTTTTTTCACACATGCACTTATGAAAAAATCAAAACATGCTAAATCTTCTAAAGGTAATGCACATAAGTTACTAAATCCTAAGGAAGATACACACCTCTAAATTTACATTTTTCCTTTCTTTTTGGATTAAGAACTAATCCTTAAAGTATGGATTTATATTAGGATCTCTTGATCCCTCCAGTTTCAAGCACACATATATTTTGATCCCTAAAGGTCAGAAGTGTCCTTAAGATCAGATTTCCCTTTTGATTTCATTCTTGTGGAATAGAACATTCCTAGGAATAAATCTTAGATGGGTTGACTAGTGAGTAGCCACATTCACTAGGTGGTTCAATTCCATCTTTCTAGTTGTGCTATTATGTGTGATTCACAATGGGATATAACTTCCCATTGGGCAAGGTAGTCACACTCTTCTTTCTCTCTCTAGAGATGTCTCTCTTATTTTTGATCTAGAAGTTGACAAAGACTTGAGTCCCTAGGGGCTTAGGATTTCTCTTTGTCCCTTAGATTACAATAAGATTATCTTATTATTTTTATCTCCTTTACCAAGAGTTTTCATTGAGTCCATACTCTTGCTAAAGTCGGGGCTTAATGTATCATCTTAAAATGGAAGCACTTCCATGATAAGAGCATTTATCCCTCCAAGTAAGTGGTTTGGGGTCATGTTAAGTGCCTTGATTGGGTCTTCACATGTGTTTGGCTTTTTTTGCGCTTTCCACTTCTTCTCTGTGCTTGATTTCTTCATTCTGAGTGAAACTAGGGTTAAGGTCTTAAGGACTTTTCCTAATTTTCCTCTTCCATGGCTTCATTTTCTAGGTAGGGTTCAGTTACAGGACCTCCTAGTCCTTCATCTCATCATTTAGGAGATTTTCTATCTAATCTAGACATTGGGTCCTAATCAGACCTGGAAATCTGCATTTTTGGCATTATCTGGTATCCCAACTCCTAATTCTAACTCTGTCTGGGTCAGAGGTCAATGTAGACCTTGACCCTGACCAGGTCAGGGTTGACCTCGACCTTCACCTTAGGCTTTTGGGGTTTTAGATTTTTATTTCCCGCTCTTTTCTCTTTCAGGATTTTATTTCTCCACTTCCGGGTGGGTTGTTTCGGGCTCCAAAATGGTAAATCCTTAACTGATATTTAATTTAGGTCCATTTCTCTAAAGGTCAAGGCCCAATTGGATTTAATTCTTCAAGGTGGCCCTTCTAGAGGAATGTGCCCTAGATCACTATGAAAGGAGGCCTTCCTCTCTCATTTTGATCATCAAGTTTTCATATCTCATTCTTGCATAAAATCATCAAGTTTTGCAATCAAGCATTCAAGTGTTCAAGCATTCATCCTCAAAGAGATCCATTGTTAGCCATTGAAGAACTCAATCTCTTTGGAGCCCCTTTGAAGATCCATCTTTCTCCATCCATTCAAGCCCTCACATGTGCAAAGATCAAATCAAGCTTGGTGTTGAAGATCAAGATACCATTGATTAGACACATCTTGCCCTCCATTGAAGCATTCCTATTGGCAGATTTGAGGATTCAAATCCTCTTCAAGGACTTCAACATAAGCAAGGTGATTTGTTTCAATTACTTTGTTTATGCTACATACATTTCAATTCAATTCAAGGTTAATTCCTAAATTGGGGTTTGACCAAGGCCAACCCCCCATACAACCAAAAACACCATTTTTCTTGCAGGTATAGGTGCGAAATCTTAGATCTAAGAACAAATTTAGATACCATTTTCGGCAATATTTCAGGATCTACGAACAGAATCAGACTCAGATATCAAGATAAAAATGTGGTCATTGACCTTTTAAAAAGGTCAAGGTCGACATAACTGAATCTGAGGAAAAGATTTTTGGGTTTTGTCTGTCTCAGCATTTCCAGTCTAGGAAAAGTAACCAAATTTGTAGAAACTTCATACAAAGGCCAGAATTGAGCATTTTCCAGATCTTCCCTAATTTTGAGGTTAGTATTTGCAATTCAATTATTTCAATTTCGAGCCTAATACATATCTACATAAAAAGGGGAAAACATCAGATTAATCCTTCTTTCCATATTTTCAATAAAATTGATCCAATTCTGCATTAGCCTCCTTGGTTGATCAAGTTGGATCTTCTTGTTGGGAATTTAGGCTTTAGAATTAATCTCCCTTCCCAAATATAGAAGGTTGGATTGCATTGACCCCATTCACACCTTATATAATTTTCTTCATCCAAATTATTTAGTTACAATTGTTTGCTGCTGCTACATACTCTGCTTCTGATGTGCTCTGTGAAATACACTTTTGCTTCTTGCTCAACTAGGAAACCAATCTTACTCCAAGAAAAAAGGGTCCACCAGTGGTTCTTTTCTTATCATCAACACTACCTCCCCAATCAACATCTATATATGCACATAGGGTAAAGTCATCAGATTTTTCATACCATAATCCATAGTCCATTGTGCCTCTTAAATATCTTAGTATCTACTTTGCTACTGCATAATGTGATTCTCTAGGTTTAGCGTGAAATCTTGCTACCATTCCAATTGAGTGTGCTATATCAGGTCTTGTATGTGTCAAATACTACAATCCTCCAATCATAGATCTTTGTTTCTTTTGTTCTACTGTAGGTGTCTCATATGTTCTAGATAACTTATGTCTGATTACCATAGGTGTTCCAACTAGTTTACAATCCTTCATTCCAAATATTTTCAACAATTCATTCAAGTACTTTGTCTAACTTACAAAGATACCATCATTGTTTTGTATTATCTGTAATCCCAAAAGGTATTTCATCTCACCAATCATACTCATTTCAAATTCAGTCTTCATTTCATCAGCAAATTTGTCACTAGCTTCATCTTCTCCTCCAAAAATAATGTCATCAAGAAAAATAACTATAACTAGCAAACTATTTTCAATTTCTTTTGTGTATAGATTACTATCAGTTGTTCCTTTAGTAAATCCCAACTTTAACAAATACTTATCTAATCTTGCATACCAAGTTCTAGGTGCTTCTTTAAGTCCATATAAAGCTTTCTTCAGTTTACATACCATGTCTCCTTCTTGAGTCAAAGGAAAACCTTCAGGCTGCTCAATGTAGACTTCTTCTTCCAGTTCTCCATTTAGAAATGTTGACTTCACATCCATCTGATACGCTTTGAATTTTTTTTAGGCTGCATATGCTAAAAACATTCTTGCTACTTCAATTCTTGCAACAGGTGCAAAAGTCTCTTCATAGTCAATTCCTTCTTGTTGTGAGTAACCTTTACATACCAATCTTGCTTTATTTCTTACTACTTCTCTTTGTTCATTCATCTTGTTTTTGAATACCCATTTAGTTCCAATCACATTCTTGTCTTTAGGTCTAGGGACCAGTTCCCATGTCTTGTTCTTTTCAATTTGACCTAGTTCTTCTTTCATAGCATTAATCCAGTGTTCATCTTCACAAGCTTCATTAGTAGTCTTAGGCTCGATTTGAGAAATCAAACATAACTATTCTTGTGCCTTATTTTGAGTAAGAACTCCACTTTTGATGCTCCCAATAATCTATTCAAAAGGATGATTCCTTAACAGACTCTTGCTAGGTGTCACTATCTCATATTTCTCTTCAGATATAGGTTCTTCAATAACTTCACTATGGCTTTAATTCAACAAATCACTGTCAGTTTCATAAAACAATTTAGTAGTTCCAGTATTAGGTTTAGGATGAGCTTCTTCATCAGATTCATAATCAAGCATTCTTTCCTGAACTTTGAACTTTTCATCAACTTTAACATTTGCGCTCTCAACAATAGTCTTAGTTCTTTTATTGAAACATCTATATGCTTTTCTTTTTAAAGAATATCCAAGAAATATACCTTCATCACTTCTAGGATCAAACTTTCCAATATCATCATCTATTTTTATATAACATTTGCTTCCAAAAATTCTAAAATACTTAACTGAGGGTGCATGTCCAAACCATAATTCATAAGGTGTCTTGTCTGTGTCTGCTCTGATTTGTACTCTATTCATGGTATACACTGTTGTGTTCACTTCTTCTCTCTAGAATACCTTCACCAAATCATTCTCAATCAACATAGCTCTTGCTACTTAAGTCACCAATCTATTCCTTCTTTCTACAATCCCATTTTGTTCAGGTGTTCTAGGGGCTGAATACTATCTTTTAATGCCATTTTCTTCACAAAAGATGTAAAACTCTCTAGAAGTAAATTCTCCACCTCTATCAGATCTTAAACACTTAATCTTCATTCCAGATTCATTCTCAAATTTATTCTTAACAATCTTCAACTTATCAAATGCTTCAAATTTTTCCTTAAGAAATGAAATCCACATCATTATTGTAAAATCATGAACAAAAAACATAAAATACCTTTCTCCATAGAATCCTCTAGTCCTAGTAGGACCACTCAAGTCTGTATGAACAATTTCCAACTTCCCTGTCGATGTGAACTTCTTACTAGGAAATGAAATTCTCTTCTGTTTAGCCATCACACATTCATTGCAAATTATGTTAGTAGGCTTCATAATTTTAGGTAAATCTCTCACTGCAAGTGTAGTACTCACTTTCACAATGTTATCAAATTTTATATGACAAAACCTTCTATGCCATAATGAACTGTCATCAATCTTAGTAATCAGACATGTCATCTCAGTAGAATTCAACTGAAATACATTACCTCTGGTTCTAGATCCAGTTCCAATAAGATTTCCATCTTTATCCTTTATCACACAAGTTTTCTCAGTAAACCAAACTTGATATCCCTTATCAACTAACTGTCCAACACTCAAAAGATTATGTTTCAATCCATCAACAAAATAAACATCATCAGTATTAGTCTTTCCATCAAGAGTAATAGATCCTATACCTTTAATCAAACAAGGTGCATTGTTTCCAACTCTAATAACTCCACCATCACATTCATTCAACTTAATGAACTTTTTCATGTCTCCAGTCATATGATGTGAACAACCATTGTCGATAATCCAATCAACTTTCTTTTCAACTTGAGAAACTAAGGCTTTTTCTTCCTTAACATCAGATTAAGGATTTTCTTCTTTAATTTCTACAAATCCTATTTCATCATTGTTCTCAATATCACTTTCACTTAGAGTTCTTTCTATACTAGCTTCAAGATCTTCATCATTAGCATAATAACATTCCTTATATCTTCTAGGTTTGAAATTATTTCTATACTTTTTAACTCTCTTAGGACATCTCGATGCAAAATGACCATATTCTTGACAAGTCCAACATTTAAAAATTTTCTTACCATCTGGTTCTCTTTTCACAAGCAAGGAAATACCTTCTTCAATCTTCTTGTCTTCTTCATTTCTAGATCTACTGTTGGCATAATCTCCAGTCACATTGGTACATCTTGATAAAGTAGGGCGAACACTAAGAGAACTGAAAGTTGTCTCCATTGTAGGTATGTCTCCTGATAATCTCATGTGCTGCTTCCAATCTTCTAAGAAGAGTCTCTCTTGTAAATTTTGTTGTACAAGGTATCACTTAATCAATCATCTGTGTTGTCTGCTTGAATACAGGAGTCAATGTCCTTAGAATTTTCCATATCACTTCATTCTCTATCTTTGTTCTTCCACAAGATTTTATACCTGAAATGATCTCTGACATTCTACCAATATAACATCTAACAGATTATTCTTCCAACATTCTTATATCCTCAAATGTACATATCCAATTATGTAATCTAACTCTTTTTGCATTTTCATCACCTTCAAAAGTAGAGTGTAAAGCATTCCAAATTTTATGAGATTTTTAAAAATATTTTACCTGATTGTACTCATTCTCTGGAAGTGTTTTCAAAAGTGCTTCTCTTGCAAGTATGTTACACATGAATAGATCTCTCATTTGTAGTACATGTTTCAAGATTGTCCTCTTCAATGATAGCCTTATCATTCTTTGTAATCAACCAATAACCTAGTCCTAAACATAATAGGTCTGTCTTAATCTTTTCTTTCCAGCTATCAAAATTCACTCCATCAAAATTATGGCTTTCTTTCCTGAAATTTTCCATGGATCTCCTTAAGTTGTTAAACTCTTTCTTCAAGGACCTGCTACTCTGATACCAATTGTTAGAAAGTAAAGTCAACCAAGATAACTAAGAGGGGGGGGGGGGTGAATTAGTTATCAGATAATTATAACTTTTATCATCTTGAACATCACTAAACCATAATAGCAATGTAATCACCAACCATAGAAAGATATTCATACAAAATAACACAAGATATGTTGACTAGGGAACCTCTTGATTAAAGAGTAAACCCCAGTGGGAATGATGCCCATAAAAGATGCACTAATATGAATATTCCTTGTGAGAGGATGGACTCTATTAGGAGTCTTATGAAATACATTCAATACATATGAATCCCTGTTAGGATATTTTGAATCCCTGTTAAAAGATTCTAACCCAGTTAAGAGTTATGGAAGATAGAAGGACCCACTACCCAAACAACTTCAGGGTAAGATCACTGAACACACTGTCCAAATAATCTTAACATTACTCAATAGAATAATATGTTACCTCTTCTCTGACTATGTGAAACCGCACTCACTTGTTGGACTACAACTGATTTGGAATCAAATTGAAGCATCTGTGATTTCTAGATCACTGAGAAGTTGCTGATTAGATATGGAATATGATTAAATCAGTTTTATGATTGTCATTGATGTCAACTAGTTTGATAGCAGTTATCTTGTAAGTTACTACACCGACACATCTGTAGAAGGAGAAAGAGATGAAGAATAGGTAAATCTACATGAGGAAAGATGTACAAGACAGATGAGGATAGGGAACACATTGAGTAACTTATTGATGAGTCTATGACTCGAGGGAATTGATTTTATTATGTTGCATTCATCTGTAATGAAGTATAGAGCTGAAAGACACAAAGTAGTGTTGTCGGTAAATGAAGCATTTCTAGTATACACCGACAGAGTGTAGTGTATACCAATAGCAATATTAACCGAGCAGTGTTCACTGGCACATTCTTTGTTAACCGAGTGAAATAGAATGATTTAAATGATCAGTTTATTCAATGAGATTGATGAGCTGGCAAGTGTATAACACTAAGGTAATAGATAATGTTTATTACAAAGATCGACGATAGACAAAATTCAAAGGATATCTAATAGAGAAGAATGAAACATGTTATTGACACAAGTACCAAGAAATTTTAAGTGGCAAAATCTGTGAATGTGATTAAGTGGAAAAATCTAATGATGGAGAAGAAAACAATTTACTCATCTATATAAGAGAAAATATTTACTTATGACCACGTGCGTGTAGAAGAAGAAGAAGAAGCTGTAGGAATTTCACATGAACAAGCTTCATGCATTCTGATCATACTGGTTAGTAAGAACCGAGCTGCAGAATAGTTACCAAGCTACAGAGAGCTACTACCAATGGATAGTAAGTTGAAATAGTATTGAATCTGAAGTGAAATATTGATCAGATGGATTTGTATGGACTAAATATTGATCTGTAATCTGCAAATGAAGTTGTATTAAGGCAGGTCATTTTACTGTTACATATTTAACCATTATACATAGTGTAAATCTCTTAACCGAGTGGACTCTAAAAGTCTTATGATGTATCATTCATAGAATGAACATTTTTATCTTGTTAACCCATAGTGAATGCTGGTTGGACAATAAATTCTAGTCTAAAATCCTCTAACAAGGTCACACCTAACATTGTGTTTGTAACCTTTAATAGGGTTGGGTCTTAACTGATCTCACTTCAGAACAGTGAACAATTTTGGGTTGCCAGTCCCAGGTGGTTTTTCCCTTAACAGGGTTTCCATGTTAAATCTCTTGTGTTATGTGTTGATTTTGATATTTGTTTATTATCATTCTTTACATGTTACATGTTAGATTTGATCGGTAATCTGTTATCAGTATTAGACTGGTAATCGATAAATGCACAAATAGATAGAGTTATATTTCTTACCGATGAGCAGAAATCAAAGAAGTATTTTGAATTGTACATTTTGGTTTGGGACACTGGATAATTGATTCACCCCCCCTCTTAGTTATTATAACAATTGGTATCAGATAAATTTGGTTGCTTGGAATAGAGTTTTAAGGACTTAAGCATAAAGGTCTCAAGATGTATAATAGGGAAGTACCAAAACTAAACAAAGAGAACTTCATAGTATGGCAAAGCAGAATGAAGCTGCATATATCTAGAATTAGGAACTCAACACTAGAACTGATGGAAAATGGCTACATGCAACCACCCACTGGTCCTCTAACTATTGATCAATGAAAGGATAAACATGAACACAATGTTACTATGATGGAACTTGCTACTGCCTATACCGACATAGAATTTGAAGATATTAAGACTTACACTACTTCAAAAGGAATGTGGGATAAATTAGCACTAATCTACAGTGGAGATCAGCATGTCAAAAGAGCCAGAGCTGAAAGTCTGAGAGGCAAATTTGATGATATGAGAATGAAAGAAGGTGAGAATATTGTCCAATATTCAAATAGACTCAAAGAAGTGGTACATGCTATAAGAGCATCTGATGGAGTAATTGATGATGACATAGTCATAAGCAAGATTCTCAGAACTTTGCTACGAGTTTATGCAATCAGGATCTCTGCAATTCATGAAACAAGAGCTACATCCAACCTTACTCTTGACACTATGATTGGTAAACTTACAACCTTTGAATTAAAAAATTTTGATAATAGTGTTGTTCCTTCTGTTGAATCCACTTTCATGTCTTCTCTGAAGATTGGAAAGTCTAGCAAGAATGGTAAGAATTGTAATAGTGATGACTATACCAATGATGAACTTGATGAGCTTGAAGCACTCATGGCCCGGATATTGCCTAAAGGTAAAGGAAGGTATAGAGGTAAGCTACCTTTAGCATGCTTTAATTGTAAATAAGTCGATCACATCGCTGCTAGATGTCCTCAAAAGAAAGATGATAATAGATCCACAAAATGATCTGAAGGGAGCTATGGAAGAAGAGTCAACAAAGGTTACTGACACAACAATAGAGACAACCGAGATGAAGAAGGCAGAAAGGTATGTTACATAGCTGAAGATATTGAAACTGAATCTGATTTTGATAATGATATAGTAGTATTTGTTGCTATGAAAGATGATTCAGAAGAGGAAGAGAAACATGAAGAGACAACCCTAATCTCTAAAGTAAGAAGACATGATACATGGACCATAGACATTAGCTGCACACATCATATGACTAGTGATGTAGAGAAGTTTGATCATCTTATTGAATACAATGGAGGTTATGTAAGAATGGGAAATGATGCACCTTGTATTGTAAGAGGCAAAGGATCACTGATGATCAATGATAGACTACAATGTGAAACTGCATACTGGGTAGATGGACTAAACTATAATCTGATAAGTGTGGCACAGTTGAACAATTCAGGCCACCGACTATCCTTTGAGAGCAAAAAGGTGAAGATTTATGATGATGGAGGAAGACTTGTTGGAACTGGTACACAATCTAGAGGTAATTTATTCTATCTTGATATGGATCAATCTTCTTGTTTACTAATAAAGGATGAAGATGCTTGGTTATGGCACTGAAGGTTATGCCATGTGAACTTTGACAACATGATCAAGATTGGTAGAAAGAAAAGAGTCAGAGGATTTCCTGACTTAGCAAAACTTGATCATGCTATGTGTCATGAATGTCAAAGAGGTAAGATGACTAAATCTAGTTTTAAAAGAAAAGACTATTCAAAAAAGAAGATACTTGAGTTGGTTCATGCTGACCTATGTGGTCCTATGAGAACTTAGAGATATTATGGTTATAGATATTTTATTCTTTTTGTTGATGATTACACTAGACTGATGACTGTTATGTTCTTGAAAGAGAAATTTGAAGCTTTCAAAATGTTTAAGTGGTATAAAGCTAAGGTAGAGAAAGAAACTGGAAAGGAAATAAAATGTTTAAGATCAGATAGAGGTGGTGAATTTATCTCTGATGAATTTACTAATTTTTGCAATGAGCATGGAATCAAAAGGCAAGTATCAGCACCGAGAACACCTTAGCAAAATGGCATTGTTGAAAGAAGGAATAGGTCAATAATTGATTGTGCTAGAACATTGATGATATAGAAGAATGTTGCTCAAACATATTGGAGGGAAGATATCAGTACAACTGTATATGTTCTTAATCAAGTACAACTGAAGAAGGATTCCAATCAAACACCTTATGAACTTTGGTTTGGACACAAACCTACTGTAAGTTATTTTAGAATTTTAGGAAGTAAATGCTTTATCTTGAAAGATGATAGAAATTGAAAGTTTGATTCTAAAGGAGATGAAGGAATATTTCTAGTATATTCCACTTCAAGTAAAGAATACAAATGTTTGAATAAGGTTACAAATAAGATTGTTGAAAGTACTAACATTCTTGTTGATGAGTTTGATGATAAACATACAGAGGAAAGTACAAAGGAACTGGAAGATTATGGTAGATTTACTTACATTGAATATCCAGAGTATCCACTGACATAGCAAGTTGTGTCAACCGGTCAGTAGGGAAACAATGCAATACAACAAGCACCACAAATCGATGAACATGGAGAAGCTACCGAGAAAGGAAATGAACCTGAGCAAGATGAAAAAGAAAGGAGAAATCAATTCTTGGCTAGTTTTGTCAGAAGACACCATCCTGAAACACAAATCATTAGAGACAGACATGCAGGAATGCAAACCAAAAGCAAAACAAGACAAGGTACATGTCTAATTTGTGAATTTGAACCTAAAACTGTGAAAGTTGCATTAGAGAATGAAGAATGGGTTAATGAAATGGAAGAGGAAATAGAGCAGATAGAAAAGAACAAAACTTGGTCCTTAGTATCCCAACTAGAAGATAAGAATGTTATCGGTACTAAGTGGATATATAGGAATAAATTGAATGAGAATGGTGAAGTTACAAGAAATAAGGCAAGATTAGTATGCAAGGGATATGCACAGGAAGAAGGCATTGACTATGGTGAAACATTTGCACCTGTTGCTAGATTAAAAGGAGTTAGAATGTTACTTGCATATGCTGCACATAAGAAATTCAAAGTCTATCAAATGGATGTGAAGTCAGCATTTTTGAATGGTATACTTGAAGAGGAGGTCTAAATTGAACAACTTGAAGGATTTCTTGATCCCAACAATAAAGACATGGTATGTAGATTACATAAAGCTTTATATGGACTAAAGCAAGCACCAAGAGCATGGTATGAAAGACTGCATACTTATTTGTTAAGTATTGGATTTTTTAGAACGAGTGAAAACAACAATCTGTATCTGAAAGGAGATATTGATGATACTATTATCATTGCTAAAATATTTGTTGATGATATTATCTTTGGTGGCTCAGATATTGTTTGCAAGGCATTTGTTGATGAGATGCAAAAGGAATTTGAAATGTCTATGTTCGGAGAGATTAAGTTCTTTCTTGGATTACAAGTGATTCAGCAGAGTGATGGAATATTCATTACACAATCTAAATACATAAAGGAAGTATTGAAAACATTTAGCATGGAAGATGCAAAACCTATAGGAACACTGATGGCTACTAGATGCAAATTGACAAAGGAGGATGAAACTACCGAGGTAAATCAAACACTTTACCAATCCATGATTGGTAAATTAATGTACATAGTTCACAGTAGGCTAGACATAGCACATGTAATGGGTATAGTTGCAAGATTTTCTGCTAATCCTAGAGAATCACACATGATAGCTATGAAAAGGATCTTAAGATACTTGAAGAAAATAGAGAACTATGGATTATGGTATCGTAAGGAAGGGAAGTTTGAACTAAAGGTTTACATTGATGTTGATTGGGCTGGAAATGTGGATGACAGAAAAAGCACCACTGGAGGAGCATTTTTATTTGGTGAAAGACTTGTAACCTAGACAAGTAAAAAGTAGGGTTGCATTTCTCAGTCTACAGCTGAAGCAGAATATGTTGATGCTACTACTAACTATTCAAACATTGCATATATCAAACATGTGTTGGAAGGGATGAATGAGGTAATCACTGACCTGGTGATTATATATTGTGACAACACAAGTGTAATTAATATTTCAAAGAATCCTGTGATGCACTCTAAGACAAAGTACATATCTATTAAGTATCACTACTTAAGAGAAAAAGTACGAGAGAAGCAAGTCAAGCTAGAATTTGTTACATCTAAAGAACAACTTGCTGATATTTTTACAAAGCCTTTACCGAAGGACACATTTGAATACTTGAGGAGTAGACTTGGGGTCCGTCCCCTGTCTATCGGTCACTAAGGTGATTGGGTTACTGTATCAGCCTGAACTTACCAGAAGATCATTTTGTTGATGCAACACAGTTCACACTTTGAGTCATGTTCAAGGTTGTGATTAAGTTTGAACACTTGACTGATGAGATATCAATATACAGAGATACAGAGGTAGTACTAGACATAATAGAGAGATACCTGGCTACTATAGAGCTAATTGTGTATTTTGTTTCTTTGGCATTTTTGTCAAAGGGAGAGATGAACATATGAAAGGCATGCAGAGATGAACAATGAAATGGAGAGAACTGTCTAAGGGAGAGACAATCTGACTAGAATAGAAAAAGATTACAACTGAAGAAAGGTAAAGTTGTATTACTTAATGCTGGTTTAGTAACATAGTGATTAAACATATTAAGTCTATTCGACTTACAACATTTGTTCACAAAGTTGTATAATGTATATTTTGTATGTGTATGGTAAATTTCATATTACTTGAGTTTCCATTAATGCCAAAGGGAGAGATTGTTGGACTACAACTGATTTGGAATCTGATTGAAGGATCTATGATTTCTAGATCACTGACAAGTTTCTAATTATATATGGAATATGATTAAATCAATTTTATGATTTTCATTGATGTCAACTAGTTTGACAGCACTTATCTTGTAAGTTACTACACCGACACATCTGTAGAAGGAGAAAGAGATGAAGAATAGATAGATCTACATGAGGAAAGATGTACAAGATAGATGAGGATAGGGAACACATTAAGTAGCTTATTGATGAGTCTATGACTTGAGGGAATTGATTTTATTATGTTGCATTCATCTATAATGAAGTATAGAGATGAAAGACACAAAGCAGTGTTGTTACTAAATGAAGCATTTCTAGTATACACCGACGGAGTGTAGTGTATACCGACCGTAGTATTAATTGAGTAGTGTTCACCGATGCATTCTTTGTTAATCGAGCGGAACAGAATGATTTAAATGATCAGTTTAGCCAATGAGATTGATGAGCTAGCAAGTGTATAACACTGAGGTAACAGATAATGTTTGTTATAAAGATCGACGGCTGACAAAATTTGAAGAAGATCTAATGGAGCAGAATGAAATGTGCTATTGACACAAGTACCGAGAAAGTTTAAGTGGCAAAATCTGTGAATGTGATTAAGTGGAAAAATCTAATGATGGAGAAGAAAATGATTTACTCATCTATATAAGAGAACAAATTTACTTATGACTGTGTGCATGTAGAAGAAGAAGCTACAGGAATTTTGTGTGAACAAGCTTCAGGCATTCTGATCATACTAGTTAATAAGAACCGAGCTACAGAATAGTTACCGAGCTATAGAGAGCTACTACCAACGGATAGTAAGTTGAAATAGTATTGAATCTGAAGTGAAATATTGATCAAATGGATTTATATGGACTAAATATTGATATGTAATCTGCAAATGAAGTTGTATTAAGGCAGGTCATTTTACTGTTACATATTTAACCATTGTACACAGTCTAAATCTCTTAACCGAGTGGGCTTTGAAAGTCTTATGATGTATCATTTATAGAATGAACATTGTTATCCTGTCAACCCATACTAAATGCTGGTTGGATGATACCTTCTAATCTAAAATCCTCTAACAAGGTCACACCTGAGAGTGTGTTTGTAACCTTTAATAGGGTTGGGTCTTAACCGACCTCACTTTAGAAGAGTGAACAATTTTGGGTTGCCGGTCCCAGGTGGTTTTTCCCTTAACAGGATTTCCACATTAAATCTCTTGTGTTATGTGTTGATTGTGATATTTGTTTGTTATCATTATTTACATGTTACATGTTAGATTTGATTGGTAATCTGTTATCAGTATTAGACTGGTAATCGGTAAATGCACAGACAGACAGAGTTATATTGCTTACCGATGAGAAGAAATTAAAGTAGTTTTGAATTGTACATTTTGATTTGGGACAATGTATAACTGATTCATCCCCCCTCTCATTTATTCTAATGTCACTATTACATCAGATCTCAAGTTCAGATCTCTTTACTTTGCATGTCTTCCTTCACAATTTCGCTTTCATACTTAGCTCTATTCTACACTTCATGCATTCATCATCACACTTCATTACTTCTTCTACATTTATTTATTTTTCAATAAGGAAATACATTCCTTCCTTTATACCACACTCAAGTAATTACAAATGAGTCGGCATACTATTACAAAATAAAAGTTTCCACACGCTACACAAAAATTACATAAAACTATCAGCTTCCAAATACAATAAATCTTCACTCATGCAACCTTGAAATTTGTGCTATCATCCACATCACTATCAATGTGTCTCCATCTTCCCTTTAACTGCACAAAACTAGATTCCATCCTGATTAGGAGATATCATCCGATTTCCACAAACCACTACTCAGGAACACAGCCTGAATACTACTTCTACCAAAATGATCATAACTTTCATGAATCAATGAATTACTATCTGTGCTCTTAACCATAGACATGTAACACATCAAAGAACATAACCTCAACATTGCATATCTCCAACTCTAATAACCCACATGCGCTAATCCAAACTCTGTCTGCTTCTCTACAAGCCTTCAATAAATCACAGTGTTGACATCAATGACAAACATAGTCATGAATGCAACAACAACTGCTACAGAATGGATGCCAAATACTTAGCATTCATTCCTAAAAATATAATCTTTAGAGGAGAAGATGAGGCAAGTGACAATTTTATTGATGAAATGAAGAAAGAATTTGAGATGATCATGATTGTAGAAATTAAATTTTTCTTGGGTTTGAAAATTGTGCAAAATAGTGACAGTATTTTCTTATCTCAAACTAAGTATTTAGAAGGCTTATTGCAGAGATTTGGTTTGGAAAATTTTAGGCCTATTGGTACACCTATGGTAATTGGTCATAAGTTATCTAGCAAAGATGAGACTCCTGCAGTTGAACAAAGGAAGTACAGATCTATGATTGGAGGTTTACAATATCTAACTCACACAAGACCGGATATAGAAAATGCAGTTGGAATTGTTGCAAGAGTTCAAGCCGATCCTAAGGAATCACATTATGTGGTAGTAAATGGGATATTTAAATATTTGAAAGGTGCAACTAATTATTCTTTTTAGTATGAAAAATTAAATGATTTTACCCTATTTTCATATACAGATGCGGATTGAGGAGGTAGTATGGATGATAAAGAGAGTACAAGCGGTGGAGCATTTTTTCTTGGAGGAAGATTGGTTTGTTGGATAAGCAAGAAACAAAATTGTATCTCACAAAGTACAATAGAAATAGAATATGTAGCAGCATAAATTAATTTTACTCAGATAATATGGATGAAACAAATGTTGAAGGATATTGGGATTGAGTTTAATGAACTTGTTATCATATATTGTGATAACATAAGTACAATAAGTATGTCTAAAAATCTTGTGTTACATTAAGAAACAAGACATATAGAGATAAAGTTGTTGTAGAGAAAGAAGTCAGACTTGAGTATATCAGCACAAAGGAGTAGATAACATATATATTTACAAAGCCTTTACCTAAAGATACATTTGAGTATTTGAGAGGTATGCTTGGGGTTATGCCCCAACCTGATTTTGAATAGTTGAATAGGTGTAAAAATGTGTATTGTATCTTTACCCTATTATAAAATATATTTTTATATATATGCGAGAAATGGGTGATATATTGAATATGTGAGGGGAATATAGGATCTATCCCTAATCCAAATTCCCAAGACAGAGATCCAAATTGATTAATCACAAACAAGTGATCAATACAAAAATGAATCAAATAATGGAGAGTATGAAGAAAGGAGAAAATCCTATTATTCTCTATAGAAACTATGTGCTTGAAATCTCAAATGAATAGAAGACAAATACTAACGTCAAAATAGGGGAAATTTGGAAAAGACTAATTTATGATGTCTATGTACATTTTTGGGGAATTTTGCAACCTGCTTCAGACTGGAAATGCCAAGACAGAGAAAACCCAAAAAACTTTTGTCTCTCTGTAGTCAGGTCAACTTTGACCCAGATAATGGGGCACAATCTTACCCCTTACTAAAGGTCTACCTTGACCTGAAATAGCTCTGATGGAAATTCTATTCGTGGATCTATGAAGTTCGTTGAAAAGGGTATCCAAATCTAAACTTCAATTCACAATCATCTACCTATACCTACAAGAAAAATGGGTTTTTATTGTTTGAATGGGGGGTTTTAATGCAGCCAAGGCTAGGTGGATCTAATTAAGTACTAATTGAGCTTGCAGCCAAACCAATATGCAACAAAAATACATAGTACCAACAATAGTTCTAAAATCAAACAAAAGTCTTTATTCATCAAATTACCAATTACATGCAATGTGTCAGGTTGTAAGGCCTTCCCGGTTACGACCAATTACAATAAAAAAAATAGTCTACAAGATCTTGCAAGATCCAAATATTTTCCACAACATTAACATTCAGCTAGCCTAGGTATGTAACACATAGCACACTAGTAGGCACCCAAGAAAGATCTAAACTTGTACTCAAACTTCCAAGCAATCTTCTTGCTCCTAAGCTCACATGCTACTAACCTTTTTCCTCAACATCTGATGCCCTAAAAAACTATCCAAGCATCCTATAAATGTTGATTCCCAACCATAAGTCAGCTAATAAAAGAATAAATCTTTACAAACAAAATTAAATACTAAAATATCAGTCAACTCTCACATAGCCTTAAAAAATAAACAAACTCTCAAAGATGGCCCCAATGGTCACCAAATTTGCATAGAAGAATGAAACACACCAGATCTAGGTCCCCACATGTCCAACTGTCAATTCATAACATGATGAGCGTGACCCAGATTAAATGCACTAGTCGGCCAAGCTGATCTATCCAAACAATCCAGCCGGTAAGCAAGAACACCGAGCAACATAAGAAATATCAGAGCACCAGTCGACCGACCATGCCAGGCATGACCAAGTAATGTAGTTATCATTGAGCCCCAGTGAACTGACATCTTTAGTCATCGAGCGTTCTTTAGAGATCAAGCACCCTGGTAACCACATAAACCAATCAAGAACTCCACCAAACCAAGATCAAAACTAACAATCTACCTTCAAAGAAAAACATATTTTTGGTTGATACAGGGTTGCCAAGAATCCTAGGATGCTCCTACATCAGACACCCTAGGTAAGAAAGATTTTCTCATAAGGAAATCAGGAATGCCTCAAGGGAAACATAACAGGTATGTCAAATCTGTTCTTTACCCATATCTCTTCTTATCCTTTATCCCAAGTAGTCTTCACTTCATTCACTATCTCATGTAGAAAGTCCTTCTGTCTTCAGTTTGTTTACTCCTCCAGTCGGCAACTGATAGCAACCGATTCTGACCGCTACTAATCACCCATGTCCCTTAGTAAGGTTCATCCTCTCTAGACTCCTCAATCAACTCAGTATCATCCACATCTCTCTATGTCACAAATGCCACCATATGTCGAACCATCTCTACTAGAAAAACCATTTGTTTCTTAATCTCAACAAACTCCTTAGAGATATCATTCTCCTTCTCCTTAAAACTAGATTTAACAGGAAAAGGTTCATCAACCTTCTGCTCTTGAGGTTTTTCATAATGACAACACCTGATAACTCCACATCCCTTAATCCCTATCTCCTATAAAGGTATTAGCTTATGCCAAGCTCCTTCATGCCTAACCACATAGGTATTAGGATGACCATCAAACAAAACATTTCTGTCAAACTGTCAGGGTCTACCGAGCAATAGATGACAAGCATCCATAGGCAATATATCACACAATATCTCATCATGGTAAGATCCAATACGAAACTTAACCAATCATTTTTATTCAACTCTAACCTTAGAAACATCTTGTATCCAACTAATATGATAAGGATTAGGATGTTTCCTTCTTTCTAAGTTCAACTTACTAACCATTTCATCTGAAACAAAATTCTCAAAACTACCACCATCAACTATGACATTACATACCTTATCCTTGCCCTTACATCTGGTTCTGAAAAAATTTCTCCTTTGCACTGGTTCATGAACACATGTAGCTAATCTCCTAGTGACAAGACATTCACCTTTCTCTAGAACATTCTCAATGTCTTCTTCAGCAACTAATGCAACTCTTTTCTTAGGACACTGCCAAATTCTATGACCTTCTTCACCACAGTTATAACAAGTGTCAGTGAAATCATTCTTCCACCTTACTCTCTATCCAACATTCTTAGTTACTTGACCACTGCTAGATCCTACATAAGTCTTAGGATTTTCTATCACATTACTCTCAACAACTATCTCACTAGTTTTACCACCTCGGTTACTATTGTTCTATTTTCCTTCATACTTCTTATTCAGTTTCTCTTCAATCTTTAATGCCAGCTGATAAGCATCACTGATTATTGTCATCCGCACAGTAAGTAACTCTTCTTGAATACTAGATCTCAAACCATAGACATAGCTAGCAACTTTCTCTTTATCAGCTTTAGAATGACCATTCCTAATTAGGATTCTATAAAACTCCTCAGTATACTCCTGTACCAATTTTTTAGTCTGCTTCAAAGCTTGCATCTTCTTAAACATATCCAATTCCTAATCCACTAGAATGAATTGCTTCTTTAACTTGTCAACCATTCAGTTCCACTTAGTGATCTTCTCTTTTCCTCTTCTACCTCTTTCCAACTGAACTTCTCTCCGCCAGATATTTGCATGACCTTTCAACTTAGTCTTTACAAATCTAACCCTATCATGATCTTCTATTTCTTCATACTCAAGGTATTCATCAATCTCATTGATCCAATCAATCAATTCTTTTGGCCTAAGGCTTCCCACAAATATAAAAACTTCAATATTAGGTCTTTTCCCAATCTTAGACATAGCTTTCAGAATTTGATTCTCCTCAGAATCTCTAACCTCTTCCACAACTTCTTCAAAATGATCTTCCTTAGATTCATCATCACTATCCTCTTTCAAGGTAGGCTTCTTCTTTCTTAATTCCTCTTGTAGGTCTTGCAATTGTTTCTCCAAAACCCTAAAATCATCAATACTAAATTCTCCAATAGCTTCCTCTTCCTCAGAGATCTCATGATTTCTCCTTGAAGGCATCTTCAAATCAAGATCTAGACACGAACACACAAGATCCACTCAGCTCAAATAGGAATAGACTTTTCTCAAACATGAACAAACTTCACTCTGATACCGCGTGATGCATCCAAGGTTGGTGGATCCAATTAAGGACTAACCAACCTTGCAGCCAAACCAATATGCAGTGGAAATACATAGTACCAACAACATATCTAAAATCAAACAGAAGTCTTTATTCATCAAATTACCCATTACATGCAATGTGCCGAACTATAAGGCCTTCCAAGTTATGACCAATTACAATGAAAGAAATATTATACAAGATCTTGCAGGATCCAAATATTTTCCAAAACATCAGCATTTAGCTAGCCCATGTCTGTAACACACAGGACATTGGTAGGCACCCAGGAAAGATCTAAACTTGTACTCAAACTTCCAAGCAATCTTCCTGCTCCTAAGCTCGCAAGATACTAACCTTTTTCCCCAACATCTAATGCACTAAACAACTACCCAAGCATCCCATAAATACTTATTCCCAACCATAATTTGGTTGATGAAACAATAAATCTTTACAAAAAAAATTAAATGCTAAAACATTAGTCGGCTCTCACATAGCCTTACAAAATAAACAAACTCTCAAAGATGACCCCAACAGTCACCAAATCCACATAGAAGAATGCAACATGCTAGATCTAGGTCCCCACACATCCAATGGTCAATTCATAACATGAGGAGTGCGACCCAAATTAAATGCACCAATCAGCCAAGCCGATCTATCCAAACAATCCAGTTGGTAAGAAAGAACACCGAGCAACAGAAGAAATAACCAAGCACCAGTCGACCGACCATGCAAAGCATGACTAAGAAATGTAGTTATCACCAAGCACCAGTGACCTGATGCCTTCAGTCACCAAGCATTATTCAGAGATCGAGCACCCCAATAACCACATAAACTGAGCAACCAGTCTCCCAAACCGAGCAAGAACTCCAGCAAACCAAGATAAAAAATAACAATCTACCTTCAAATAAAAACATATTTTTTGTTGATATAGGGTTTCCAAGAATCCTAGGATGCCCCTGCATCAGGTTTGCCTTGGTCAAACCCCATTTTGGAATCAACCTTGAAATGTAATTAAAATTGCAATATATAAACAAAGTAAATAAAACTATTCACCTTTCTTATGTTGAAATCCTTGTGGAGGATTCGAATCCTTGAATCCACAAGTATGGATTCTCCAAATGAATGTAGAAATGTATGTAGGATGTCTCAAATCAATGGCATTAGATCTTCAACACCAATCTTGAATGGATCTTGGAATAGGAAGAGGCTTGAATGTATGGAGAAATCTTCAACAAGAGGGCTCCAAAGAGATTAAATCCTTCAATAAATAGTAATGGATCTACTTGATGAATACTTGAATGGTTGAACACTAGAGGATGAATGAATTCTTGGGTATGTGCAGGATCATGGTATGCAAAACTAGGCCCTTAAGTGGCAATGAAAATTTTGAAAATCAGGTTTAGGAAAGTTGACATAAAAATTTGAACAAGTTATAAATATTATATCAAAAATATGTAAGAAGAGAATCTGTAGAAAATTGAATTTAGTTTATAAGATAATAAGCCCTTTTGTGAAAAATAATTATTCTATATGTTGAAAATTTCAAATTTCAATGTAGTAGTACCAAAATTTCAGGAAAAAAATAAGAAGTAGGTGTATGTCTGACCACCTTAAACAAAATCAAATGATAAGTTTTTAAAACAAAATTCTAGATATAAGTAGTAGACTCATGTCCGGATGTGACACATATTTTTCTATAATTTTTTCCAAGTAAATAATTAATTATGATTTTTCTTCTACAACTTTTCCAAAATACAAAAACTCTTATGTCTGACCATGTTAACTTAGTCTAAACTTTATCAAATTGAAAACTATTTTTATTTTTCTTGTACTAGGAAAACCATAGAATGTGACACATATTTTGGATTTTAAAAATGTTATTCAGTTTGAAAGCTATAGTTATTTTTCAATAAGTTTGTCAATCAGGACTAGAAAGATAAAAAGTAGGTGTATGTATGACCACATTAAACAAAATCAAATGATAATATTTTTTTATAAGATTCTAGATAAAAGTATTAGACTCATGTCCCCATGTGATGTATCATTTTTTGTATTTTTTCCAAGTAAATAATTATTTATGATTTTTATGCTACAAATTTTCCTAGATATAAAAAATCTTGTGTCTAACCACCTTAACTTAGTCTAAACTTCATCAAATTGAAATAATTATTTATTATTATTGTATTAGGTGAAGCATAGACTATGATGCATATGTGAGATTTCAAAAAATGTTATATTGTTTGAAAGTTATAGTTGGTTTTGAAAGAGTCTATCAATTAGGACGTTTATTTCACATCACCACTTTTTGGCATACCATGATCCTGCACATACCCTCTTTCTTGCTTTCCTTCTCTTTCTTTCTTTCTTGACCACTTGATTGCACTTTAGAGCTAGATGTCTTGATCATGAAATTTCTTGGTGAAAATGAGAGGACGAAAGCTTCCTTTTATAGTGATCTAGGGCACAAACTTCTAGAGAAGGCCGACATTGGAGAAATAAATCCCAATTAACCTTAACCCCTAGAAATGGACCTAGATTAAATGCAATATAAGAGTTTACCGTTCTAAAATCAGAAATAGCCAACCCGGAAGTGGGAAAATAAAAATTTCTAAAGCCCGATATCCCGAAACCTTCAGAACTTAAAAATTGGAGCCAGGGTCAGGATTGAGGTCAACTCTGCCCTAGGTCAGAGTCAAGGTCGACTCTGGCATAGGTTAGGGTTGAGGTCAACCTTGACCCTGACATTGTAGTTTTCAAATTCTTAGGATTAGGTGCTAGAAAAAGGCTGGAAATAGGTGGAGAGAGAAGTAGAACAGGGGGAAAAAGGAATATCCATGCAAATACCTATTCAAGGATCTTGACATGACCCCAAACCACTTACTCAAAGGGCTAAACATTCTTATAATGGAAGTGCTTCCATTTTAAGATGATACATTAAGCCCCCACTTTAGCAAGAGTATGGACTCGATGCAAACTCTTGGTAAAGGAGATCATAATGAAAAGATAATATTATTAAAATGAAAGGGAAAAATAAAACTTCAAGCCCCCAGGGACTCATGTCTTCATCAACTCCAAGATTAAAATAAGAGAGACATCTCTAGGAAAGAGAGAGAAGAGGGTGTGATTATCTCGCCCAATGAGAACTTATTTCCCATTGTGAACCATGCAAGGAAATAGCGCAATTGGAAAGATGGAATTGAACTACCTAGTGAATGTGGCTACTCACTAGTCAGTCCATCAAGGATTCACCCTCATAAATATTCTATTCCACAAGAGAAAATGAAAAAGAAAAAGAGATCTAGTCTTAAGGACACCTTTGACCTTAAGGGATCAAAAATTTTGAAACCAGAGGGATCATGAGATCCTGAATAAAAATCCATGCTTTAAGGATTAGTCACTAATCCATAAAGGGAGAAAAGTATCTTGAAAAATAATATATGTATCTCGAAAAGGGTGTTTGTGCAATAGGTGAGCAGAGCGTATGCCCCCATGTTAAAGTCATTGCTAACACTTTAATAGGAGCAATGGATTTAACAGAAACATAAACAACTCTCTGATTACGTTTCCACTATGAGATGCCCCCAATCAAAGACAAATCAAGGGAAATTCTACTTAAATATACAGAGAACACAGAAGGGATCTACTTATCATGGGGTCAATATGATCATAAGATAATATATATATGATATTATTTCAGATGAATTCAAATCAATCCCCAAAGAAAGTAGAACTACAATCACAATAGAGGAAAGAACATAGAAGAGTTATGAAGAAGTATCTTTTCAAAGCACAACCTGGAGACCAAAAAGAATTAGTTCTACCAAGTCGCAGATCCAAGTAGATTACACATGGAAACATTTAAAAACAATAGCACATATACAACATAACATGAAACAACATATGGAAGAATAGAGATACATATAGGGGAATAGTACAACAGGTTTGATTCCTTTATCACCTTGCACCAAAAAAGAGACAAGGGTCGTATAAAAGAATCTAACAACATTTAGCAAACACATCACTAGAGAAGTACAATACTACATAAAAACACACAATAAAGGCTACCATGAAGGACAAGCCAATCAAGTGCACCACCTACCCTCCCCATCTTGTTCTATATCATTTAGGGAAGGTGGGTAACTCGCAAAAGGGACTATATCCAACACAGTAGGAATGATAGCTAGTTCCAAACAAGGATCCTCTTGAGAATCATCATGTTTGATACTAGATGTAAGTGTCAATTGTGATGAAAGCATATTAGGTAAATTAATATCAATGTCAATAGTTTCATATTCATCATTAACATCATCAAGAGTATCTTCTTCATCTAGATTAATCAAAATAGGATCTAAGATATGAATAGAATCATCGTAATCTTGCATTTTAACATCATTATTAGTAGTAACTTCTTCTAACACATCATGCATATGCTTTTCAAAAGAAGGTAAAGAACTTTGAAGAATAGAATTATGAGCCTTAGCTTGAGCATGATGCTTTTTATGACATTCATTAGCAGATCAATTAAGTTTTACTTTACTTGAAAGATGTTGAGAACTAGGAGGAACAATTACTGGATCCTTCACAGGTTTTGTAGGAGTATTAGTAGGTTTCTTAGCAGACTGACAAGTAACACTAGAAGCTTGATTAATAGAACTAGAAGCCATAGATAAAGGATGTATGTAAGGTGTTGGAAAAATTGTTAGGAATAAATGCAAAGTGTTTGGCAGTCATTTTGTATTTGTTGTTGTTGCATTCACGACTATGATTGTCATTGATGTCAACATAGTGATACTCTGGAGTTGCAGAGTTGTAGATAGTGTTTGGATTAGCACACGTGGGATATTGTAGTTAGAGCTATGTGATGTTGAGGTTATGATCTTTGATATGTCATTTTTCTATGGTTAAGAGCACATATAGTAATTCATTTATTCATGAAAGTTATGAGCATTTTGGTAGAAGCAGTATTCAGTCAGTGTTCCTGAGTAGCGGTTTTCAGAAATTGGATGATATACCCTAATCAGGATGGAATCTAATTTTTCATAGTTAAAGGGAAGTTAGAGACACATTGATAGTGACATGGTTGACAGTGCAAACTTTGAGGTGACACAAGTGAATATTTATTGTATTTGGAAGCTGACAGTTTTATGTTATTTTGATGCAGCGTATGGAATATTTTATTTTGTAATTGTATGCTGACTCATTTGTAATTATTTGAGTGTGGTATAAAGGAATGAATGTATTTCCTTGTTGTAATATGAATGGGATAAAATGTATGAGTTGAAGTGAAAGATAGTAGCGAAGTTGTGAAGGAAGACATGTGAAGTACAAAGATCTGGAATTGAGATCTGTTGTAGCAATATGTGTGGTTTTGGCACAGTGAGGAGGTAACATATCTCATATGATTCTATTGAATAATATTAAGGTAATTTGGACAGTGTGTTCAGTGATCTTTCCATTGAAGTTGTTTGGGTAGTGGGTCCTTCTGTCTTCCATAAACTCTTAACAGGGTTAGAATATTTTAACAGGTTTTTATATGTACTGAATGTATTTCATAAGACTCCTAATAGAGTCCATCCTCTAACAAGGAATATTCATATTAGTGCATCTTTTGCGGGCATCATTCCCACCGGGGTTTACTCTTTGATCAAGAGGTTCCCTAGTTAACATATCTTGTATTATTGTGTCATTGTGTATGAATATCTTTCTATGGTTGTTAAGTATATTTCTTATATGGTTAAATGTTGTTGAAGATGATAAAAGTTATAATTATCTAATAACTGATTCACCCCCCCCCCCCCCTCTTAGTTATCTTGGTGGACTTTACTTTCTAACAAAAATACCATGATTAAGATCCATAGGAGGCATGCTTAACTCAATAATCTTATGATGCTTATAGGATTGATATGAGTGGAAAAGATTATCAGGTCGAGAAGGACATGAATTAGGTAATGAAGGCCAAAAGAAGTCAAGGGTAGCACAATCCCTAGGCCTAGAAGGTTGGTATAAACCATTATTAACTATCTTCACTTCTTCATCATGAATTATTTTAAGACATTTATGGATAGGTGAAGAAATAGCATGCATGGCATTTAACCATGCGGAAAACCAAGCTTAACTTGAAACTGATCAGAAGTAGGAACAACAACAAAGGTAGTGTTCACAATTTTACCACAAAGTTCAATTGGCAAGTTAATAGAACCAAATGATGGATAAATAAAACTATTACAAGTTTGAATCCATACATCAGATGTATCATAAGAATCATGTTGCAAATTTTTCATAAAAATATTTTCTTCAGTAATAAAATTGACTAGAGATGTAGGATCAACAAGACAACCATGGGTAGGTATCTAAGAAATCCTAGAATAAATGTAAAGAGGACCATCAGGAGCCTTAATAGTCTTAGAATCATCAAAGGTAATCAAAATTTCCTGAGGTCTTTTATTCTTAGGTAGTTTTTGAGGTTTAGGTTGAGTTTTCAATTTAGGTTGTGGTTTTGGTTGAGGTTGAGATTCAACTTGAGACTGAAGCTAAGGTTGAGGATGAGGTTGAGGCTAAGGTGGAGATATAGTTTGAACAACATGCTCTACTTGATTAACAATGTGATTAAGATCATCCATCTTTGAATCATAGACAATATCCATAGAAGATGGCTGAGCAATAGTATTAGTATCATGTGTAGGTAAAGGATTTGTATAGATTTGAAGCTTTTGACTAGGAGGAGAGACAATTTTTTTCCTGCTACCATCAAGATTATCAACAGATAAGGCATTAGAATCAATAAAATCTTGAACTTTATGTTGTAAAGAATAACATTTCTCAGTATCATGACCATTATAACGATGATATTGACAAAAAATATTTAGGATCAAAAGATTTGGATGCTATTATAGTCAGTAACAGAGGTAGAATAGGAGGTAAAGTAATCATATTAGCAGTTAACAACCTATTTATAATAGAATGTAAATATTTAAAAAGAGGAGTAAACATACAATTTAATCAAAAAATAGTGGATGCAGAAGTGGCATTGTGAGATGCAACAACAACTTGATCAGCAATTGCATTCACTTGTTTGTTTATCTTGACATAGTTGTTGAATTTTTGAAATTTATTTCGATTAGGAGTAGCATCACTCTTATCAACTGGAAAAGGAGCCATTGGAGTGTTTCTCTCAAATTGACTCACTTGTAATTGATAATGATGAAGTGTTGCACAAAGTTGTTGAAAAGAGGTAAATTTGATAAGCAGAATTGTATCTCTAATATCCTTTTGTAAATTTGAAATAAGCATATGTTGAATATCAATATCAGGAATATGATAGGAAATATGAGCACATAAATGCTTAAATTTACCAATAAATTCAGTCAATTTTTCCTTATCACTTTGTTTACAATGCATCAAATCAGTCAAAGATACTTGCAGACCAATGTTATTTTGAAATTGTTGAATAAAAGCATTAGCAAGTTTTGGAAATGAATCAATAGATTAAGGAGGCAAGGAAAAATACCATTGTAAGGCCTTGTCACAAAAATTTCTAGCAAACAACTTTGCTAAAGTCCTATGGTCATCAGCGTAATCACTACAAAGGATTTGAAATATTTTAACCTGATGAACAGGGTCTCCTTTTCTGTTGTAATTCTCAAGACGAGGCATATCAACTTGCTAAGGAATGAGAGTATGAATGATGTCTAGGGAAAAAGGACTTCCCATATCACATGTAGGAATGCTAAACTTTTTTTGAGTCAAGGATGCAAGTTGCTGTTGTAAGGATGACACAGTTTGAGCCAAAATGATGATTGTTGAATCATTAGAGGAAATAGGAGGAATAGAAACATTAGAAACACTAGGTAAAGTGTATGAAGCTGTAGGAATGGAAGAAACAATTGGAGGAACACTTGGAACTAGAGTTGGAAGTGGATTGGAATAAGTAAAAGGAACATTATGATAAGAATGTTGTGATGTATGAAGGGACATAGGAGGAACACTCATAGGAATAGAGGGAACCATCACAGTCACCAAAGAAGGAGTATAGGTAGGAATACTAGATAAAGGAATAGAATGAGGTTCTATACTAGTAACTGAAGGAATCAACCCTTAATCTTGAGCTTCTTGAGCTAAAGGTTTAACATTTGAATGAACCAAATGAGATTAACACGCAAGAGATTAACACCTTGATCACTATCATGAAGGATTTTCTTAAGAGCCTTTATATCTTGAGAAGAATCTTGATTATGGTTTTCTTGAATAAGCTAATTACCTATTTTATCAAGTTCAATTGAAAGTTTTTGGACTGTTTCATGAGGAGCTCTTAAAGCATCATCCTTATCATGAGATGAGTGAGAAGAGTTTTGCTCCATAATAGGATTGGAATCATGAATAATCAAATTGTCATCTGGGATCCTAAGGAAAGGAGAAGAAGATTCAGGATCAAAGGCACCCATGAGTCTATGACTTCTTCTAACCAGAATATTATAAGTAGGACTAGAGGTAGTAAAGCTCATATACTAATGCAATGCAAATGAACTAAACTAAGAAAATATAGAACATGAACAAATGAATATTTTTGTATTTTAAAGAGATTTTGATTTTTTTTTGTATTTTTGAAATATAAATGTATGCAATGTAAATCTAACACCACAAACACAAGATAATGCAAAGGGAAATCTGTTAGAAATAGGGAATACTGAGCGGGGGGGTGAATCAGTATTCTACAAACTTTTTCTTTTGCCCAATTATGGATATAACAGATTATCTTTATACATGCATAACATAAGAAACTAAACAATATGCATAACAGTAAAGAACTCATAACACATGATATGTTCTTGAGGAAACTCTGGCCAAGGGAAAACCTTAGTGGGGATGATACCCACAAAGATCCACTAATCAGAAGTATCTTGTTAGGGATGTTGACCCTATTAGGATTCTATTACAATGTATAGTGTATCAGTCCTAGTTAAGGGACTATAGGCCTTGTTAGAAGCCTCAACCCTGTTAGGAGTTGTAGATACAAAATCTGATTACAAGATGAGCCCACTGCCCAAACAAGTAATATACAAAGTATACTGATTACAAAATAATTCAAGGTACATAACCTTATCAATGTCCTTCTTGCTTCTCTTCACATTCACATCACATTATATTAACTTACTTTCTTATTGCATGTCTTTCTTACATTCACATCTCACTTACATCACACTTTTCTTCTATTACTATTACGTCATATATACAAGTTAATAAGGCTAATAAATTTACATGGTCGAATTCCAAAATATTTATCCAAGAGTAAACATCTAGGATGTCATCTCTTTATATTATTAAGTCATTATTTTGATAAACAAAATAATACCTTAACTCTTTACCAATTCTGCCTTCATAGTTTGCACTGTCGGCTTAACACTATCTTCACTAAAACTATCATAACTAATTCCGTACATGACGTACTAACTTGCACACTAAGATGGGGTATTCTCAAACATCATAGAGTCTATTTTCAACTGCACAAACACTGAACATTCTCTAGTCAACGTCACAAACAAAAACTGTATCAGGTACCCTGTCAAAAACACTATCTCACACGTAGACAAATTTGTTTTGCGATCTTCCATACTTTCTTTCTGCCTTATGTGATCTTCATGAGGGTCATATGTTTCCATAATGACAACATATATGTACTCACTTCTACCAAATTTCCAACAATCTCCCCCTTTGTCATTGGTGGAAACATATGAGAAAATTGGCTAAGTGTACAAGTCAAAATCTCAAAAATATGTATCAAAATTGTGGCCATAGTATAGAATAAGTATACTATCCTTATATCTCCTATAAATATAACTTCTAATACAATACTCCCCTTATGATTATCACTCCTTGTCAAATATAACAATACTCTTACTCTATTTTCTATGTATCTCTCCCCCTTTGACAACAATGACAAAATAAAGGTTGGAAGGATATACAAAATTGTGTCAAAAATGATTATACCTTAATATCTTATTGTAAACCTAGTAGGCTTGCAACATAATCTGAAAAATCTACTTTCCATGCTTCAAATTCTTTCTCCCATGCCTTCGTTATAGAATCTACTACATTGAGTAAAGTACTCAAACCATAGGTTGCAATCTGACATGCTTGAAGGGTCTCAAAATTGAATTTTTGAAAAGATGTCTTAGCAGTAAGACATTCATCTAACTGTTACTCAATAATACTCAACTTTATGGAGATGTGTTCTCTCAAAAGATTAAGTCTTCTCAATTTCATGTTCTTTTCTTCCTTCAAAATTTTGATCTCATCATAAATCTTTCTGACTTTCTTTTCAACATCACTGATTCTTGCATTAGGGCTGGAAATAAGATTTATTTCAACTTGAATTTCATCTTCTTTTGCTTTTATCTTTTTCTCTTCTCCTTCTATCAGGGTCTCTAGTTTTGTACACTGTATGTACAAACATTTACCTATCTCCAAATGCTTTCTCAAATTCTTGATACAGATATCAAGACTGCCAATATCACTTGTTATACTTTGACTAATGTTCTAGAGCATTTCAGCTTCATAAGCTGCTTGAGCTTTCACCTTTGCTATATCTGTTAAATTTGTAAATTCATCATCAAAAGTACTCATTACCATTTTGGCTCTCTCCAACAAGTCTGTCTCAAAAAATTTTGTAGTTACAATACTTTGCAACTTCTCTATAAGGTCCTTTAGACTCCCTTCTAAATTCTTTACTTTCTTATTCTTTCCAATAATCTTATTCAAAGAAGTGATCAATTCCAATTGACCATCATCATTAACCTCTTTTCCTAAATCGTCAATCAAAGTTCCAATTTCTTTCTCCTTTCCAGTCTTAGGAGTAAGACTGATATCTTCTTGAAGTGGAATAGATGTTTGATTCTCTGTCTCCTGTGGTTCTTCTGCTTAAATTTTCTCTTCTTCATTCTTGTGTTGTTCTCCAAGGGCCAAATTGTCAACAATATTACCTAGGTTCTTGAATACAACATCATCAGTATCCAAGGTGACCTTAGTACCTTCAATATCCATAGATTCATCATCAATATTGATAGCTAAGGGTGAGGGAATATCCTCTTGATCAACTTTAATTTCCTGCTCTACTGCAACTTCTTGCTTTGCAACTACCTATTTTGTCTCAACTGAGGTTCCTGCAACCATCTCTGCCATTACCTTGATAATTGCCTGCTCTGTTTCATTTCTTACTTGCTCATAATGTACTCCCATTATCTGAATTTTCCTTCTTTTAGTTCTCAATAGTGTGCCAAGGGGCTTCAAAATTTGCTTCAGATTCTAATCATCTTTAACATCACAAATTTTTCTTACCATATTTTCTCTTATAGTCAAGTCTTCTTCTTGTGCTCTCATCTTCCTGTCAACAAGCTTCTTGAATAGGCCATCAGGAATTTTACCTTGTATAGTATCAAACTTCTTGTTAGTCAGAATCATGTTCTTAACAATAGAATTTTCAAGATTCAATTTTTTCACAATAATCATAAAGATCATAGTATTTATTCATCTTTGTAAAGTCTCCATGTTGTATGATATATTCATTTACTCTCTCAATTCTTGGTTTCCATGTCTTCTTCTTCACTGTAGTATCACCATCCTTAATCTCTACAACTCTCCTAGGGCCTGGTGGCACTACAACTTTCTATCTCTTTCCTGGTCTAGTACCACTTTCCTTCACTCTCTTGCTAGGTGTGGAAGAAGAGGGTCTAGTAGACTGTCTTATAACTTGTTCTTTTTCTGGTTCCTCAACTTTCACCAAATCACTACAAAATGCTTCCAAACTCTATTCTTTTCTCTTCAAATCACTCCAATTCACTTTGATAACCAAATAATATTTATTGCAACCTTTTATTAATCCACATTTAGTCTGATCTGACATCGCATTCAATTCTTTGCCGCCATTTACCAAAAAGCTGATTCTGTTTAACCTGCAAACTCAAAACTTCTTGCGACCTCGCAAAACACAATATTCCTTTTTGCACACTTAATCATAGCATTAGTACATCACAATAAACCTTCATCTAACTAGGAAAAAATTAACTCATCAAGAATCTACTTCTACACTAATTCAAGGTTCCTAATCTACTGAAATTTACATAATTCAGGTGCTTAAAGAAGATCAGGTAAGGATTCATTCTTACCACTTAATACTTCACTTGTCTGATTACCTTCCATGTTTATTGTGCCTTCTTGGTCTATGCCTTTAGCAAACTTCACTTCATCTTCATTGCTACAACAGTCTTTATGTCTGTTACTTGCATCTTCATTCCTTCTTGCATTATTTCTAGTGTTAGGGTTCAAATGATAAGTTCCATTGTTCATTCTGCAAAATCTTGTTGTCTGTCCAATCTTGTTGCATATATGACAAATGATTTCATTGGTTCCATATCTCGGTCCTTGCTGATTAATCTATGACCTACAATTTCTAGCAATATGTCCAACTTTGTTGCATCTAAAACATACTACTACATCTCTTCTATTCATTTCTTTAATAGGTCTCTTATCTGCATTGTTAGTATTCCTAAACATTCTATTATGATAATTATTCTCAATAATTTTAGGTCTTCTACATTCAATAGCTCTATGTCCAAAACCATGACAATTATAACAATAACCATTAAGAGGTTTAAACTGTTTACCTGTACAATCTCTTCTCATGTGACCAATAGTATTACAAATAAAGCATCTACCTTTCAATTCTCTTTGCATACCTTTAGGTGGTTCTTCCTAATTTGATGATTCTCCTTTCTTTGATTTCTTTGGTTCTTCTTCTTCTTTAGGTGCATCTTTAGATTTGTTGTTCTCATCAGGCTTTATCTCCTCTATACATTCAGATGTCTTTAGATCTGGTTTCTTGCTTTCATTATTTTTTCTAAATATACTAAATCCAAGTCCAGTCTTATCATAGAATGGTTTCCCAAAAGAAATCTGTTTATCAATCTTCTCACTATTAGAATATAGCCTTTCAAGTTGTTGTTTGGATTGAGTCAATTCACCTTTCACAATCTTATTGTACTTCTCAAGTTCTACATATTGCACATTTACTTTCTCAAATTTAGATGTCACTTTTTCAAGTTCATATTTCAGTTACTCATTTTCAATTTTCAATTTTTAATTTTCAAATCTTAGATTTACTTCACTTTTTCTATTTCCATCTTTCAAACTCAGCTTCAAGTTTACTATCTTTAATTCATGTTTAAGGATTTCATTCTCTTTTTCCAAATTGTTGTCACAATCTTCAATAAGAATTTTGGATTCCTTTCCAAATCTTAGATCTTCTAACTTGTTCTTCAATTTCTCAATACGGTTGTTTGCATCATCATACTTTCTTTTCAAAGTATCTTTTTACATGGTAAGAAAATCAATCTGTTCAAAAGCTTCTTCAAGATTCCTCTGTAGTTGATCCATATCCATAGAGATCTTACTCAAGCTGCTATGCTTTCCTTGAATGATTCTTTTGGGAGTAACTAAGCTCTGATACCAATTGTTAGAAATAGGGAATACTGAGAGGGGGGAGTGAATTAGCATTCTACAAACTTTTTCTTTTTCCCAATTATGGAGATAAAAGATTATCTTTATACATGCATAACATAAGAAACTAAATAATATGCATAACAATAAAGAACTCATAACACATGATATGTTCTCGAGGAAACCATGGCCAAGGGAAAACCCTGGTGGCGATGATACCCACAAAGATCCACTAATAAAAAGTATCCTGTTAAGGATGTTGACCCTATTAGGAGTCTATTACAATGTATAGTGTATCATTCTTGATTAAGGGACTATAGGCCTTGTTAGAAACCTTAACCCTATTAGGAATTGTAGATACAAAATCTGATTATAGGATGAGCCCACTGCCCAAACAAGTAATATACAAATTATACTAATTACAAAATAAGTCAAGGTATATAACCTTATCAATGTCCTTCTTTCTGGTCTTCACATTTGCATCACATTATATCAACTTACTTTCCTATTGCATGTCTTTCTTACATTCACATCTCACTTACATCACACTTTTCTTCTATTACAATTACATCATATATGCAAGTTATTAAGGCTAATAACTTTACATGGTTATCTTCTAAAATCTTTATCCAAGAGTAAACATCTAGTATGTCATCTCTTTATATTATTAAGTCATTATTTTGATAAATAAAATAATACCTTAACTCTTTACCAATTCTGCCTTCATTTTCTACACTATCGGCTTAACACTGTCTTTGGTAAAACTGTCATAACTAATTTTGTACATGTTGTATGGACTTGTGCACTGAGATGGGGTATCCTTAGACATCATAGAGTCTATGTTCAACTACACAAACACTGAACATTCTCCAGTCAACATTGCAAACAAAAACTGTATCAGGTACCCTATCAAAAACACTATCTCACACTTAGACAAATTTGTTCTGCGATCTTCCATACTTGCTTTCTGCCTTATGCGATCTTCATGAGGGACATATGTTTCCATAATGAAAACATCTATGTACTCACTTTAGCCAAATTTCCAACAAAATCTAACAAAATAGAGCATCTAATTCCACAAAAGAAAGGGGTAAGCTTGTCAAGTTCACCAAATTTAATAGGTGTAAGAAATTTTATTGTATCTTTACCATATTATAAAATATATTTTTATATCTATGCGAGAAATGGGTGATGTATTGAATATGTGAGGGGAATATAGGATCTATCCCTAATCCAAATTCCTGAGAAAGAGATCCAAATTGATTAATCACAAACAAATGATCAATACACAAATGACTCAAACAATGGAGAATATGAAGAAATGAGAAAATCCTATAATTCACTATAGAAACTATGTCCTTGAAATCTCTATTAAATAGAAGACATATACTAACCTCAAAATAGGGAAAATCTAGAAAAGACTGATTTCTGATGTCTGTGTATAGTTTCGGGGAATTTTGCAACCTGTTCCAGAATGGAAATGTCGAGAAAGAGAAAACCCAAAAAAAATTTGTCTCTCTAGAGTCAGGTCAACTTTGACCCAGATAGCGGGTCACAATCTTACCCCCCAATGAAGGTTGACCTTGACCTAAAATAGCTTTGACAAAAATTCTATTCACAGATCTTGGAAGTTCGCCAAAAAGGGTATCCAGATCTGAACTTCAATTCACAATCCTATACCTATACCTAAAACAAAAATGGTTTTTGTTGTTTGGATGGGGGGTTTTCCTTGGTCAAACCCTAGTTTCGAATCAACCTTGAAATGTAATTGAAATTGCAATATATAAACAAAGAAAATGGAACTACTCACCTTGCTTATGTTGAAATCCTTGTGGAGGATTCGAATCCTTGAATCCACAAGTATGGATGCTCTGAATGAATGTAGAAATGTATGTAGGATGTCTCAAATCAATGGGATTAGATCTTCAACACCAATCTTGAATAGATCTTGGAATAGGAAGAGACTTGAATGGATGGATAAATCTTCAATAAGAGGGCTCCAAAGAGATTGAATCCTTCAACAAGAGGGCTCCAAAGAGAGCAAAAACACAACAAAGAGTACACACTGTGACACCCTTCAACATTGGAGACAATATGAAGAAGGTGAATATTACTATGTCTATGTGGGACTCTTTGGCTATTCCAGGGCAACTTGAGATTTTGAAGAAGGCCATGGGTGAAGTAATAGCTCCTCAGCCTACAAATGATGCAACAAAGCTAGTGTTGGTCAACATTGATCAAGAAAAGGAGGCTCCAAGTAGCAGCCCCAAAGAAAATACCATTCAAGGTAGAAACTTAAAACCACCTCCCTTTTATGGATCTTTAATTATTGGAAAATCTTTAATACATAACTGTATGATAGATAGTGGAGCTACTAGTACTGTAATGCCCAAAAAGGTGGTTGACCAATTAGGACTTAAATATGAACCCTTCCAAAAAAGGGTTACACAACTTGATGGATCCTTAGTCAATACAATAGGTGTAGCCAAGGATACCGGTCTAATCCTCCATGCAAGTCCTAATTTCTCCATCCTACTTGACATATTTATCATAGATATCCCTACTTTATATGCCATATGTTTCTCAAAGGAGTTTATAGCCATGATAGGAGGCTACCTTTCTTCTGACTAGTCTCACACGCTCTTCCACACAAGATATGGTACCAAGGTTGCCATCAAATCTAAATCATTGGTAGCTCACCATATAGAACCATATGTGTCCAATGTGATCAATGCAAGCTGCATTGCACTTGATAGCAATGACTTCCCAATTATCAGAGAAGAAAACACTAAGAAAATATCCTTGATATTTTACTAGATGAACTAGAATTAGAAAAGGCTTCAGAGGCCCAAGAAAATGTTATTTGGGATGCTAGTTTGGGAAGCTATTTGATACAAGAAAGTGGTGCCATAGAGCCAAACCTTCTCAAAAGGGATGCTGATTCAGAGGATTAGAGAAACTAGTTTTGGGAATTTTTTTTTGATGGAGCTAGAAGCAGACATGGTTCTGGCTGTGGTGCTATGCTAGTGTCCCCAAAAGGAGAAATATACTAGACCACTTTCAGATTTAGTTTCTCCTGCACTAGTAACACTGAAAAGTATGAAAGTCTAGTGAATGGACTGGAGTGGGCTAGGAAGAAATAGATCAAAGACCTAAACATTTATGGTGACAGTGAGTTAGTAGTTAGCCAAGTTAGAGGGATAAGTGCAACACAAAATGACACCATGAAAGCATACAAACATAGAGTTTGGGATACAATTGAAGATTTTTGAGCTTTCAATATTGTTGCCATCCCTATGAGGCTAAATCAAAATCTAGATAGGTTAGCTATTGTTGGATCTCAGTATGACATTCCTAACAGTGTTTCAAAAGAAAGGGACTAGTAGCACATTAAAGTGATTGTTAGACCCTCTATTCTTGATAACAATGTCAATTGGAAAGTGTTTGACAATGATGAGAAAATTATGCAGTTCTTGTTTGAAGAAGACATCTTCTCAGAGCATAACCAAGATAGATTATTATAGAGCTATGGTGATCAAGTGATACAACTCAAATCTGATAAGATGCATATGGGTATTGTCACCTTAGAGGCTGTCTTCAACAAGGATGATCAAGTTAAGAAGAATAAAGCTAGCCTGGTGGTTCAAAAAGATCATTGTGTTAAATTGGAGTTGGAACTGGGTAAGAGCTTACAATTTGGAAAAGTAAATACTGATTTAGAAAAGTAGGCTTACACCCAATTATTTAAGGAATACAGTGATGTATTTGCATGGAAATATGAAGATCTTAAAGGTTTTAATCCATCCCTTACTCAACACACCATTGAACTGGAGCCTAATGACAAGCTAGTAAGGAAAAAACAAAGGCCTGTTAATCCCAAGCTTGAGCCACTTATGCATAGAGAAGTACTCAAATTAATAGAAAGTGGTATCATCTACCCCATTAAGAATACTAGTTGGATTTCCAACCTTTTTCCTATAAGGAAGAAGAATGGGGAGTTGAGGTTATGTGTTGACTTCAGGGATCTCAACTGAACTTCTCTAAAAGATCACCATCCATTACCCTCTATGGAACAAATCCTGCAATGTGTCTCTAGGTCTGAGAGATTTTCATTATTGGATGGCTATTCAGGATATAATCAGATCCTAGTTAATGAAAAGGACCAATACAAGATTTCATTCACAACCCAGTGGGGAACCATGGTTTATCAAAAGATGCCCTTTGGTTTGTCAAATGCAGGTGCTACTTTTCAAAAGGCAATGGATATGGCCTTTAAAAGCATCATGTACAAGTTTGTACTAGTCTACTTAGATGACATAACTATCTATTCCAAACATGCAGTAGATCATATCAAACATCTGAGGAAGATTTTTGAAAGGTGTAGAGAATTTGGGATATCTCTCAATCCCAAGAAATGTGTGTTTGCAGTTCATGAGGGGAGATTGTTAGGATATATAGTATCCAAGAAAGGAATCACAATAGACCCTAAAAGGATTGTAGCCATCCTAGAACTACCCTTACCACATCTCAAGAAAAGCCTTCAATCCTTCATAGGAAGAATTAACTTTGTTAGGCCTTTCTTGCCTAATATTGTAGAATTACTGAAGCCTTTGACATCCATGTTAAAGAAGAGTTCAATTTTCAACTGGACTAAACAAGGAAAGGCCAACTTCCAAGCTATCAAAGAGGCCTTGATAGATGCTTCTGCTCTATTAAACCCAAATTTTAGTAAAGATATTATCCTTTACACTTATGGGGGTTCAGATGCTATGTCTACAATGTTGACTCAAGAAAATTCAAAAGGGGCAGAGCAGCCTATTGCTTTCTTCAGCAAAGGTTTAGAAGAGTATGAACAGATATACTCTTTTGTGGAAAAACATGTGCTTGTTGTGGTCAAGAGTCTTAAAAAGTTTAGATATCTATTGAACCATAACAAAGTACACTTGAAAGTTACTCATCCAAGTGTCAAAGAATTTTTTCTATCCAAGGTCCTAAATGAAAAGAGGGCTGGTTGGGTTACCAAAGTGATGGAGTATGACATTGACATTCAAACCACTAAACTAGTTTGAGGAAGAGGTCTTTGTGAGCAGCTAAAAGAGGATGAAGGTTCAAAGAAATCAGAGCAAATAGATGTGTCTCTAGTTACACATTCTATAGAAGAACATGCCAAGGTAGCAAGATGGTTGCCTAATATGATTCATTTTTTGAAGACAGGACAATGTCCTACAAGCCTAGATTTAGCAAAAAATGAGATATAATAGATTAAAATCTATTCCCTTTGTGTTGATAGATGAAGTTCTTTTTAGAAAGGATCACAATGGTGTCCTTTTAAGATGCATTAATTCAGAAAAGGTAGCATATGTCCTATTTGAGTTTCATGATGGACCTTCTGGAGGTCGCTTTTCTCCTAGGAAAACTGCTTTTAAAATCATGAGGGCCCGATACTATTGGCCATCTATTTTCAAGGATAGTCATGATCATGTGAGAAAATGCATCAAATGTGCCATTTTTGCAGGAAAAGAAAGGCTTGCAACTTTTCCCCTTCATCCAATCTGAACAGAGGAACCCTTCATAAAATGGGGCATAGACTTCATTAGCATGATTAATCCTCCATCTAGTGCAAACCACAAATGGATAATCATTGCAACAAATTATTTCACTAGATGGATGGAGGTAGTTGCCTTAAAGGAAGAAAATGAGAGTGTCATCTTAAGTTTTTATGATGATATAGTTCATAGATTTGGAACTCCAGACTCCATAATATTAGATAATGCATTGGCATTCAAAAGCCTTAAAATATCAGAATGGGCAATCAGAAATGGCATTTATCTAAATACAAGTTCAAATTACTACCCTCGGGGAAATGGTTTGGCAGAATTAACTAATAAGAACTTTATTAGGATAATCAAGAAGACCCTACAAGACAAACAAAGGGATTGGCATACTAAATTGAAATTTGCCTTATGATTAGATAGGATAACCCCAAAAAATATCATTAGGAATTCTCCTTACATACTAGTATATGGAATAGAGGCTAAGCTGTCTATTTCAACTGAATTTCTAGCTTTGGACTTGGCCACTCAATACATCCTATCTAAAGAAGGAGATCCCTTACAAATTAGATATGCTTAGCTGATGAAATTAGAAGAACTCAGAGATAAATCCATGAAACATATGGAGTTCCATCATGTACAAACAAAGAAGAGTTTTGATAAAAGAGCCAGTGATAGAAACTTCAACATTGGAGATGTAGTTCTCAAATGGGATGAATTTAGATCAAAGTTTGGTAGACATACAAAATTTAATTCCTTTTGGGGAGGTCCATTTCTCATTACTGAGTGCAAGGGGCCTAATGCTTTTCAGCCATCAAATCTTGGAGGAGATGCCTTGCCTATATCAGTTAATGGTTTCCACTTGAAGCCTTGTTTTGAAGCTAGTCCTTCCTTGTAAATCTCTGTAATCATGTTTCCCTATTTTTTTGTCCCTACTTTCTAGGCTAGTTTTTCCTATTTTCCAAGAAGTGCTCGAGCACATTTATGTTCCTCTTGGTTTCAAGTCTATCACTCTATCAAGAAGTTCGTTGTGTTCTTGAGATGACTCCTATGCCCAATGAATTGTTTTAAGGCCACTAATCTAATGTCTAGCAGGCTGACATCTAGTAGAAGTCACCAAAATGTTACCCAAATTTCCTGTTCCATACAATTTTGGCCAATAGGCTAGGCTCTATCTAGAAATCTTCATTTTTAAAGCCCTGTTGAGAACCTTAAAAAATTTTATAGTTCTTTGACTCTTCCCCAGGTCTCTGAAAATTTTTATATCTCTGGTTTGATAGCCATTAAATTTGAAAATATGACCATTGCAGGTAAAAAACCCTAAAAACCCTACAACTGGTTCTATTTCACCATTACCTTTTTCGGTCACTTAAGTCACTATATTCTCAGGTGCACTTTTTTGTGATTGGCTGGTCACGAGATCTTTAAAGCTCAACCAAATATTCTTTTCTATTTCCCAATCCCATGACTCCCTTTATTTCTTTATCTCCCGATCAGATAGAATATTCTCTTTTCATTCAGCGACCTAGCATTTTCTTTAGTCACATGTTCGTGCAACCTCAGTGGTTCGTGCCTTAGCCTTTAGTGATCTGGTGAGCAGTTACATTTCTTATGGAAGTTAGGTCACTTGCCAGGTTAAAGTTCATTTGAGATCAATGATTGTCATGATACCGCAAGGAAAAGGTGCTCGAGAGATAGTCTTCACAACTGTGCGACAACCGTTTGATGAAAAGTTAAGTATAGCTGTGGGTTCAAGATGCCTGTTAGTCAAAGGCCAGTGGTATGATGACAAGTGGTAGGATGGGCCCAGGCTTGTAAGCTTAGTCAGGTTATCACCCAATAAAATAAAAGAGAACCTGAGGTTAAATGTAGAGTTAAGGTTAAAGTCCAAGACAATGCCTGAGTAAATTAAAAATATCTATGGCCACGTTTTAATATTGGATCATGTTTGATTCTTAGTCGTAGATACAGATGTCGCACCTTCACTGACCATTATCTTTTAAATATTTTAAAATTCAAAGGTCTGATCTAAACAGTTATGGCGAACCCAAGTTACAGAGAAGTAGATGGATCGACTGACCTTCTAGAGGCAGTTATGGTGATGGAATTATGTGCAGGGATAGATATCTGATCGATCAAGATATTTAAATGATGCATTTATGATCAGAAATGACAGAATTGGGGTTTTCTATTATTTTATGAAAAATCTATGTAACCCTAATCATATTTTTTGAATCCTACTTGTGTGCTACGAAGATGTATATATTAGTTTTTAGAGCTCTTAGAGCTTGGATTTTTATGGTTGTAAAAAAGAGATTTCTTCTTTCTTAGGGGCTATCTGTAGAATTTTTTCTACCCTCTTGCTTTTATAGTTTGTAATCTTTCATTGATTTATCAGATTCAATAAAGGCTTTTCGAGGCATCTTCTCTGCCCTCAAGTCTTTCCCTTCTCTATATTTCTCTTAATGAGTATAATAAACTGGCTTTTTTAGAGAAATATTGGAGTTCCAGGGCCCTTCTTTCTTTCAACTTATTTGTGTGCTATTGTGTATGATTTTATTTGAATGATCTTGATGTATAACTCAATCCCCTGTCACTCTGTCTCATTCTTGTGCATTGTTTCTTAACAGAAGTTTACTTGCAGGTCACAGTCTGAGTCTTTTGTTCAAACCCCTCTGTGAAACACTTATGCAAGCTAGTTTAGGAAGATTGTGTTCTATTAGATTTGAGAGCATTCATGCTAATTAGGTCAATATATTATGTTCATGTATTTTTGGTGTATCACCTAGTAGGTAGTTTTCTTTGAGTTATTTCCCTTCAGCATTCCTTCTATCCCTTTCCCTTCAAGAATTTAGTTTCCTATCAAAAAGAAAATGATCCCAAAGTTATACTAGGTTATTAAGACCAAGAGAGCTTGAACCAAGGGTGCAAACTTAGTGTATAATAGTAAACAATGACAAACTTACCCAGATATTCTTTCAGAACCTTGTTCATTAGCCTCATGAAAGTGCTCAGATCATTGGTTAGCCCAAAAGGCATGACTAACCACTCATACAGTCCTTCCTTTGTCTTGAAAGAAGTCTTCCATTCATCTCCTTCCATGATCTATATCTGGTGATATCCACTCTTTAGATCTATCTTTGAGAAATACATAGCTCCACTCAAACAATCCATAATATCATCCATTCATGGCAATGGAAACCTATACTTGAATGTGACCTTGTTTATAGCCCTAAAATTTGTACACATCCTCCATTCTCTATTCTTCTTTGGTTTAAATACTAGTGGTACAACACATGGGCTAAGGCTCTCTTGAATTAACCCCTCTATAACAACTCATGTACTTTTCTATTCAACTCTTCTCTTTTTTTTTTTCTGGTTTCATTCTGTGTGCTTCCTTATTTGGAAAAGTGGCTCCTATAATCAAATCCATCTAATGATTGATCTTCCTTACCAGTAGTAATCCATCAAGTACATTATCAGATATAATATCTTGAAACTCATTCAACAAATCTGCAACTTCTACAAACATGTCTTCTACTTTCTCTTTACCAACTTTTGGAATTAAAGAAAAAAACACATGCTCATGCCTCATACCATCTAGGAAATTTCTTCCATAAAAAAAGTTATCTTGCATTACCACATACCTTTTCTTCTATCTCCTTCAGTGGCTTTAGCTTATGTCACATTCCATCCTTTGTTAGGGAGTAGGTATTTGCATGACCATCATGTACAACACATCTGTCAAACTGCCAAGGTCTACCCAACAATATATAACATGCATCCATATGTATGATATCACATAGTACCTCATCATGGTACCTGCCAATCTTGAACTTAACTAGGCGCTATTCACTGACCATGACATTGTGGTCATCCTACACCCAGGCAATTCAGTATGAGTGTGGGTGTTTCTATCTCTTGAGCTTCAACTTTGTCACCATCTCTTCTGACACCAAATTGTCATTACTTCCACTATCAATAATCACATCACAACATTTGTCCTCACACTTGCATCTAGTGTGAAATAGGCTCCTTCTTTTCTCAGGTTCATTCTCACCACTCAGTATGACTCTTCTGTTAATCAACGTTTCTCATCTTTCAGCATCTTCATCTACATATGTAACTCTAGCCTAGCCTTCAGTTCTCCTATATGTCTTTCCTTGGCATTGAGGACATTCAAAGGCCCTATGACCTTCTTCTCCATAGTGAAAACATGTTCTACAGAAGCCTCTTCTTTTGCATCCTTGTCCTCTTCCTCTTCCTCTCTGATCTCTATTATTCTGATCTTGGAAAAGATTGGAATTATTCCCTCTCTAATTATAACTGCTACTAGCCTCATCCTTCTTTTTCAGATCTTGATTTCGGCCTCCATATGACCGTCCACCAGATCTTCCACCACGACCTCTTTTGTTTTGTCTGTTTTCAAACTCCATGTTCAGCTTTTCCTCTACTTTTAGGGAAAACATGTATGCCTCTTCAATATTGTTCATTTGAACTAGATTTAGCTCCTCCTAAATGCTCAGCCTCAACCCATTAAGGTAACATGAAACTTTCTCCTTATCAGCTTCTGCATAGCCTGTTCTAATGAGGATTTGATAGAACTCTTGAATAGATTTTCCTACTTGTTTCAAACTTTGCATTTTCAGTAATAGGTTGAGCTCATAATCAATAGGAATGGATTGTCACTTCAATTTATCCACCATCTGATCCCATCTTGTAATTTTATCTTTTCCTCTTCTATTTTGCTCCAACTGAATCTATTGCCACTAGATCTTTGCATGACCCTTCAATCTGACCTTCACAAACTTGACCTGATTAGGATCCTCGATGTCTGCATACTCAAAAAAAATTTCTCACTCATTGATCCAGTCAATCAATTCTTCTAGGTTAAGATTTCCTAAAAATATAAGAACCTCAATCTTAGGTCTTTTCCCAATCTTGGAAATGGCCTGAAAAAATATTTCCTCTTGATTCAAAATTTTGACTTCTCCTTCCTGATCAAAATTTTCTTCTACCTCAGCTTCATCTTCATCTTCATCTCTGACATTAAGATTCATTCTTCTGTGAATCTCCTCTTACAATGCTCATACTTGTCTCTATAGTGCCCTAACCTCAGGTGTTACAACACCAACTCTTCTACCATGTTCCCTTCATGGAGGCATTTTTGTGTTACTCGCTGAAACCATAACCACGGTCTTGGTGCAAACTACCTCACAATCGGCAATCTATTTTCACACTTAGGAATTCCTACTCTGATACCACTTGATGAAGGGTCCTCCCCTTAATACCACAAACACATAATAGAAACAGAGAAACAAAAATTTGCAAGAATAGAAAATGGGCTTCTTATTATCTCCACAAGTGTGAAATTACAAATTTCAGAATTACAATATGCAAAGCCACATGGGCATTCCCTTTAGAATATTGTGTAGGACAAAGCCTCGAATCATTACCTAGATCTACTACCCAGAACTTCTCTAGACAACACTATGAGCCTTCTTTATATAGACAATTTCCACCACCCAAGAAGGTTCCAAAAATTTTGCCCTTAAGGCTGACTATACATAGAATTATTTTATTTTCACGATTTCTACAATAGGGTCAGCTCAAAAGAAATATAAAATATGCTTTTAGGTAGCCCAACTTTCGGAGGCCATAACTTTCTAACTGTAACTCCATTTTTCTACTATAACCACTTTTCAAAAATGCTAGGATGAGATCTATAGTGCCTAACTCGCACAAGCTCTAGTTAGTCAGGGGTCGATCATGATCCAGAGCCTCTAAGGCCTTCAAAATTGACCTAAAATATTTTGTACCCAAAAACCCCAATAACTTCACCAATATAGATGATGTGGCAATGAAACTCAATTGGTAGGTTGATATGACTAAGATGAACCTCCACCTATGAAATCAGAACATTCTGAGATCATATGACCAAATTACTAAAAATAGTAAGTTTCCATAAATAGCAGCTCTGCACAAGATAGCCCTTATTGAAGAGCAAACAGAAATATTTTTGGGTGATGCAAGATTGCTCATACACCTAGGATGCTCCTGCATCAAACATTCATGGGCTAAATACCTCACACAAGCAGGATGTTATTAGAAACGTGATAAGGGGTCATTGACCTGATATTTTTCTAATCCAGGAAACTAAGATGCAAAAGGACAAGCTTGAGTGTATCGGTTTTAGCAAAGTTATGGAAAACAAGGCTACCAGTTCATAAGGTGCCTCTGGAGGTCTCATGACCATGTGGAATTCTTATCATCTCAGAGCTAAAGTAATCTACGATGGATATAACCTTCTTCTCTTACAATTTACTAAAATAAAAGATAATGAAAGTTGGTTCATATTCAATATTTATGCTCCTAATTCCAAAAAAGATACAAAGGTCCACTAGAACAAGATTAAAACCACCTTAGCCTCCTTAAATTTTTCTAAGGGAATAATTATGAGGGACTTCAATAATCCTCTAAAAGAAGGGGAAAACTGGGGAGGGATAGCCCCTGACATGGAAAGCAGGCAAGACTTAATGGATTTCATCAATGACCAGGCTCTTCTCGATATGGACCTCCAAGGAGCTAATTTCACCTGGTCCAATAGGCGTGTTGGAAAGGATTGCATCCAATTCTGGTTAGACCCTACCTTGATCACGTTGGATTGGTTGAGTAACTACTCTCTCAACCTCTCTACTTTGGTTAGAGCTAGCTCTAACCATTCTCCTATGTCTCTCTCTCACTAGACCAGATCTCCAAGAAAAGGAACTTCCCCTTCAAGTTTGAAAAAATGTGGATTTCCCACCCAAATCTACTTAATAAAATAAAAGAATGGTGGAACATTGATGTTGAAGGCATTTCTATATTTAGAGAGGCGAAAAAGATAAGGAATATAAAATTCAATGTCAAAAATTGGAACAAAGAAGAATTTGGTCACTCTTTACTTCCAAAGACAAGACTCTCAATGATCTTAACCTTATTCAATCTAAAATTCAAAAATAGGGATATGATGAAGATAGATTGAATAAGGAGAAATCAATCCTTTCTGAATACCACAATATCATCGAGCAAGAGGAAACTTTCTAGAAGCAGAGATCGAGGTCCATTTGGCTTAGGGAAGGAGACCAAAACACTCACTTCTTTAACCTATCCACAATGAGACACAGAGATGCTAATAGGATAAGAAGCATCAAGAAGCGTGATCATGCCCTGAAGGAGGATATGGACATTGTGAAGGAAGCTATTTCTTATTTTTCTTCTCTCCTTTCTAAAGACCAGGAGCTATCAAGGCAAGATCAAGTTAAACTCCTCAAAAACATTTCAAAAATTATAACAGAAAGCCATAACAAATATGTATGCTCTATTCTGGACATGATTGAAGTCAAGAGAGCCTTGGACTCTCTTCCTAGAGAAAAATCCTCTGGTCTAGATGGCTTCCCTATGTTCTTTTTTCATCTTTTCTGGGATGTGGTGAAAGAAGATGTGGTTAAAGTGGTGTAGGAATTCTTTGGTTCTAAAAATCTCCACAAATAGCTCAATGCTACTTTCCTAGTGCTGATTTCTAAGTCTATAAGAGTGGACTCTTTCGAGCACTTTAGACCCATCAGTCTCTGCAACTCTTCCCTAAAGATCATTTCAAAGGTCATTACTTCCAAGATTCTCAAAGTCCTCCCCACCCTGATCTCGTAGTAGCAATCAGGCTTCGTGCTAGGAAGACAAATCTTGGATTCCATAATGATGGTACATGAATTTATTCACTTGTGAGAAGGTGGGAAAAGAGAAGGTTTTCTTCTCAAGCTTGATCTCTCCAAGGATTATGATCGGATAGACTGGCAGTTTCTTCTCAGAGTTCTTGAAGCTTTTGGATTCAACTCCCATACTTGCAAGATTCTCCAACAAACTATCTCTACCCCTTCTCTGGCAATAATGATTAACGGTTCCCCATCTTCATTTTTCAAGCCAACCAGGGGCCTAAGGCAAGTGGACCACCTTTCCCCAATTCTTTTCATCATCCTTGTTGAGTTCCTTGGAAGACTTATCTCCACTTCAAAAAGGGAGGGGAACTTGAAAGGCATCAACCCTTCCTCAGGTAACAATTTTTTCTTGCACCAGCAATTTGTGGATGACAGCATCCTAGGGGGAGAGGCTTTGGTGGGAGAAGGAAAAGTGGTGAAGGATATCCCCAATGAATACATCAGAGCTACTGGTCAATCCATTAATTAGAATAAAAGCTCCATCTTCTTCGTCAACACCCCAAATGGAAGATAGAGGAAAATTGCTGACATACTGGGATGTGGTATAAACTCTTTTCCGTCCTCTTATCTAGGCCTTCCCTTAGGCGTCAAACCTCCAAAAGCCTTCTGTAATAAACTTATTGACAGATTTAATAGGAAGCTTGTTGGTTGGAAAGGGGTCTCCCTCAGTTAGGGAGGATAGATTCAAATGGTCAAATCTACTTTACAAAACCTCCCAACCTACACTCTCAGCCTCTTCTCCATTCTTGCTAAAGTTGCTGAGGTAATGGAAAGAATTTAGATAAGCTTACTTTGTTCTGGCACTTAGGAACACAAGCGTATCCCTCTTATTACCTAGGAGAAAGTCTGTAGCCCTAAAAAAGCTGGTGGTCCTAGAATAAGGAAATTAAGACTGTTCAACACAGCTCTTCATGCCAAACAAATATGGAGAATATTTAATAGCAAAGCTAAGTAGCGGGATACCATTGAGGAAAAATACCTAATGCACAACTCAATAAAACACTTTTTTGATGAGACAAATTCTTCAAAAGGATCAGTAATATGGAATGGTCTCCTTAATGCTAAGGAGTTAGCTAAATCCAAAGCAAAATGGAAGATTGAGAATGGACAATCTGTCAACTTCTGGAATGACAAATGGTTCCATATGGGCTATTTGAGAGAATTTGAGACTTTCTATGCCTGGAGACATGTCTATACCTAAATTTATGGGCCCCAAGTAAGCAATTACAAAAGGGATGATAAATGGGTGGATCTCTCCCAGATCTCTCAAGATCTAATACCTCTAATGAAACCCCTCAATGCGGTCTCTCTCTCCTCTGCTCAGGACAAGATCATATGGGAAGATTCTTCAGATGACATCTACACTATGGCCTTCACCTATTCCTTCCAGACACCTCAAATTCAAGAAGCTAAACCATTGTGGGCCAAATCCTGGATTCTAGGCCTCATGCCCAAAATCAATGTTTTCTTCTAGCTCCTGCTTCAGAACTGTATCATCATAGTTGATAGTTTCATCAAGCATGGCTTCCAAATCCCCAACAGGTGTGTTCTTCACAGATATCAAGAGGAAACAGTGGATCACTTATTTATTCACTACTCTTTTGTAACTAACATATGGAAATATCTTTTCTTGGCCCTAGATTTATCTTGGTGTTTTCCCTTGTCTTTCCAAGATCTCTTCTCTCAATGGGCTTTCAACATGTTTAACCTAGAATTCTGGTTATTTTTCACATGGATCCTTCCTCACCTCTGCTAGGGAGTTTGGAAAGAGCGTAATACTCACATTTTTCATGATTTTTCCTCTTCCCCTAAAATATTTTTTGAAAAAATCAAACATGTTAAGGAAAACTTTTTCTTTTTTGAAAGAACTAACCATCTTCCAGGAAAGGCTCAGGAAGTGACCTAGGAGAAATCATAGAACTGTATTTGGAGCTATCCTCTGATTGACTGGGTGAAAGACAACTTTGACGAAGCTTCCAAAGGGACCCTTGGTCAAGCTGGTAGTGGAGGGATTATCAGAAATAGATTTGGTTTGAGCCTTGCGGCTATTATTTTACCTCTAGGCTCTCAATCAAATCACTTTTCCGAAGCTTGTGCGGCCCTCCAAGTCAAAAAAATTTCCCATGAAATAGGGGTCAAGAAGCCTTGGCTTGAAGGAGATTCAATGAACATCATCAATTTATTAAACCTCAACCACTCTCCTTCTTGGAAAATATCCAACATGATTGAACAAACCTACATAATTCTTAATTCTTTTGAAAAAGTGTATATTTCTCATGTGTATAGGGAAGCCAACAGCGTAGCTAATTGGTTTGCTAACCTGGCTATCACAAAGGATACTAAGATGATATGGAAACATAGTGAAGATATTCCAAGTGAAGTGATGGACCTCCTTGACAAGGAAAGACTCCAAAGCACCAAAAGAATCATAAAAAATCATAATGATAAGTAAAGGGGATTTTCAGAAGTGTCATTCTATAATGGACAATTTTTGGAGGGACAGAAAGGCTACTAATCATGCATCCCCCCACACGCTTTATGGGTATTCTTTCCCAAGAATAGCCATCTTGTACAAGCTGTGAGAAATAGAGTAACCACCAGACCTAAGCTTCACTAGGAAAATGCCAACATCCATGCTAGAGAGAAGACGAGGGAAAGACACAAAAGGGTGGTTGAGAAAGACAGTGTCATGGCTGCATTATCCTGGCCCCTAGTGCTTTCTTTTCAATTTTTTCCTTTTGATCAGTTTTGATTTGCTGAGGTTACAAGGTCTTTGGCCTACTTGTGGCCTATTTCATGGTTGTTCTACTTAAGATTCTTTTGAAACCTTTAAACACCTCTTTTTATTTGTTGTGGGTTTCAGGAACCCTTTAAAACCTATTTTACTCAATCAAAAACAAAAATTGATAAATAAGCATATCATGACACACAATCATACAAGGAATTTGACCATGAACATAAGAACATCAAACAATGTACCATGAGAAACCCCAACTCTTGAATCTTCACCACATTGGAGATCTTTCCACCCTGTTTGTTAGAATAGGAACCCAATATAGGACTAGACCCAAATGGAAAACACCGATCACTAGAATAAGAACACAAGGATGCGTGATCCAACCACCAAGTTGGCCACACACATAGATCCACCTTCAGATCAATGTCATTAGTCTCCATCGATCATAAATGTCCACCACAATCATCAACAATCAATCGATGAACACAAATGAATCAGTAACATAAAGAACACAACCATACATAACATAACATTCTAGATCTCACAATCCATGCCACCTGAAGAGGTGCAGTATAGACATAGCCTTCATGAACACAAAGGAACAAACCCTTTTCATTACACACATGAAAGACCTCCACAGATCTATCATACATAGAATCTTTGAAAAATTACCCAAAAGAAGAAACTCCATTATCCCAGAATAAAATTCCTCCAAGAAGATGAAAGATCACCAGGAACCCAAGATGCCCCTCGTATTGGCCATTTGATGTAGAGTGCAATAGTGGAAGGTTTTTTTTGACAAGGTTTTAGGTTCGAGACTTCAAATCACTAAGTCACAAATGAATAAGCCAAGGAAGGGTTTCAAACACTCAACTCCCTCCTATGTATCAACTTGTGATGCCCAAAAGTTGGGTCAAAACACAACCAACAATTTTTTAAAAAAGTGATAAGTTTTCTACACACAAGATGCGAGTTAAAGAGTTCAATGACAAAGCTACAATGAATCAGGTAAACAACCTCGACAATGTTGTCTAAAAAGGATGCTATAGGAATATAAATTAAGGTTAAGTACGTCCATCTTCATGACGATCAAAGTTATCGTTTGTCAACTATAGATCTCAGTGGTCGACTAAGAGGACAAGAATGACTAATGTTTATGTTATTCCATATGAAGGTCATTCAATTAACTAATGTTTAAGTTAAGTCCATACTGATCATGGAGCTTAAATCGGTCTGCTTCGAAAACATAGGATAAACATGAACTGATTCATTAAGTTTATAAACAAATTAGAAAATAAAAACTATAAGTCTTTATCATTAATTATATTTAATTATTATATATTATTAATTAATAATTATAAAATATTAATTAAGTAATATAGATATTAATTAATTAATAAATTATAATTTATTAACTAATATTTAATACATGCTTAAAATTATCAATATTGAACAAAATGGGAATTACCAATAACTATAAAATTCCTTGCATAACAAAACAAGGCCACACATGGACCCATATTTCTCAATTACATACAAGGCACACATGGCCAATTTTCCCTCCTTATGCCCCCCATTGCCACAAGGGCTAAATGCAAGGTTTCTTGGGGAAAATCACTCACCCAAGTTCATCTTTCCCCACACATGGAGGAGACTCTACACATGGAGTTGCCTCCATTCCCACACCCCCTCTTGATTCCTCTTCCCTCCCAAGGGTGAGTGAATCCAAGAGTAAACAACCCAAAATCCAATTACAAGAATAACACATTTGCATGCTTGCTCTCACCATGACCAACCATGGGGAGCTAAAACACAACACAAAACAATACAAGCTTCCACCATGACCAACCATGGGAAGCCAAAAACATGATCACAATAACAAACATCTCAAACAAACAGAGAGAGCACATGAATTCCTACCTCAAATCCAAGCTATGGTAGAATGTTGTTAAGCCCTAATCCAAGCTTCAAGCCTTTTTCCCTCTAACTTTCTGGAAACTCTCTAAAAATAGAGAATGGGTGAATGAATCATCCTTAGCCAAAAATTCCTCTAAATAGGGCTTCTACACCTAACCTCATAAATAAGGTTCAAACAAGCAAGTTGCAATTTCTCTCAAGAAGGAAAATGAATTTTTAAAAGGGTCCTAAAGTCACTTTTAAAAATGTCCACCACAATCATCAACAATCAATCGATGAACACAAATGAATCAGTAACATAAAGAACACAACCATACATAACATAACATTCTAGATCTCACAATCCATGCCACCTGAAGAGGTGCAGTATAGACATAGCCTTCATGAACACAAAGGAACAAACCCTTTTCATTACACACATGAAAGACCTCCACAGATCTATCATACATAGAATCTTTGAAAAATTACCCAAAAGAAGAAACTCCATTATCCCAGAATAAAATTCCTCCAAGAAGATGAAAGATCACCAGGAACCCAAGATGCCCCTCGTATTGGCCATTTGATGTAGAGTGCAATAGTGGAAGGTTTTTTTTGACAAGGTTTTAGGTTCGAGACTTCAAATCACTAAGTCACAAATGAATAAGCCAAGGAAGGGTTTCAAACACTCAACTCCCTCCTATGTATCAACTCTACAAACTTCCTCAATTGATCATACAAAGGATCAATCACAACAATCTCCACAGTCTTATCCTTATTCCCCCAAACTAGGAACTTTTAGGACTTCAACCACCCAAATGGTTTCTCCACAACTTACCAAGCAAGGAACCAAGAATAAATGATGGAATTTGAAAGTTCTAAACACCCCTAATAATCCTCCACAAAACCAATTACTAAGCCTGGTTCCTATCTATTCACCCATTCCTTTAGTCTTTTCAAAAAAAGACTAAAGGAATGGGTGAATAGATAGGAACCAGGCTTCTAGCCATTCAGTAGGATGCTAAAAAAATCCAAATCCACCCTCAACTTGGTCGCTTCCTTCAACTATAACACTGCACACTTAAACTCCTACAAATTAGGACCAAATACATCCAAATATTTGGCCTACGGCTTGCTAGAAAAATTGATAAACCTTGTCCTTTGAATTCCTACTTTTGGAATATGTAAGTGCATTCTATAACCTTTCATTTTTATTGGGTTTTATGTAAATTGGCTGGTACAGTCATGATCTATACCTCCATTTGCACAAAACCCTACTGGAACTAGGGTTTCTGAACTGTTTTTAGAGATTATGATATAACTCAAGATTGAGATCACCAAATCACCTCACACTTGTTGCATTTGAAGGCTAACTCAATTATCTTTCTTCTCATGTCATTAAGCTCCTATCTCCTAACTATACAGATTGTACACGATGTAAACAACAGGAAATTTGGTAAAGAAAACCAGAGAACTTTTATTGATTCCTGAAAATAATCTGTACAAATCAACTTGTTTTGTTGGTAAGATTGTCTGACATATAAATATACTTCATCCACCAATCAAATACCTTTGAATCGGTTGGATTCAGTTAGAACCATCATTTAGGCCTAAACTAACAACCTTTTAAAAAGATGTAAAGTTGCTTTAGCAACTTTTGAAATGTTGTATAGCAACTTTTGTATCTCTTAGAAAAACTTTCTCTAGACTAAAACTAAAGTCTATAAGCCATCCTAAGGCTTTGGTTAACCTTTACATAGGTCTAACCTATTATTTTGAAACATAAAACCTAGAAACCACCTATAGCATGTCCTTTAGGATCTAAGAACTCAAGGTTTATAGAACACCAATGAGTTCTTAGCCTTTACAAATGGACTAGAAAGAACCTAAAGACTCTAAGAACCATTCAACAATGCTCTCAACCATGTTTATATTAAGATCAAATGTATAGTGCTCATGTTTGTCATTGTTTTCCTTAAGAGCTCAATGGAAGGCTTAATAAATGTGAGAAATTTGACTAGTGCCCTGCACCACCATTGGTTTCCTAATCCTCACACTTTGATACCGCAAGGAAATCCTAAACACAACCTCATATTGACCATTGGTTTCCCAATCCTCAAAGTTAAGAGGACAAAATGGTACAAAAGAAACCTGTGCTTCCTCAAATAAAACTTTTTAACCCTTTGCACTTCAACACACCAGCTAGAAAACTCATTTACAAGGCCAAACCAACAATCAACAAAGAAATGCATCAGATCTATACTCTTCTTCTCAAACTCTCTACACAACTTTTCCAAATCAATTTTGTCTTCAGCACACATCTTATTACTCTTAGCCACCAGATCATCAGAAAGAAGAAACTTGAGAATTTGGCCACCTATATCCATCATCCACACATCCTCAATCAACAACACTAACTCTTCCAACCCAATATTTATCTTCACTTTCAGATTACCCTTCCTCAAGTCCAAGTACCAATCCCTTCCAAAGGAACTCTGCTCTATCTTTGAAACCTTCTCTACAAAAACAATCTCACAACTAATCTCATCGGCATCAAAAAGGTAACTCAAATCCCTACCTTCACATCCAAAAAGTAATCTCTGTAACAAGTTATCATGAAATTGAAACACTTTAGTCTGCAACCCTTCACTCACAACAAGTTCGCACTACTCAACAACTATATCATCAACAACATAGGCAATTCATCCAAAGGAACCTCATAGTCAACAACATCCACAACAACAAGGAACTCACCAACTTATTCTTCAGATCCAGTCAACTGACTAAGGAATTCATCAATAAACCCTTCATCCACAATCATCTCTGAAGAAAGAACACTTACCAATGTACTTTTCTCAATAGGCTCCTCATCTAAACTAACAAGATCCAGTAAGACTTCTTTCCTCTAAAAAATTCTGATCAATTGTATTTCTTATGCCTTCATCAACCTCAAGTTCAAAAAAATAGTCCACAAAATCCTCTTTTGACAAGAAAATCTTCTCTACAATTCCATCTCTATTTCCTCCACTTCTCTCTTTCACTCAGTTGTACGAAATCTTCTCTTCCCGCTTCCTCTCATTGAATTTTTCCATCCTAGGAATTTGAAGAATCCACCCAATGAAAAAGGTCATCTTCTTCTTTGTCTTATCCATCACATGCTTAGTTCTATTCATCAGTGTATCCTCTCTCCTTAGGTACAAATGCTTCACTTTGACAAGCAGATTGCAAGATTCCAAGTGCCTCTCTATCGATGATCTATTCACAACCTTCATGATCTGCCTCTAATCAGTGATGTATTCATGAATAAGATACATCAAGAACATAATTTATTACGAGGTTTAAAACCATCAGGAAAAATAGTTCCTATTCTAATTGATCTCACACAAACCCATAGAAAGTACAAGTCAGATCCATAAGTGCGCAAAGATGGGGGACCAAAAAGGGGGTATAAGATGCCACTTTTTTCCTAAAATAAGAAAACTCTGAACTTCAACAAGAAATTGAAGATAGTTAGACTCAAAATTTTAAGATGCAAAAACAAAAAGAGTTGTAATACTCTAAATCTAGTTCCTAAACTACTAATTTATTTTGAAAATGGTGTAGATTAAGGCCCTCAAAAAGGGGGAGCACAAAAAGTGGTCCTTTTTTTTGTGAAAAAACATAACATAGCATCTGGTGTGCTCCCCCTAAAATGTTAACTTTTTTTTTGAATTTTATTAATCGCTCCAATGAGAAGTTAGCTAACACCACGTAGTTTATCCTAGATGTTTTTTCTAATTTTTTGATGAATGTATAATTTTTGATGAATTTATGAACTTCGCACATCATAAAAACATGAAATTTTTATGTGCTCCCCCTATAAATTATTTAAAACTAATCTAAAATCAAATTTTCTTTTTTTAAAGTGTGTGGAATAGATTCTAGTTTCTAAAAATGTAACTTGTTGCAAAATTTGATGAACGAGCCAAAATCTATGCCCAAAATACTACATGTTGGTTTTTTCCAAAAAACATACATACACACAAAAGAAATTAGAGATGAAAAAATTAACATAATCAGAATTAAAAATAAATTATATGATTAGATAGCTAAAAGAGAGATCTCCAATATCACATCGTTTGATTTTTACGTTATTGAACCATAAGTAAACCTGACGAAGAGCACACAAAAAAGTTGTCATTTTTTTGTATGTCTATTTGAAAACATGTCTCAAGCCTATTTGAATCCTTCAAGCCTTTGGGTTAGATCTCCAAGGAAAATCTAAGCCTTGAGATTGGTAAATTCCAATGCCTTACCAAGTGCATGCACCCTATAGGGCATGCACGCTATAGGGCATGCACGTTATAGGGTGTGCGCCCTATAGCACATAAGCCCTATTTATGTCATATATTTTAATTGTGAGGAGAAATAGCCTGAGTGAGAGGAAGATCTTTCTCTCTCTCCTTCACTGACTGTGACCCCAAATCCAGTCAATGTCAAGAACATGAATAATTTCCTTTGGAAAGATAAATAACAACCAAGGAAAAATCATTACATCTTAGACCAATCCAAATCACATTTTATGCAAATAGTTTAATTCACTGATCTTAGACTACACTTTGAGTTTAATTGTCCCTTAACATCCCTTCAACATGAAATCAATGATCTTTATGGGGTCATATCTCAGAGCTCGTACAAGGAACCATCAAGATGTCAGGTTCTACGAGACCATGTTGCTGACTCACCAAGGCCTACAAATCTTTTCTTGGTTTTCAAAGATTCAATTTCATTTAAATTTGGCAACACATTCTTGGTCGATGTCAGAACTCACACTGTTCCTTAGTTCAAATGGCCAACAGTGCATATCTTTCAAACCGTCTGTTCCAATAGCTCCGAATGGCTGGGTAAACACTAGTGGCAACCTCATTTTCCACACAGTCGTTCGAGTGCCATAGATGACTCTGTGCCAAAGTGTCCCTCAAAGTCCCTTCAACATGAAATTGGCAATCTTTATGGTGTCATATCTTAGTGCTCATGCGAGGTATCATCAAGTCGTTAGGTGCTACGAGACTATGTTATCGGGGCCTACAATAACTTGTCTTAGTTTTTAGGTATTCAAGTTTGTTTAAATTTGGAAACAAATTCTCAGTTGATGTCAAAACTCAACGTGTTCCTTAGTTCAACTAGCCAATAGTGTGTATCTTTCAAACTGTCAGTCGTAGCATCAAACCTTCTGTTCCAATAGCTCCAAATGGTCGGGTAAACGCTAGTGTCAACCTTGTTAGCCACACACAGTTCAAACACCGTTGATGACTCTGTACTGAAATGTCCCTCAAGGTCCCTTCAACAATAAATTAGGGATCTTTACAGGGTGATATCTTAGAGCTTGTGCAAGGTAGCATCAAGCCATTAGGTGCTATGGGACCGTGTTTCCAGGGCCTACAATAACCTATCTCAGTTTTTTGAGATTCAAGTTCATTTAAATTTGGTGACATATTCTTGGTCGATTTCAAGACTCAAAGTGTTCCTCACTTCAAACGGCCAGCAGTGTATATCTTTCAAATTGTCGGTCATAGCATCAAACTGTCTATTCCAATAGCTCCAAATGGTCAATTAAATGCTATTGGAAACCTCATTTGTCACACATAGTCATTCAAACACTACTGACAACTCTGTGTCAAAGTGTCCCTCAAGGTCCCTTCAGCATGAAATCAATGATATTTATGGGGTCATATCTCAGAGCTTGTATGAGGTAGCATCAAGTCATCAGGTGCTATGAGACCATGTTGTTGGGGCCTATAATAACCTTTCTCAATTTTTAGAGATTCAAGTTCCTTTATATTCAGAAATAAATTCATGGTTGATGTCAGAACTTAAAGTATTCCTAACTTCAAATGGCCAACATTCTATATCTTTTGTACTGTCGATTGTAGCATCGAACCATCTATTCCAATAGCACCAAATGGTCGGGTAAACGCTAGTGGAAAACTCATTTTCCACATAGAGTCATTAAAATGTCATCGATGACTCTATGCTAAAGTGTCCCTCAATATCCCCTCAACATGAAATTGGTGATCTTTATGGGGTCATATCTCAGAGCTCATGTGAGGTAGTATCAAGTCATCAAGTGCTACAAGACCATGTTATCAGGGCCTGCAATAACTTGTCTGAGGTTTTAGAGATTCAAGTTCATTTAAATTTGGAAACACATTCTCAGTCAATGTCAAAACTTAAAGTGCTCCTTAGTTAAAAGGACCAACAGTGTGTATCATTCAAACCGTTAGTCGTAGCATTGAACCTTCTGTTCCAACAGCTCTAAATGGTCGGGTAAAAGCTAGTGTCAACCTTTTTTCCCATACAAATTTGTTTGAACACCACCGAAAACTCCATGATGAAGTATCGCTCAAGGTCCCTTCAACAAGAAATTAAAAATCTTTATGTGGTCATATCTCAGAGCTCATGCAAGGTAGCATCAAGCTGCTAGGTACTATGGGACTATGTTGCTAGGGCCTACAATAACCTATCTCAGTTTTTAGAGATTCAAGTTTGTTTAAATTTGGCAACACATTCTATGTCAGAACTCAAAGTGTTCATCACTTCAAATAGCCAACAACGCATATCTTTCAAATCGTCGATCATAGCATCAAACTATCTATTCCAACAGCTCCCAATGGCTGGGTAAATGCTAGTGGCAACCTTGTTTGCCACACACATTCATTCAAATGCTACTGATGACTCTATGTTGAAGTGTCCCTCAAGGCCCCTTCATCATGAAATCATCAATCTTTACAGGGTCATATCTCGTCACTTGGGTGAGGTAGCATCAGGCCATTAGGTGATACGAGACCGTGTTGTTGGGGCCTACAATAACCTTTCTCAGTTTTCAGAGATTCAAGTTTGTTTAAATTTGGCAATAGATTCTTGATTGATGTCAGAACTCGAAGTCTTCCTTAGTTCAAATGGCCAACAATGTGTATCTTTCAAACCATCGATCGTAGCATCAAACCATCTATTCCAACAACTCCGAATGGCTAGGTAAACGCTAGTGGCAACCTTGTTTTCCACAAATAGTCATTCAAACACCACTGATGACTCCATGCCAAAGTGTCCTTCAAGGTCCCTTCAACATGAAATCAACAATCTTTACGAGGTCATATATCAGAGCTCGTGCGAAATAACATCAAGCCATTAGGTGCTACGGAACCATGTTACTGGGGCCTACAATATTCTGTCTCAGCTTTTAGAGATTCAAGTTCATTTAAATTTGGCAACACATTCTCGGTTGATGTCATTTCTCAAAGAGTTCCTTAGTTCAAAAGGACAACAATGTGTATCTTTCAAACCATCGATCGTAGCATCAAACTATGTGTTCTAAAAGCTCCAAATAGCTAGGTACATGCTAGTTGCAACCTCATTTTCCACACACAGTCATTTGAACACCATCAACAACTCTGTACCAAAATGTCCCTCAAGGTCTCTTCAGCATGAAATCAATGATCTTTATGGGGTCATATCTTAGAGCTCGTGTGAGGTAGCATCGAGCCATTAGGTGCTACGAGACCATGTTGCTAGGGCCTAAAATAGCTTATCTTAGTTTTCAAAGATTTAATTTTATTTAAATTTGGCAACACATTCTCGGTCGATGTCAGAACTCACAGTGTTCCTTCGTCCAAATGGCCAACAGTCCATATCTTTCAAACCGTCAGTCGTAGAATAAAATCTTTTGTTCCAACAGCTCTGAATGGTTGGATAAATGCTAGTGGAAACCTCATTTTCTACACATAGTCATTTGAACGTCACCGAAAACTCTGTGCTAAAGTGTCCCTCAAGGTCCTTCAACATGAAATCAATGATCTTTATGAGGTCATATCTTAGAGCTCGTGCGAGGTAGCATCAAGCCATCAGGTACTACATGACCGTATTGGCAGGGCCTACAATAGGCTATGTCAGTTTTTAGAGATTCAAGTTTGTTTAAATTTGGAAACACATTCTTGGTCAATGTCAGAACTCATAGTGTTCCCCAGTTCAAACAGCCAATACTATGTATCTTTAAAACCGTTGGTCATAGCATCGAACCATATGTTCCAATAGCTCTGAATGGCCAGGAAAATGCTAGGGGAAATGTTATTTTTCACACATAGTCATTCAAACGCCACTAATAACTTTGTGCTGAAGTGTCCCTCAAGGTCCCTTCAACATGAAATCAACTATCTTTATGTGGTCATCTCTCAAAGATCATGCAAGGTAGCATCAAGTCGTTAGGTGCTATGGGACCATGTTACCTGGGCCTACAATATCCTATCTTAGTTTTCAGAGATTCAACTTCATTTAAATTTGGCAACACATTCTCGGTTGATGTCAAAACTCATAGTTTTCCTCAATTCAAATGGCCAACATTGCATATCTTCCAAACCATCGATTGTAGCATCAAACCATCTATTCCAAAAAATTTGAATGGCCAGGCAAACACTTGAAGAAACTTTGTTTGGCACACATAGTTGTTTGAACGCTACTGACAACTATGTGCCAAAGTGTCCCTCAAGGTCCCTTCAACATGAAATCAATGATCTTTATGTGGTCATATCTCGGAGCTCATACGAGGTAGCATCGAGCCGTCAGGTGCTACGAGACTGTGTTGTTGGGGCCTACAATAACCTATTTTAGGTATCAGATATTTAAGTTCATTTAAATTTAGCAACACATTCTTGGTCGATGTTAGAACTCATAGTGTTCCTTAGTTCAAATAGCCAAAATTGTGTATCTTTCAAACCATCGATCGTAGCATCGAACCATCTATTCCAATAGCTCTGAATGGATGGCTAAACACTACTGACAACCTTGTTTGGCACACACAATCATTTGAACACCGTCGATAGGAGGATGAGTGTAAATATGTATTTAGATGGAAAGGGGCTTGTGGTCCATTTTGAAATTTGATCATGTATTTGGATCATGTATTGATCATATTGTAACCCAATGATGTATTAATAATTTCATCATGTATTAATCATGGGACAGGGGTATAGTTAGTAACTAAGGGACCTCGCAATACTATAACCATAGGACCTTGAAACATCAAGGAAAAAAAAAACAACCGCCTTCAAATGAGCCAAGATAGTAGTACTGAGCATCTCGATGGTGTTCCTTTCCTCCAAGGGGTGGTGCAAAATATGAGGGGTATCAATAACCTGATACCTCAATTACTTATAATCAGTATGCCTGACAAATAGAGACTTAATAGTAAAAGCATAAGGTTGCACATCCACATCCGCCCTAGTAATCTTATTAATAAAAGAACTCTAGCCAACATTAGGGTACCCATAGATCAAAATAGGCCTATTATTGGGGTCAATAGATGAAAACCTTTCCATATGTTACCTCACCTATTTGAGGTCATATCTTTATATTGTGTCTGTCTTGTGGAGCAGGGAACACACCAATGAATATAAATATTTGATTCCACGTGATCTTGGATAGATTGTGACTTATAAATAATGCCTTATATTATATTTATACATTTTTGCATTCATTTCATTACTTTTTTTATTATTACAGTCAAGGAAATTACTGTTATTAAGGACAGTGCTGGCATGTGTAGCACAGTCAACAAGTTAAAGGTTTGAATCCTCCATAATATGTAAGGCACTCCCACCTCTGTGTTAACTTTGGTTAGGTGGGAGATGGCCATTGGTGTAGTGTATGTATTCAATCTTTCTTTGAATGCATGGAAGTTGAATAGAAGGTGAGAAGAGACAAAGATAGGCCTAGTGAAATCACAGTGAAAGGAGTTAAAGCTAAGAACCAGTCATGGTTGGTAGTGACCCGATGATTGGAGAGATTAGATGATGTATGGGAAGGTACTTTGGGATCTATTAGAAGGCGTTGGGACTAGTTTTGGGGTTGGGTGTTGCAAGGAAGGGTATTTTCTATAAAACCCTTGGTTTCTAGCCCAAATAGTGAGGGTTTATTGAATGGGAGTGTAGAAGGGCGAGTATGGACAAACTAAGTTGAAAATTGGTTGTATTTTATCCTTTATCAAGACTTTTTGGGGTTGTGGAGTTTTGGAAGTGAGTGGTTCTAGGAGGTCCTTTGTTAGGTGAGGCTAATTAGGCCTAGTTAAAGGGTTAGGGGGTGAAGGGAGTATTCACCAGTCAAAGAGTTAAAGGCTATGGTTGATATCAATTTAGTAACTCCAAAAAGGGTACTATAAAATACAAAAACATTACTAGGTTATTTAGGGATTTTGAGAGTAAATTGTCGATTTCAGTGTTGGAAGGGCTACTAGGCAGGCCTAGAAGGGCTATAGAAGAGGAAGGGTGAAATATTAGTTGATTGGATTGAATAAGAAGTTGTAACATGGAAAATATAACATGTTGATATGATCTAAGGTGTTAGGATCAGGGTGTGAAGTCTGGTTTGAGTTTTGGTGTGGTGGAGGCACTAGGTGCACTAGGTGGCCTAGGGTAGAGTTGATGCTAGAAGGCATTCGAACAAGGAAACAAGGAAGTGAATTTGAGTAGTATGCTTGTGGGAGTGACCTAAAAACTTAGATAAATCATCTAGATCCTTGAGTGAGGTTAATTCCTTGAGTGGATTCCAAGTTGTTTGTAGAATCCTCGAGTTGAGTTAGTCTCCTTATGGTGATAGTGAATGTTGTCAAAGTTTACAGTAACAAGGAATGTTAATCTCCTTAGGGTGATAGTAAATATTGCCGAGTTAGTCTCCTTAGGGTGACAATAACCATATAGATCGATAAACATACAAGTATAACTATAAGGCATGGGAAATTTACAAAGCATAAGACATCCACATAAACATAAATTAGTATACATCAATACACCAAACACATGAATTACATACCTAAAACATTAAAAAAAAAAAATTGTACGAAATGAAGCCAAATATATATGTCCAATAATTTCATACATTGAATATATTCAATATAGTTAAACTGGCTTCTTCAAAGCCAAATGGATGTACAACGTATCACTTATACAATATACAAAAAATATGTCCACTAATGCCATATAGGCATACAATCTATATCCCTAATCTAGTCCTTTCTTGCCAGGGGAAGAAAAAAAATCCTGAGCTGTCCTCGATCGTCTCGTCTCATCGATAGAGATGCAGTGGATGTCTTAGTCCTCTGAGTGTGCTCACTTGTCCTCCTATCTAGACTCTTCTATAGCTCGAGCTGATAAAAAAAAAATTAAGCATCAATAACTAATATACATCAAAACTGAATAATACAATGACATAAAATTCAATATTCACCTACCGCTAGCAAATAGTCACTATGTACGTCCACCAAAGCTACATACTAGAAATCTGGAGTAATAAGTCCCTACAACAATGATCAATATAAGGGTAAGTGCACAAAGATGGGGGACCAAAAAGGGGGTATAAGATGTCACATTTTTCCTAAAATCAGCAAACTCTGAACTTCAACAAGAAATTGAAGATAGTTAGACTCAAAATTTTAAGATGCAAAAAAAACAAGAGTTGTAATACTCTAAATCTAGTTCCTAAACTACTAACTTATTTTGAAAATGGTGTAGATTAAGGCCCTCAAAAAGTGGGAGCACAAAAAAGTGGTCCTATTACTATTTTTTGTCCAAAAATATAACATAGCATCTGGTGTGCTCCCCCTAAAATGTTAACTTTAAAATAAAAAAAAATTAATTGCTCTAGTGAGAAGTTAGCTAACACCACGTAGTTTATCCCATATTTTTTTGGTAATTTTTGATGAATTTACGAAGTGCACACATCCTGAAAACATGAAATTTCTATGTGCTCACTCTAGAAATCATTTTAAAAAAATCAAAAAATAATTTTATTTTTTTTAAAGGGTGTAGAATGGAGTCTAGTTTCTAAAAATGTAACTTATTGCCAAATTCGATGAACGAGCCAAAATCTATGCCTAAAATATGACATGTTGGTTTTTTACAAAAAATGGACATCCACACAAAAGAAATTATAGTTGAAAAACTGAACATTATCAGAATTAAATATAATTTATATGCTTAGATAGCTAACAATGAGATTTGCAATATCACGTCATCTGATTTTTACATTCTTGAGCCATGAGTAAACTTAACGAGGAGCATACAAAAAAAGATGTCATTTTTTTGTATGTCTATTAGAAAATAGGTCTCAGGTGTATTTCAATCGTCCAAGCCTTTGGCTTGGATCTCCAAGGCAAATCCAAGCCTTAGGATTTCTAAATTCAAATCCTTTACAAAGCGTGCATGCCCTATAGGGCGTGCGCACTATGTAAATTTATGATTTTCATAGTGCGCTCGCGCTATGAAAATCATAAATTTACATAGGGCATGCGCCCTATGTAAGATATAGATTCACATAGTGATGAGAAATATTCAAAGTGGGAGGAAGAGAGAGAGAGAGAGGAGAGAGAGAGAGAGAGAGAGAGAGAGAGAGAGAGAGAGAGAGAGAGAGAGATCTCCCTCCCACATACTCTCTCCCTCTCTCCCCCTTATCACTCTCTCACCCCCTTATCACACTCTATCTCACCTTCTCACTTTGACCTTCTATATATATATATATATATATATATATATATATATATATATATATATATATATATATATATATATATATATATATATCTCTCTCTCTCTCTCTCTCTCTCTCTCTCTCTCTCTCTCTCTCTCTCTCTCTCTCTCTCTCTCTCTCTTCTCCCTTTTTCTTGTTTTGCATAAGGCATGCGCACTATAGGATGCACACCCTATTTGAGACTATGCATAACATATTTTTTGTTTTGTATAGAGCGTATGCCCTATAGCACGCTCGCACTATGTTAAACTAGAAGAAACGGTCTTATTTGCCAAGGATCTCACGAAAGAGGCCCACTTTTTCATATGATTTTTGAATTCTATGTTTTCTCTGACAAGTTTTCTCTTTTCATGGTGTTGATAGTGACAAATCAACATCATTTTGCACCATAGTGACAAGTTTTCATTTTGCACCATTGTGAAAGTCAATTATTGGAATCAAAAAGACAAAAAGCGATTGAGGTAAGTTTTTTATTTTTTACATGTCAAATGTGAATAAAGAGTGTTTTGGTTTATAATTAGTATGATATATACTTCTTCAATACATAATTTGATATAAGTGTAATAAATTTAAATTATAATTTGTCATATTGTAAGAGGTTTATATTATAATTTGACTTATTGGTTTACATTTATATTATATTTTTAAAATTGTAATCAATTGATATGTAGAAATCATCATCATGCCAAGGAAATGAGAAAAGAATTTAATACCGGAACAAAAAAAATTAGATACCATAGAAGAAGATTTTTCTTTGGATGAGGAACATGAAACATCAATACAAAGTAAGAGAGAATTGGAATTGGAATAAAAAAGACAATGAATGAGAAACTTGCGGGCAACAAGACAATTTAATTATGAAGATGTGGGGACATCGTCTACGAGTTCCCAAGTTCAAGAGACATCATCATCCAATGTTCGAGGCACACCAATGTATCATGTTGAAGGCACACCAATATATCATATTGAAGGCACACAATTGTCTACTTCCAAAGGTGTGGGCACACTCTTCTATCATGTTGAAGGGGCACCATTATCTACATCCCAAGGTGTAGACATGACATCATCTCATGTTGAAGGCACACCATTATCTACATCCCAAGGTGTCAAGTCTCAAGATGGTATGCAATTCACACATAATGTTTTTTATGCTCCTAGAATTATTAAATATAGAAAATGAAAATATTTGATTGATATTGATACTAACATTTCGCAAGCAATGCCTGACAAGATTCCCAAGTGTACTTGTCAAAGAAATGTTAATCATATTTGGAGATCATTTTCTGAGAATTTAAACATGACAAGAAGATGTCAACTATTTGTTGAAATGATGAGAAATCTGAAATTCAGGCCCATCATGAAGATTCTTGGGCTAAGAATGATGGATGAGTCAAGTGAAAAATTTATTGTAAAGAATCTAATGACTGCATATGAGAGTGTGGGTTCTACATCACGCACAAAAGATAGTAATGTCACACGATGTGTACTTAAATCAATGATAGTAAGCACTCAAATGAAGAAATCTTGAGTCATTAAAAACACAAGAAAAACATTGAAAATAAGTAGAAAGTCTCTAATGAGTGCCCTTGGAAGGCATCAAAGAGTGGAAGATCAAAATGGTAATGAGTTATGGGCATTTTTCAATAGATTACCACAAAAAGATAAAGTAATTGTTGAAGCTTTGAAATCCTTGATTGAAGAACTTTGGAAGAATAATACACGGGTATCTCCTAATCAAAGAGATGTTGTAAGGAGGATTGGTAGTTGAATTCTTGTTCCACATCCAAAACATTTTTTGTATTCAAATCAGACACAATTCTTTGCAAAATTTATGCATACATATCCTCAAATTAAAATTAGTCAAAGATATTTTGAAATTTGTAAACCTTTTTATGTCAAGATAAATCACACATGCACAACTTGTTTTTGTAGGGTACATATTGAATTTTCTAACCATTTTGAAGTTTATAGGAATATATGTGTAGGTTTGCACTCTAACAATGTTTTGTAGGATTGTAACATAAATGTCCCACCTAAATCTTCAAGGGAATTAATATCTACCATTTTATGTGAAAGATTGGATGGTCAAAAATTTTACAAGCTCTCATGCTTGAATGGTACATGCATAGATTGTGGAGGTTTGTGACGTTTGCCAATTTGTCAACATATGGAGAGTACGCATACAATCAGTAACGAAATAGTGGAATTTGGAAAATATAAGACTGTGACATACAATCTAAAAGATGGAAAAGAGACTAAAAGATGTGATTTAGTAATTGAAAAAATTTCACTGTATCAGTTCATGGACATTTTTTGTAAAAAAATGATTTATGAGTATGCAAGGCATACACATAGAGTGTGATGGTTGGATATGCAATTCAAGTTGTGCAAGGATACATTCCCACTTGATACCATTGTTTTTGTTGTGGACTTTGCAGAGAACTACACACTACAACCATAGAATGAGGTGGAAGAAAAATATTACAGCTCTCAACAGGTTGCTATATTTGTTCATATAGCATTCATGCATGCTCCAGAAATTACAGAGGAGAACAAGAAGATATTGAGGGAGTCATTTTTATATCAGTGATGATTGCTCACATTCTATAGAGTTTCTACACGGTTGCTTTCAACTAGTTTATGGTCATTTGGAGAACATGGGCATAAAATATCATCGATGTATCATTTGGTCAGATAATTGTGCATCCCAATTCAAAAATTCATAGATGTTTTATTGTTGTGTAGGATGCATAAGATTACAAGAATTCACATATCTTTCCAACCATCGGTCGTAGCATCAAACCATTAGTTCCAACAGCTTTGAATGGTCAGGTAAATGCTAGTGGCAATCTCATTCGGCCCCCATAGTCGTTCGAACCCCGTCGACAACTCTGTGCTGAAGTGTCCCTCAAGGTCTCTTAAACATGAAATCAGAGATCTTTGTGGGGTCATATCTCGAAGCTTGTGTGAGGTAGAATCAATATATTAGGTGCTACATGACCATGTTACCAGGGCCTACAAAAGCCTATCTCACTTTTTAGAGATTCAACTTCATTTAAATTTGGCAACACATTCTCGGTTGGTGTCAGAACTCAAAGTGTTCCTCAGTTCAAACGACCAACATTGCGTATCTTTCAAACCGTCGGTCGTAGCATCAAACCGTCAGTTCTAATAGCTTTGAATGATTAGGTAAATGCTAGGGGAAACCTCATTTGGCAGGCACAGTCATTCAAACCCCGCCGATGACTTCGAGCCGAAGTGTCCCTCAAGGCCTCTTAAGCATGAAATCAATGATCTTTTTTGGGTCATATCTCAGAGCTTGTGTGAGGTAGAATCGATCCGTTAGATGCTACGGGACCATGTTGCTGGGGCCTACAAAATCCCATCTCATTTTTTAGATATTCAACTTCATTTAAATTTGGAAACACATTCTTGGTTGGTGTTAGAACTCAAAGTGTTCCTTAGTTCAAACAACCAACGTTGTGTATCTTTCAAACCGTCAGTCATAGCATCGAACCGTTAGTTCCAACAGGTCTAAATGGTCGGGTAATTGATAGGGGAAACCTTTTTTAGCATGCACAATCATTGGAACCCCACTGACAACTCTGGGCCGAAGTGTCCCTCAAGGTCTCTTAAGCATGGAATCAATGATCTTTGTAGGATCATATCTCAGAGCTCGTGCGAGGTAGAATAGATCGATCAGGTGATATGGGACTATGTTATGGGGGCCTACAAAAGTATGTCTCTATTTTTAGAGATTCAACTTCATTTAAATTTGACAACACATTCTCGGTCAGTGTCAGAACTCAAAGTGTTCCTCAGTTCAAACGGCCAATGTTGTGTATCTTTCAAACCGTCAGCTATAGCATCGAACCGTCAGTTCCAACAAGTCCAAATGGTTGGGTAAACATGAGGGGAAACCTCATTCAACATGCACAATCATTTGAACCCCGCCGATGACTTCGAGATGAAGTGTCCCTCAAGGTCTCTTAAGCATGAAATCAGCGATCTTTGAGGGGTCATATCTTGGAGCTCGCATGAGGTAGAACCAATTCATCAGGTCCTACGGGACCATTTTACTAGGGCCTCCTATCTCAGTTTTCAGAGATTCAACTTCTTTTAAATTCAGCAACACATTCTCAGTCAGTGTCAGAACTCAAAGTGTTCCTCAGTTCAAATGGCCAACGTTGCGTATCTTTTAAATCATCGATCGTAGCATCAAACCGTCAGTTTCAACAAGTCTGAATGGTCAAGTAAATGCTAGGGGAAACCTTGCTCAGCATGCACAGTCATTCAAACCCCTCCAATGACTCTAGGCCAAAGTTTCCCTCAAGGTCTCTTAAGCATGAAATCAATGATCTTTGCGGAGTCGTATCTCGGAGCTCGTGCAAGGTAAAATCGATCTATCAAGTACTACGAGACTATGTTTTCAAGGCCTACAAAATCCTATCTCAATTTTTAGAGATTCAACTTTTTTTAAATTCGGCAACACATTCTTGGTCGGTGTCAAAACTCAAAGTGTTCCTGAGTTCAAACAACCAATGTTGTGAATCTTTCAAACCGTTGGTCATAGCATCGAACCATAAGTTCCAAAAGCTCTGAATGCGGGGGTAAACACTAGTGGCAACCTTGTTCAGCACCCATAGTCATTCGAACCCTGTCGACAACTCCAAGCCAAAGTGTCCCTCAAGGTCTCTTAAGCATGAAATCATCTATCATTGTGGGGTCATATCTCGGAGCTTGTGCAAGGTAGAATCGATTTGTTAGGTGATATGGGATCATGTTGCTAGGACCTATAAAATCCTATCTCATTTTTTAGAGATTCAACTTTATTTAAATTTGAAAACACATTCTCAGTCAATGTCAGAACTCAAAGTGTTCCTCAGTTCAAACGACCAACATTTCGTATCTTTCAAACCATCGGTTGTAGCATCGAACTATTTGTTCCAACAACTTTTAATGGTAGATAAATGCTACTGACAACCTTTTTTGGAACACACAGTCATTCGAATGACACCAATGACTCTGGGGTGAGCAGCAGGATGAGTGCAAATATGTATTCTAGTATTTGTCATTAATAATCAGTCAGTTAGGGGACAATTACAAGTTAAGGTTGTACATCCACATTTGTCATAGTAATCTTATTAATAAAAAAACTCTTACCAACATTAGGGTACCCCAAGAATTCTTATATTATATTTATACATTTATGCATTCATTTCATTACTTTTGTTATTATTACAATTAAGGAATTGACTGTTATTGAGGATAGTGACTGGCATTTGTAGTACAGTCAGCAAGTTAAACATACATTGATAAATATACAAGCATAACTATAAGGCATGGGAAATTTACAAAGCAAAGACATGAACATAAACATAAATTAGTATACATCAATACACCAATCACATGAATTGCATACCTAAAACATAAAATAAAAATATTCGTAGGGCATGAAGTCAAATACATATGTCCAATAATGTCATACATTGAATATATTCAATACAGTAAAACTAGCTTCCTCAAAGCCAAATGGATGTACAATGTATCACTATTACAATATACCAAAAACATGTCCACTAATGTCATATAGGCATACAATCCATATCCCTAATCTAGTCCTTTCCCGCTAGGGGAAGAAAACAAATCCCGAGCTGTCTTTGATCATTGCTTCAACGGAGATGCAGTGGATGTCGTAGTCCTCTGAGCACACTCACTCATCCTCCTATCTAGAATCTTCTGTAGCTCAACCTAATAAAAAAAATTAGATAGAGATAACTAATATACATCAAAATTGAATTATACAATGACATAAAATTGAATATTGGCTTACCGCTAGCAAATAGTCACTATGTTCATCCACCAAAGGTGCATGCTGGTGATTTGGAGTCATAAGTCCCTCCAAAAATGATCAAAATAATAATTAAAATACATACATGGATATCATTATAAAATTCAATACAAACTATTAAAATAACAATTAAAGTTAAGTGATCTCTTTCATACCTCAGTCAGTGCTTCAGAACTAGCTACTGCTGCAGCTACTCCACGATCCAAAGTATCACGGACAGAAGGAGGAGTCTCTGATGTTAATAGCTAAAAATGAAACAAAAAAATTAAATTATGCAGTTATCAATATTACATATATTTTTTACAACCCTACTGATGAGTAAATGATACCTCCATGAAGGTTCCACCGCATCCTTTGGTGTACGGTGTCGAAGTCGAAGCTCCAACATTCAACTAGTGCACATATACATGGAAAATTATAAGATAACCATTCATATAAGAATGTACTACTGACATGTTAATTATAATGTATTATTACATGTATACATGTGGACTCAATGATGACCTCACAAACCCAGGTGAAAGAATGTAACCATCATGCCTCTAGATTTTGATCATAATTTGTCTAGTAATTTAGTCATTCATTCATTAATTAAATATAATCAAGTAAATCCAATTAATATGCAAATAAAGATACCTCAAGGAAAGTTGCACGATGCCCTTCACTGTCTATTGTGAATGTCGATGGTCCACTAGTGCACATCTAATGCACATGCACAATAAGTTAGGATACAATTATTCATATAATTACATAATAATAAAATATGTTAATTAAATGTGTTATTTGATACAAACTTGTGGAATTGACGATGATGTGTAAAAGTGGACATTAGGATCATTTCCACTTCCTGCCACTGCCACCACCTTTGACACTCTTGCCCTGAATTTTCATCATAAACAATAGATACTAAATTAAATAGTTATTCTTTTATAAATGAAATATGATCAAAGCAATTTAATGAACTTGGAAATATTTACTTGTGTGTAAATGCCAAATGTTGTATTTAGAAAGCTATCAGTCATCAATCTAGAATCCTCTTCCTCTCTCTCATTGGTACCAAATGTGCAAAAGCATCCACATGACTGACAAATATCCCCACTCAAGGATTGACCATAGTCCCCCTCAACTAAAGGAGTGGCACACTGAGTGAGAGTATGTGTCAGAGCACTAATCGTGCCTAGTGTGTCTACCTCTACATGTTCCTTCACAACAGAAGGAATACTAACATGATCAAACTGTGGCTTGCCAATAGTAGCCCTAGGTGCATTAGGGTCACAATGTGCCCCTTCTTGATCAAATGATGAACCCCCTCCTCTACCCTGAGAATCCAGAAAGTCAAAATAATTTGGCACCTCCTTGAGTACAAACTCGCAATAGAGTTTCCTCAAGAAATATATAGGAACCTCATGATTTTTATAAGGAGGTGAATCAAAGACCATCCACCATCTCTCCCAAAAATTGTTTTTAATGTCTTCATTTATGCACCAATGAATTGGGAACCTCCTTGTTATAGTTCTAAGAGTATTTGCATCCCCTGGTTTTTTAAATAGCTGGCAAATGTCATCTTTTGTGATTTTTTTATTTTTTATGTCTACATAAGATAACTTATTTTCATAATATTGTTTTTCTTCTTCACTTTTATCCCATCATAAATTAATGTGCCCACTAATCGCGCTTACGTGGGTCAAGATTTCTTCCAATGATTTTGCCAGTCTTTCCCTTAGAATATTTTAACCTATTAATTAAAGATTCTAATTCTTTTTTCCCTCTTTCAATTTGGTTAATCAAATTTTTTTGTGTTCCAGGAGGAGGTTTCTCAATTGGTGGAGGCAATTGAGGTTCATTTTCTTCATTTGTTTCTTCATTCATCTCTTCATTTGGTTGTTCATGAGGAGACAGAGGGTTTGGTGGAGGGAGATTATTTCTTCTTGGCAATTAAAAAAACTACATTTTAAAATATTCATTACACAACAAATTTAAACAAAAACAAATTTTAACAAAAAAAATTTAAACAAAAACAAATTTTAACAAAATAAATTGCAAAAAAACTAAAATTTTAAAACAAATAAGAGGCATGATAAGCTATAAGAATACTTACCTCTTCTTTCGGATCAATCTTGGTGACGTCGTGGAGCCATTTGATCGATGGATGAACAAAAATAATCGATTCACAAGAAAATAAAACAGGGCGTACGCACTTTAGAATCTCATCTTAGCTAAAAACATGGGTTTGAGAAAGCAAAATGAGCTTCCAAACCCGCACAACAAACTTTACAATGGTTTTTTAAAAGGGTGTGCACCCTATAGGGCATCCACCCTTTGGAAAACACTCCAAAGTGTGTGTGCCCTATAGGGTGCACATGCTTTTCTTTGGATTGCCTAAGCCTAAGGCTTGGGCAACCTAAGCCATACAACGCATGCCCTTTAGTGCATGCACACTATGCATGATGGGGGGCCAAAAAGAAAAGTGGCATCTTTTTGGTCCCCATCTTTGTGCACTTACCCATAATAATTAAAATACAAACATGAATATCATTATAAAATTCAATACAAACTATTAAAATAACAATTAAAATTAAGTGACCTCTTTCATACCTCAGTCAATGATTCAAAACTAGCTACTACTATAGCTCTCCATGATCCAAAGTATTATGAATAGAAGGAGGAGTCTCTGATGTCAATAACTGAAAATGGAACAAAAAAGTATTATGCAATTATCAAGATTACACATATTTTTTACCACCCTACTAATGAGTAAATGATACCTCAGTGAAAGTTTTATCGCGTCCTTTGGTGTGCGGTGTCGATGTCAAAGCTCCAACATTCAACTAGTCCACATGTACATGGAAAATTATAAGATAACCATTCATATTTAGAAAACTATCAGTCATCATTCCACGATCCTCTTTCTCTCTCTCGGTAGTACCAAATGTGTACAAGCATCCACATGAGTGATAAATATACCCCCTCAAAGATTGACCATGGTCACCCTCAACTAAAGGAGTGGCACACTGATGAAAGTCTATGTCAGAGCACTAATCGTGCCTAGTGTGTTCGCCTCTACATGTTCCTTCACAACGGAAGGAATACTAACATGATCCACCTGTGGCTTACAAATAGGAACCCTAGGTACATTAGGGTCACAATGTGCCCCTACTCTATCAAATCATGACCCCCCTCCTAGAGTAAAAACTCACAATAGAGTTTCCTCAAGAAATATATAGGAACCTCATGATTTTTATAGGGAGGAAAATCAAAGACCATCCACTATCTATCCCAAAAGCTGTTTTTAATGTCTTCATTTAAGCACCAATGAATTGGGAACCTCCTTGTTGTAGTTCTAAGAGTATCTATGTCCCCTGGTTTTTTAAACAACTTGCAAATGTCATCTTTTGTGATGTTTTTCTTTTTTATGTCTGCATAGGACAATTTATTTTCATAATATTATTTTTGTTCTTCTCTTTTATCCTACCATAAATTTATTTGCCCACTAATCGAGCTTACGTGGGTCAAGATTGCTTCCAATGATTTTGCAAGTCTTTCCCTTCTAGGATTTGATCCAATAGAATCTTTTAACCTTGTAATTAAAAATTCTAAGTCTTTTTTCCCTCTTATAATTTGGCTCATCAAATTTTCTTGTGTTCTAGGAGGAGGTTTCTCAATTGGTGGAGGTAATTGAGGTTCATTTTCTTAGTTATTTTCTTCATTTTCTTCTTCATTTGTTTCTTCATTCATTTCTTCATGGGGAGATAGAGGGTTTGGTGGAGGGAGATTATTTCTTCTTGGCAATTAAAAAACTATATTTTAATATCTTTATTACACACAAATTTTAACAAAACAAAATTGAGTGAAAAAAATTACCTCAAAACTAAAATTGTAAAACAAATAAGAGGCATGGGCTGTAAAAATACTTACATCTTCTTCCGGATCGAACTTGACGATGTCGTGGATCCATTTGATGGATGAATGAATGAAAACTATGGATTCAACAAGCCCAAATGAGACTATGCACATGCTTGGGAAGGCTTCCTTTTTTGCAAACATGGTTTTGTGGAAAGAAAAATAAGCTTTCCCAACTGCAACAAACACTAAATAGTGTTTTTCAAAGCGTGTGTGCGCAATAGGGCACACACACTTTGTAAAAACACTTTTCAGTGTTTTACAAAGTGTGTGAGCCCTATAGGGTGCACGTACTTTAATGTGTACACACTATTGTTGATGGGGGACCAAAAAGTAAAGTGGCACATTTTTGGTCCCCCATCTTTGTGCATATACCCTTTTTCCACCCTACAATAATCCCTTCATAGATTTTCAAGCTCATGAGAAAACATCTAGATCACTCCAAGATCCATAACCCACTCATATAATCACAAATACAACCTTCAAGTAAAAAATCTCTTCTGACCACCTTGCACAAGCCCTTCATTGATGCAAGTTAGATCTACACTCTACCACCTCACAAACAATGCACCAAAAACTTTACAAGTTCAAACACAAGCATTCAAAACACTACAAGATCAAAACATGATCTGATGCCACTTGGTGCAATCAAGACTAGAGAAGTCTCCAGAGGAGATGTTCAATCTTGTAGCAAGAGTCAACACAACAAAGATATGACCAGACAATAAAAAATTCCTTATCCAATACATCAAATTTCATGTAACATGTCGATCTCCATTACTTGCTCCATTACTTAAACAAGAACTACTCTCTAACTTAAATACAAGATCGCCAGCCACAAGTAATCTTATCCAATCACAATCTCAAAGATAAAGAAAATAACTTATACACATATAGGTTAAGACCCAAATTCATAAGAACAATCCACAAATAAGCATATCATGATCTCAAATCATACAATGAAATAGGACATGAACATAATAACATTGAACAATATACCATGAGAAACCACAACTCTTGAATCTTTGCTGCAGTACATATCTCACAACCTAGATTGTTAGAATGAGAACCCAATATAGGATCAAACCCAAATGGAAAACACTGATAACCACTAAGAACATAAGGATGCATGATCCACCTTGAGATCCATGTCATTTAACTCCATCAATCAGAAACCTCTACCATAATCCTCAATAATCAACCGGTGAATACAACTAAACTGGTAACATGAAGAACACAACTAGTCTGAACAAAATATGTTAGATATCACAATCCACGTCACCTAAAGAGGTGCGATCATAGACATATCATCCACGAACACCAATGAACAATCCCTTTTTATCGCACACACCAAAGACCTCCATAGATCTACTACACATAATCTTTGAAAAATACCCAAAATAAGGAACTCCATCAGCCCACAAGGAAATTCCTCCAATAATATGAAAGATGACCAGGAACCCAAGATGCCCCTTCATTATTATGGGAAGAGATTGGGGGTCCTTTCCTCTTCCTCAAAATTATCCAACCATTTGACATGATAATATCCTACACAAGGGGGTTGAACCACCAAATACATCAGAATGAGTAGAGGGATTATGGGAGGATGAGGGGGAATGTACATATTAGGTGGATCATGATGGGGCGGATCGGATTGCTTGATGACAAAGTTTGAGGTCTTTGAACCATTTTTCTTCTTTTGATATAATATTCATGGATTAGGTGTCTTTCTTTTTGCAATAGACACATGCATTCAGTTTATTCAAGTAAAATATTGGTTGATCTAGTTTAAACCTTGGATCAATAAAGATTGATGCTTTTAGGTAAGGGATTATGAATATTTACTTCCACCTAGGCTCTTGGATGAACCCTTAAACTTGAGAACTTATCAGTGTTATATTTACACCAAATAACTCTACCTAGAATTGAGCTAGAATTTCTTTTTAAAAAGATACAAATGGTAGATTAAGGAAAGGAAATCCAACCCATGTGGGGTAATGAGAATGGGAAGGTCCCTCGCAATGAAATTAAAAGTCCAAGCTTGCAGGTAACAATTTTTCCCACAGATGACCCATGTGTCATACTGTAAAATGACTTGAGCATGACCATTTGATTTAAACATACATGAAATGTAACATTTTCTAAGGCCTCTTAAAGCATCTATCTCCCTCCCTTGACTCTACCAATTAAAACCAACCCATTTGTAAAAAATTCCTTAGAAGCAATGCCCTTAACGTGAAATAATATTATAGTCCTGCTTTAGCACTACTGAATAACTTCTAGAATATTATCAAGAAGATATATATCTAAACTTTACTAGGTTTGATGTCATAATTTTTCTTTGAAAATTTCTTTATCTATTTTTTCCTCATCCACCCCATTTTTAAGTCGATTCATTCCTTCTCTTTTCTTAATATTGATTTTTTCTACTATGGCTTCTTCAAAATCTTCAATATTATTGCCCCTTGCCAACTTGACTTCTATTTTGAGGCACATTGGAACCTCCACTATAATGCTAGGACTAATTCTCTACTAGGGTTTTGTCACTTTTTTTTTCCTCTAAAACTCTTTTGTTTCCTACATTGGTCCATAATAATGTGTGACTATACACACACATGTCACACACACACAGACACACACACACACATATTTTTGTTGCCTAGATGTAGAAATAAACTATATGATCTATCATCATAGAAGATAACTAGAAAAGAGAATTGACAACTATATTTTTCCAATTGTTTTACTCCTTGTTTCAATTTGACAACTACATTGTTCCATTAAGGTGTGCAACCATATGTTGTTTTATTCTCCTTGCACCCTACTCTTTTGCTAAGGGAAATGCACTAATTACCTCTTGGGGTCTAATAATTGCTCACTTATTCTCATAGTGATCCCCCAAAAAATAATTCATTTAATTATCTCATATCTACTAATAGTCGATTAATTATGTACTAGTAGTTGATCATTTTTAACTTTTATGGTTCATGATTTTCCCATTTGTGCACCACTACTAGGACATTTGTCCACATGTATTGGTGATTTTGAATGGATGGTTATTGGACCATCTTCAAGCAGGTATTGAACAACACTTTGAAATGACTAGTTTTTTACCTTTTCATGCATAACAACTCTTATAGCATGTATCATTAATACCCTTAGCTTTAAGTAGTTAAGTTATATATAGAAACAACCATGAAAAAAATTGTCTAAATGTAATATACCTTGTAGAATATATAAATGCACAAAAATAGCTATAATGACCACTCATGCCTTTCTGTAGCTCATGTTGTTAATTTTTGTTCATTGGTTTTTCATCTAGGGAATTTATTTTGTGTACATTTTTTCAGTGTAATTGAATTTTCAAAGTAAAAATTCTTGTGAAATTTCATCTAATAATGGAGATGAAAATGGGCCCTAGCTATGCAGCTGATAAAATCCCTTCCATGCCATGCCCTCCACCCCATCGTCTACCCACAGCTTCGTACTATTCTTAGAAGAACGCACGATAGCCCATTGTTAGTTTCTTAGCACATACATTAACATGTAGTAGAGATGAGAAGATATCGGGGTCAGATTGAAGAAAAATGGTGGCTATATTGTTTTCAGAATGAAGATGCATAATATTAAATGATAAAATGCTACTCAAAAAAATATATTTAAAATCTCTTCTCTTAATGCTTTTTTTGCCCATAAATAATTAAATGACTTATTTTAATATCTAAAATATATTGAAGGCGTAAAAATAGTCTTTCCAATAAACTGAATATATTTTGAGTAATTTTTAAATTTTTTAATATTATCTTTCTAAATCATTTTGAAATAATATTAGATCAGTAAAAATATTATTTCATTTAAATGATTTTGAATTTTTATAATGTTTTTTATTAAGTAAAACAGGTTTTACAAGGTTCCTAAGACCCACAACAAAGTAGTTAAAGAGATAAATGATAATAGTTCAAAGCATAAGTTTTTGCTAACCAAAGGACAAACCATAGAAAGGCCAGACATTAAAACAACCACAAAAAGGAAAGGAAAAAAAGAGAAAAAAGCCAGGCACCGAAAAATAGGTTAGACCAAACTCCTGAGCATGACAACAAAATTTCTTTCGAGAGCCTCCATCAATTCTGCTACCTCTTTAACATTTTGGATGTCTTGGGAGTCGTGGGAGCCTACCTTCTCCTTGTTTTCCTTTGTTCTGGCTCTTGTTCTTATACCTGGGCCCTCGCTTGGCTTCTTCTTCTCTACCTTCGTAGTCCCCTTATCAACACTACTATCCATTTTTTCTTCCATTTTGTTGATTAGCAGCTTTATGTGGTCATTGGACACTTTTAGGATGTTAAAGTTTTTCTCTGCAATACCCTTTAGGGTTTCCTCTAGGTTGATCATTTTTTATTCGAGGTACTGAAACCTTGCCTCCAGGCTTTGCTTTCATTCAGTGTTCTTGCATTCCTTGTCATCAGTTCTCTAAATTTTTTCTTTAAGGTCTTCAATTTTGTGGAATAGCCATTTGAAGGACCTATACTGATCCAACATTCTATTTTATTTATGACAAACATCAAAATTTATATATTTTTAAAATAATATATTATAATTTTTATGTTTGTATTTAAATTTTTTACACATATTTAAATAATTTGTGATCATATTACTTAAAAAAATAAAAATTCAAAAATATGATTATTGTATAGTAAATTTAATTGATAAACTTAGTTAAACATATAGTAAATTTAGTTATCTTCATTTCTTAACAAATAGTTTCTTTTGAAGAAACTAAGTAACGTTTTCCCCTTCATCAAAATAAAATTTGAAGATAAAAGGCAATGTCTATATATAATAAGAATGTAATTTATGTTCATTATAAGTAAAGTAAAAATATAATACATTACAAATATAGTCTATGATGTTTTCAAATATGTGAACATTTTTACTCAACATTTCATATCACTCATGGTGATAATTAACTTTGCCAAATGTTTTTTCTCAACTTTTCAAATCACTCATAATGATTCATCATCAAGGACAAAAGGTTATGTCAGAACTAAATAAATTCATGCACAAAGTTCTAATATAATAACTAAAGGGAACTTGGAAAGACACAAAATAAGATAACAATTTGTTATGATTTAGTATACAAAGACAACAATTTATGAGCTTTGTTTCTTTGAATTCTATTGTGTGTGTGGCTTTTAACATCAAGATACTAGAGAGCATTTTCAAGATGAAGCAATTTGAGATCATATTATTAAACAATTATATTTTTATGTATTATAACTTTCAATTAAAATTTATGAAATAATTAACTCTCTATTAATGTTCTACTTATGTTTATGATTGATAATTTAATAATATCACATCAAATTAAATATAACTTAAATAAATATATTATATGACGTGATTTATTGGAAACAAACCTGCTTTGCAACCAATCAACAATTGGTTTGATTGAGCTTTGGAACATAATAAGAAGCATTAGTAAGTAAATCAAATTTCCTACTAGACACTTATATAGTGTTTCACTGGCTAATTCACTGAGTATTTAATTTATGTCTCTATTACTTATTAGTTATTAGTTTTGAAGAAGTTTTATAATTTTGTAGTTTAGTATAACAATATCTTTGTTATACACCTCAAAATTAGTCTTCATAGATTCTTAATTAAAAAATACTCACTTAAAATAAAATAATATTTTTACTTGTTTAATATTATTTTCAAATTATCTAAAATGAAAATATTAAAAAAACTTCACTTTAGAAGATAGTATCTTTTTTTAAAATCATTTAAATATATTGGTTATAAATAAAATTAAATTTTTATCTATATAAATTATTTAAAAATTTTAATATTCATTTAATAAAGTTAATTAAATATGTTAATAAAAAAATTCAGTCATTTCAATTATGTTTACATTATAAAGTAAATATCTGGAATCGATTACGTATGTGTTTTTAGCATCAACGTTGCACAATAGAATCCAAAAAATTACTTTGTATTATTAATAAATTGTAGAAATCTGATATTGTTAATTTACTTTTTACATTATTTACTTCATCTATCATTTAGATTAAATGGCCTCCCTGTCTTGTCATCTTGGCTCAGGGTCATTCATTTTGAGACTGTGCTGACAAGTGGGCAACGTGCGTACTTCAGATGTTGTGGATGATGATGTAAAGGGTATGGCATGTGGTAGGCAAATGTACCATAGAGAGAAAGCATTCTCTTATGCCCCGTTTGGTTGCTGGAAGATGGGGACCGGAATGAGCATTCCTAGCTCATATCCCAGATTTGCCCCCATCTTCCTTGTTTGGTTCCAAATATGAACATCCAGAATTGGAAGATGCAAATGACCATTTTGGTCAAATGCAGTCATTCCATCTTCCACCTAAATAGGTGGAATTTGGATTTAAATGCATCATTTGACCAAATTAAAATGAATTTTATAAACTGGTCAGGTCCTACAAATGCTCGTTTGCCCAAATTAAAATGCATTTTACAAACTGGTTGGGTCCGCCAAATGCTCATTTTCCCAAATTAAAATGCATTTTGTAAATTGGTCAGGTCCGCAATGCCAGTTAAGAAATGCACAAAGATGTGAATCCTCCATAGTATAATGTGTGTCAAGTCCGCAGTGACTATAATCCATGTCGGGTCCGCAGTGAAATGTACGATAGCCCAGTTTATACCATGTCAGGTAAAAATGTAGATGCACGAGGGGAAATCCAGTGTTTGACTGTGGAGATTTGAAAACTTGCAATCGCTTTCAAAGAGGAATAGAGGAAATCAAGGGTTTGACTGCGGAGAGACAGCGTTAGCAGGTAAGACAGGGTTTTTATTTGTTAGGGGTTTTTATTTTTTTAGGAATTTTTGGTAAAAAAAGGGGGTTTTTTTTTTTTGTTTGTTCTAGCTCTCCATGAATATTACCCACAAGGGTTTATAACTTAGATTGCATGAATAATCGTTACTATCATGTTACTCAAGGGTTTAGATTGCTCTCTGCTTCAAAACTTAGATTGCTCTATTAAAACTATCCATTTGATGCTCAATAATCGAATAATCATGTTGCATGAATGGGTTGTAGTCGTGCAGTTACTCAAAGCTATGGAATGGTGATAAATACTATGGAGTGCATCAACATTGAGGCCTTTGTTGTCATCTTCCAAACCAAGAAATTTTAGGGCTTTTCTCACATGATCAACACTCGTCACTTTCAACACCGACAGATTAATTCATCAGAGAAAATAGAGCATCATCTAAACCCCAAATAATCAATCCCCAAATTTTGGAATAGCAAGGTACATAAAAAAACATCTCTTATTTTCCAGTATATGAGAAAATGTACCCTTATAAGAAGAGTTTCCTAAGAGGCATTTGATGATTTTTTTTTTATAGGACTCTCATCTCCAAATGCAGATAGCAAATTGAACCGAACTTGAAAGAATTCGATACAAATTTGAGCACAGTAGGCTTTTAATACCTAAAAGAAACAACTATTTATGTTTTTCGGTAATTGAATGTGTGTTGAGTTGCAAGTAAGGATAAGGTTTTCATTAGCTTGACCCTCAATCCTTAACTGTATTGTATCGTCTGAGCATCCAGAAAATCATATTACATCAATTTTGAATATTTTGAGAAACACTATCTTACATTGCTTATCTCTTATGTGATGTTCGAGTAGCATGCATATTGGCAAGCATGTAAATCAGATTATGTTTCAGAATCCAGAATGCGATTTCTCTTCCTTATCTATGAATTTTGAATAGTTGATACACAACTTTTGCATATTGGCAAGATGGTTTGCCTTTTGTAATTGATAATGATGCTAAAACCATATGGAAGAGTGAATCACACATAATTACATTTCCCACAAAAATAAAGTGAAGCTTAGAAAAACCTACGTTACCTGCCTCTATTGCAATGAGATTGTGCCCTGATTAGTCTCCCTCTTGGCCACAGAAACTTCAAACAACTGGAGAATCAATTGTTCACTGAGAACTCGAATGATGTCAGCTCTCAAGAGTCTCCCAATCTTTGCAATTTCCTCGACTGTGAGAATCAATGAGTTCAATTCATTTAAATTGAATGGAGTGGAACTACTTAATCTTGAACTCAAAAGAAGCTTCAGAGGATGGATACTCTGAAACATTATAGACAGCCACTGCCATATTTTGAATTATTGTTCATTATGCTCTGCATTTTCTAACAAGTACAACATTTCAGCTAGAGACAAGGTTACACATTGATGTTGTTGATCCCCTGATTTGGTATCATTTATCGGAAGTGTTGAAGTTGAAGTTTCCCCTGGAACAAGCTTCTGGATATTTATCAGTTACCATGCATACAAAAAGGTTACATATACACGTTTCAAATAAAATTTAAAAACTTTGAGATAAATGACCACAAAAAAAAATTCACTTCTTTGCAAGGATAATTTGCTCTGACTACAACTGCAGGCATCTAAAGAAAGTTTAATATATTGGTCAGTTACAATATTTGTGAAATACCACAGTTTCTGAAAGAGTTTTGGACAATGCACGATATATATTGTTCATGAATTAGAAAAAATACTTGTAAGGAAGTGGAAGCGTTAGAAAACAAAACAAGCAAAAAGCTTCAGAGAAAGACTCTGTGCTTGCTGACAAGATTTTGAACATTGTTGATGAAGTGCATTTCTGTTGTGATCAATTTGATTTATCACGTCTTTGTTATTCTTAGGTTTCATTTTTTTTTATTGTGGATCTGGATTATTATTTACTTGTTGGTTCTATCTTTATGTTAGCTTCATGTAGAAGTAATCATGTCTATTGTGATCAATTTGATTTATCACGTCTTTGTTATTCTTAGGTTTCATTTTTTTGATTGCGGATCTGGATTATTATTTACTTGTTGGTTCTATCTTTATGTTAGCTTCATTCTAGCTTGCATGTTTTCGATGTGTAGGTTTTGCATTGTTCTTCACAATCGAGGTTCTAGACTTCACTTTGTTTTTTATCTTATTCCTTTTGATTTTGAATTTTGAAGTCTGCTTCATCCACCATTTTTGGAATAGTAGGTTGTCTTTTTCCAACTTGATAATGTCATGATTTAATTCATTTTTCCGTCTATAGTTTTGGATATACTATACACTGATTATACAAGGAGCTTTGTTTCGATTTATTGTTCGTGGATGTAAAATGAATAGAAATTTTGATGTCACTACCTGATGCATTCCACTTCAATATGTTATTGTATCATATTTACATCAAGTATACAGGATTCACTGTTGGCCGTCAAATGTGGGGCACATGCACATACATCGTCTAGATCTCTCCAGTTACATCAAAATTGAACAGTGTGTATTCACACCACCAGCTCATGGATATTGTTAACCTCATTTTTTCTCAAATTTATGTTTAAGACACATAAGATATCAATGAATCATTTTTTCTTTTCAGTTGTGACTTACATAATATGTTTGTTATAGTGGTGATGGCTATCGTAACTGCCCCTTTTTGTGATTGTGGCAATGGAGTGCATGCTATGATGAGAACGTCACACACGGATGACAATCCAGGCCGTAGATTTTGGACATGCATAAATAAAAAAAAGGTGGTTTTATTAGTATATAGCTGATTTGAAAGACAAATGATTAGTCTTGACAAACATACTAACATAATTTTTTGTGCAGAATGGTGGGGGATGCGACTACTTCCTATAGTTTGATGACGGTGCATCTACATCGGCGGCAACCCATGTGTCTACATCCTCTGCACCTCATGCACATCTACCTCCTCTACATGAAGAGTGCAAGACATGCAGAGCTTTGCAATCAACTATCATGTTTCAACAACATCTTATATGGGTCATAATTGCAATAGTTGTAGCTTATTGTTTTTTGTCTTTTTTTGTTTAACGAGCAAATCAATGTACATAATATGAAGAATGTAAATTCAATGTAAAAACAATCTTGCTCTTATTATGTTGTGAATTTGCGAATAGTAGGATTAGTTAAAGATAATTCTAATACAATCTAAATTAATCGACGCATAAAAATTGTCATCAAAATCTAATGAAATAATAATCAAATAATAATAATATCGCAACAAAAATATAATAATAACCTACAATAAAATCCTAAAATATTGAAAAACAATGATTTAATATTCCTTATCAAAGAGAAAAACAATTTGTTTAAATCGCAAAATATTGAGAAGAAATGATTTAATAAATAATTTCAAAGGAATAAAACAGAGAAAAATACAACATCAATATGACAAAAATAATTTTAAATAACAAAAATTTGTCATCAAAATCCAATGAAGAAATAATAATAATAATAATAATATTGCAAGAAAAATAAAATAATTTAAAAAAATTTGTTGTCAAATTCTAATTCCAATTGTCAAATGTAGAACCAAACGCAGAAGATGGTTGTCAAATACCAATTCCGCTATGAAAATGTTGAACCAAACAATGAATTAGCATATTGTCACTTCCAATTCCATTTTTGAAATTTGGAACCAAATGTGGAAGATGGATTTGACAAATCATCTTCCGGGTCAACCAAATGGGTCAAAAGAAACATCTCCAGGATTTCAAATCATCTTCCGGGTCAACCAAACAGGTTCAAAAAAACATTTACAGGATTTCAAATCCATCATTTGACATATGATGGATTTCACTCAAATCCATCTTTTAACAAATGCACCAACCAAACGGGGCCTTACTTTTTTTCCACGTATTTCTTGGGGACCAAAAAAACGCATCTCGATGGGGACAAAAAAACGCGTCTCTTTTAACTGCTGTGCACCTGTCATTTAAAAACTTTGTACTAAATTTTGCTGTCCATCTGTGAATCCACTCTTTAAATAAATAAAGAAAATAAAAAATTGTTAACTAGTGACTCTCGCATAACTTCATAGGAATAAAGATTACCTGACTTTATGTCATTTCAAAATTCTATTCCGAGATGTTAAATAAGATTACCTTACTTTATGTCATTTCAAAATAGTATTGCCTCGCTTTATGTCATTTCATAATAGTATGCCGAGAAGTTAAATAAGATTGCCATACTTCATGTCATTTCAAAATAGTGTGTGTCTGATCAAAGTGATATCAAGGGAAAACGGGTGATAATTAGAGGGAGTGTGTTGAACAAGATATCTTAGTATTGGAATATTTGCTCATAGCTATCTTCAGCTCGCTGGTAATCACGTGGTTTCGTTTGCGCAATCGGCTATGGCACAGACACAGGAGTTGGAGGAGATGCCCATGATGGTAACTATGAACTAAATGAAGGCCCCCGTGTATGTCAATGGTATGCGGTGGTTATGAAAAAAGAGTGGGATAGTGGTGCTAAGAAATGGCGGAACTGCCCAGGTAATAGAGATCCAATACTAATCTGTTAGAATGTTTTTAGTGTTATTTTATTTTCATTGCAATTTTACATCTAGAAAACCCTCATAATCCCATGTAATGCAATGTGTTATTACAGCTTTCTACCGGTCCAGCGGCAGTTCTTTGAGAAAACAACTCTACGATGGAATCCCTCAGCCCACAGCTCAAGGATTGGAAGCTGCATGGCTCTACGCGTACATCTACGAAGATGTGGAGCTGCTGTATTGGCTCTGGCATAATCATACACTATCAGTGGACTTAGCGCGCTTCATGAATAGTGGGTTTGAAATTTGCGAGGAAGATAATTCAAGCTCTGTTATCGGGAGCAGTGATGAACTTCCTTTGAAAATTCCTCTGAGGAAAATGGCGGTAAGGTTGGGATCTCATGGGCCCAGATTTCAGCTCCAAATGGAAAACGCAAGGGAAGAATTCCGAATAGTTTTGGAGTCTGCGATACAGAGATCAAGAGATTTGTATGGAGCGACGTGGGGAGTAGCTATGATCGAATTACTTATAGAAGTATACGGGTGGGCCTTCGTGGAAACCGCAGCTGCAATCTCACTCACAAATCTACAAAGCGTTACCATATTCACAAAGTTCTTTTCTCTACTGAAGCTTAACAACGAGATTCGCAACATTAGACCTCGTTTCACTGAGGTTTTGATTGAGGCAGTTGTGAGAGGATACAGTCCGCTTGTGGAAAAGATGTTGCAGTACAAAGATGATATTGCCCAGATCACCAGAGATGGCTGTCTACAGGCCCTAAGAACCGCAGTTCGTAGAGGGTACATCGAATTGGTGAGAAGTTTATTACATTTGTTAAAGAGAAGTAGTGGATCTGTGCTCCCCGTTCAGGTGGACGACAAACAAAATACGCTCTTCCATCATGCCTTGCTTCATACACAAGTCTTTCAGCTACTTCAACAAGCATATGGCGCTTCATATGCTAGTGTCATAGGCGAACATAATATATTTGGAAGAAACATTCTTCATTGCGCAGCAACAGAAGGTTGTGACTCAGAAGTTGTGTATCATATACTAGAGTCTATTTCTTCGTCTACGCGCTTATTTTTATGTCGTGAAAGCGATGAGCATGGAAGGACACCGCTGCACATAGCTGCATCCAAAGGCGATAGCGGAACGATTGAGAAACTAGTACATTGTTTTCAGGACGAAAGAAGTAGTAAAAAGTGGGTTCATGCAACTGATTCCCGTGGTCAAACAGCACTCCTAATAGCGGCAGGTGAGGGCCATGAAGATTCAGTCCATATGCTTTTATCTAAAGGCTCCGACCCACTTATAGAGCGTGACGGCCAGAAAAGAACAGCACTGCACCATGCGGCACAAGTGAAGGATCCAAAAGCGGCACTTGCCACGTGCAAAGCACTGGTAGAGGATAGGTATGTAAGTGCTCCTCAGCGATCACTTTTGTTGTGGGCCTCTGCAACTGGTATTGGCACTGCAGACGAGATGGAAGATGTGCATCCTCACGTTAAAATGTATCTTCGAAGCAAAAAGGAAGAGAACAGACATCATTTACTAAGAGCAGCCGCCGTTAGTAACGATGCTGGAATGGCATGGGAGATTTTCAATAGAGGCGCTGACACGGCGGACATTCTTGATCCCAATTGGATAAAGGAATTGATTTCATCGGAAAGAGAATCCGTAGAAAATGGTACCTCTGATCTCAGCCTTACCCTATTTAGCGAACTCTTTTATTTGAATTGATTATGCTTTTTTAATACATTTTATCCACGGTTTGTATTTTTGGCAGTAATAAATCAAATGGAGAGGATGAAAGAGTAAGTACGAGATCAACCAAGCATGGAGGACAAACTTGGTAAATATAAATTCTTTAAAGCTATAAATTTATTTCTTTCAATGCATCTGGGTCAAGTTTATGCTTTTAAATCTATCCGCTCCCACAGCAAGATGAGTTGCTTGAGTTAACGCAGGAAGGCATGTTTTTGCCGAAGGTGTGGCCGCTCTTCTTTTAAATCGATTTATTGAATCCCCAATTATCGTCGGCGTTTGTGGAGGACATGGCACTGGAAAATCAAGTCTCCTGCTTCAGGTACATATTATACTTTCATATGAAAAGTATTTTATGGTAAATAATTTCAATGCACTATGATTACTAAGAGTCTCAAAACTCAATAGTATTAACAAATTTATTATGGAAATTGTTATATTTGAAAAGTAATAATAACTTTCACATGTGTTTTTGTAGACTGAAAAGATTCTACTCATTACATCAACCCAGCTAACTTTTCCAGATTTTCTTCCCCAAGAGCAATTTGATGGAGCTAGAAAGATATCTTTAAGTAAAAGAGGCAGAAAAATATATGAACAGATTAGAAGAGGGGCTCAGAAACTATTAGCTCTATCAAAAGATGAATCCCAGAAAGAGGTACGTAAAATCTGTCTTTGTACAAGAGTTCACCATATATGTCAACAGATAAGAAGATGCGCGCACACTTATTAAATCTTTCAAAAATAATGTCCAATACTGAATTATAATTTTATCATTTCTCTATTAAGATTTGCGTTGAATTTCCTAGTACAAATTATTTATAATTAGCACAATTCTGAAAGGTAATTACTTCCTTGAAACAAAACCCGCTTGCTAATATCCTCAAGAAATATCAACCTCAATATTATGATGTTTATAAATCACTTGCATGCATGGATAATAGCCAGATGGTAAGCGTGGAATCGTTAAAGCAGAAAATTTTCCATATAATTTTTAAAAAATCATTAAAAGGATATGAATTGATTGCCATTGTTATCTTTGCCTTTGTTTAGTTAGAATCAAAGTCAGTATCGCAACAAGAGCATACATTCAGAGGAGTCCCTCGAATTTTGACGATTCGATACCATGCATGTCATTATGGAGATCGACAAGAAGCTAATTGGGCAGGACTAGGAGTCACTATCACCAGAGAAATTGAGAAGGCAATGACAAGAGCTCAATGGATGAGTACATGCTGGAGATATACTTGGGCCAAATATAGTGTGACCATTTGGATGCAAGTATTTTTACCTTGTCTGTTCATCATATCTATTGCTGGATGGGTTTTATGGATAGCGTGGATGCTATTAAAGAAAGAAAAATTCCAGGTTTTAAAATATGGATCTATACCTTCTACTCTAATAGCAATTTTATGGATTGTATTAAAATCAGTCATTTCTGTTGTCAAACCCGTTAGCACACAATTGCTGGAGTATATCACTTCCCTAGGCCATACAAGTCCCCTTGATTATCAGCAACATGTTATTTCTGACATCAACTTCTTGAAAAAAGAACTAGGAAGAAAACCACATTGGTTTTTTTCTTTCATTTTAGGCGTATGGTGTTGGGATTGGTTTGGTTTATATGCTGACAATATTGGAAATACAAGTATTCCGAAATTCATGCCAGCATGCGAAGACCAAATTCGATTAGTGATCTTTGTGGATGACTTGGATGTGTGCGATGAAAACGCCATATTACAGGTATGCGAAGCTCGAAGTTTTGGGCCATTCAATGATTTACTTGACTTTCTTTCGAAGGATCGCACTAAGTTTGTCTTCTTTACACAGGTGTTATCGGCCCTAAAATTGATTTCAGCCGAATGTAAAATCAACATCATTTTGGGGATTAATAAAAAAACAATTGTAAAAGCAATTAGAAGAAACTTTGAAGATGTAGATTATGAAGATTTGGCGGAGAAGTTTATCTGCAAAACTGTTCAAATCCGTTTGAATTTGCCAGAGCCCACGGGACAAGAAACAAATAGCTTTCTCCAATACTACTTAAGACATAAAATCCCAACTAAATGTAAGTTTTGAAATACTCACAACGGTAGTTGCATATCGTGGTAACACTAAGACAAACCCTTAATGAATTTTATGTATGTGATTTGTTTCTATTGAAGATATTTTAGACTTAGCTAATTTGGTTTTTATGTCTTTTATTCCCTTGCCCAGATATAGAAAATAAGAGAGCTTCTAAAAGACAACACCGTCTACTAGTAACTGTAGAACCTCGGAGAGGTAAGTAACTCACAGCTTTTAACATTGATTGCAGTATGCATTCAATTTGTTCCTATAAATTACTATCGATCACGTTTCTATTATTATAAATAATTACGATACCCTTCAATATAATTTATATTGATATATAATTTGATTATGTCATAAACCTTTTATACTATAACAATATGAACCAATTGCTCCAATTAATATTACCCTTCAATTTAATATTCGTTGCATGAATTGCTCCATTGCACAGATACAGAAAATGGGAAAAGTGCTACAAGGCAACAGAATACAATGTCAAACATAAAACTACTGAAACAAGGGTATAGAGGTAGGAAAGAAGTTTTTCCTAATTTTAAAAAAAAAAGCAGTGAATTTAGTGTTACCATGGTGATCAATTTGAAGTATTAATGTCAATAACTTTATGTTGAACAGGAATTATCAAAAAAGCATTTGACTGGTTGGATTGCCTTTTGGAGTTTGCTCGCAACACTTCAACTGAAGTTAGACAGCCATACGACGAATCATCTGACTTACTGAGATTAATAGGAAGCGTAAGGCTAATTGAAGAAATATTGCTGCCAAACTATACTGAAGAGGAAGCTTACATCTTTTATGAGTTGAGTAAATTCGCTTCAGGAAACCAAAAGCTCCCCGGGGAGTGGAAACGCTTATTGACCTACCACAAATTTGCATGGCATGTTCTTCTCCGAATAGGGGACGTGCACAGCTTACCAACATGGAAGGAAGAATTGACTGTATGGATATTTGTTTGTTGGCAATGGAAACATGAAATAAACCATTTAATCCAGGTAAGAAAATAATGGAGGATTTGCTTATAAATTGATTCACATTACAAACCCAAATCTAACAGCTACAATTTTCTTGTGTGTACTGTAACACAGGCCTGGCAAAAGTACAGTACTGAGCTTGTTTCTAAGCAGAATAAAGATAGGAAGAAAGAGCATTGTCGTGGCCCTCTACTCAGTGACATTGTCGCTGAATGTATGCTTCAATTTAAAAATTCCCAAAGTCCGGCATCAGAAGGAAGTAATACAACAGGGAAACAAGAAGACCTTATGAAACGAAGGTCTTTAAGACAAGACCCTTCTTTGGAAGCAATATTAAGCTTACATAGAGATAATGAAAGAATGAATAAAGAAGGCACATCTCGAAACAATTGGTCCAGGTTAGAAGAAGCATTAAAAATTAGAGACGTTTCAGTGGAAGCCGTTCAATTATTTCAACAGTTTCGACTTCATTGTGAAACTGACCATCTTCCATGGCTTTGATTTTTCACATACCTGAAACTTGACTATCAATTTGTGTAGAAACTTTCAGTCCAGATGTAATTTGACATAAGAGTCAAACTATTGCTTGACTTTGTGACTATTTAATTCCTAACTCTGTATAATGTTTATTGATCGAATTTGACTTTGTGAGATATACTTTAAGAGATTTTATTAGTATCGTCGACGTTTTTACGTTTTTATAATCTCAAACAATTATTTGATGCGTCGATTGGTTTATGAAGTCACGAATGTTTAAATTATATCTTGTAAGCTATGCTTTTGTGTAGGAACAGAGTCCAAAGAAAGTTATGAGTTATGGTGGCCATAAGTTTTTAATTGTGGCGATAAAGATTGTTCCTTTATGTGATGCCCTTAGATGGGCAGATTTAAAAACAATTAAACGTCAAAAACAGAGCACAGATAAAAAAAATTACAGAGATTACTGGTTTGCCAATTTGACATCATCTATGGAAAGGCATATATATATATATATATTAATCGGAAAACGGAAAATACAAATTCTACTTCTCACTGATCATAGTTAACAATGCTTAATATATATAAGCAATTTAGAGAACAACGTGTAAAAATTAGAGCAGCAATTAAAATGCGCAAACAAGAATACAATAACAGAGTACACAGATTTATCGTGGTTCGGCCAATAAAGCCTACGTCTACACTGAGCAGGAGAATGTATTATTTAATCCAGAAAAACAATACAAGTTACAGCGAATACAATATACAAAAGAGCTCAAAAGAGACTCTTCATATGACAGTAGAAGAAACCGAAGAGACAGAGTCTCTTGGAGGGAACAAGGGAAGCCGGTTGAGCTTCATATCCCCAACAATCTCCCACTTGAAGATCAACCACTGCTGTAACAAGCTATTCCCCTACTCTAATCCTTGCTCTCACATGCTGGAAATGCTAAGAGAAGCTCGGCAAAACTCGAACTTCTCCCGTGTTACAACATTCGTGAGGGCATCAGCTGGATTTAGTTTTGTGTCAATCTTGACAACTTGAAGTTTTCCGTCTTCAACCATATGCCGAATGTAATGATAACGCAAGTCAATGTGCTTCGAGCGTCACTGAGATGTATGATGCTTGCTCATAAATATAGCACTGCTATTGTCACAAAAAAGATTAAAATCTGATTGTTGCAAGCCCAATTCTTTATACAAAAGCTACAACCACACCATCTCTTTGGCCCCCTCAGAGAGAGCCATGTATTCGGCTTCAGCAGAGGATTGTGCGACTGAAAGTTGCAATCTAGAACCCCAACTGATGGCTGCCCCAGCAAATGTGAAAGCATAACCTGAGGTGGATCTCCGCTTGTCTAAATCTCCACCAAGATCCGAATCTATGAATCCTTGCAATGCTGGCTTATCTGTCCCAAAACATAAAGAGAAACTAGAGGTGCCTTTAAGATACCGAAGAATCCATTTAACCGCCTCCCAATGAGGCTTGCCGGGATTACTCATAAACCGGCTAACTACTCCCACTGCATGAGCAATATCCGGGCGAGTAGAAATCATAGCATACATAATGCTGCCAACTGCTGAAGTATAAGGGATTCCCTTCATAAATTCTGTGTCCTCAAGAGTTTTGGGACACATATCAGCAGTCAAACGAAAATGAGATGCTAGAGGAACACAAACTGGTTTGGCTTCCAGCATGCCAAATCTGTCCAATACCTTCTCAATGTATTGCTTTTGAGATAACCAAAGCTTCTTCGTGGATCTATCCCGTGAAATGGTCATCCCAAGTATCTTCTTAGCTGCCCCCAAATCTTTCATTGCAAACCTTCTTGCCAAATGCTTCTTCAATTCATGAATAACCTTCATACTATTTCCAGCAACTAGCATATCATCCACATATAATAAAAGAATTATAAATTCACCTGTGAGTAACCGTTTATAATAAACACAGGGGTCAGCCTCTAAACGGATGAACTTGTGCTCAATCATAAACTGATCGAATTTCTTGTACCATTGCCTAGGGGCCTGCTTTAGACCATACAAGCTTCTCTTCAATCTGCAATAAAGATGCTCCTTTCCTTTTTTCACAAAACCTTCCGGCTGCATCATATAAAGTTCTTCATCTACATTGCCATGTAGGAACACAGTCTTGACATCCACCTGCTCCAGCTCAAGATCCCATGTAGCAACCAAGCCTAAAACGGCTCTAATAGTAGTCATCTTGACTACTGGGGAGAAGATCTCATTGAAGTCGATGCCCTGTTGCTGTCCATATCCTTTGACCACTAATCTGGCCTTATAACGAACCTTGCCTCCATCTTCTTCCTTTATTTTATACACCCATTTTTTCTTTAGAGCTTGCCTATTTGGTGGCAAAGGCACCAAATCCCAAGTCTGATTCGTTGCCAACGAATCCATTTCCTCCCTCATAGCATCTAGCCATTTCTGTGAGTCCGAAGCTCTGCAAGCAGCTTTGTAATTTGCAGGCTCCAATTGATCGGACACTAATAAGGACGGTTCTACCTCCTCTGCAATTAACAACTCATAATCAGAGAACTTGGCTGGAAGTTTTCTCTGTCTAGAGGATCTTCTAAGTCCTTGAGCAATCTCAGAATTCTGAGAATTTTCCTTATCCCTGTGAAGTACAGTTGAAGTGGAATTATTTCCTTTGAAATTATGAACTCTGCTCACCATGTTCGGCAGAGAGACCAATGCAGGCGATGAACTATCGTATGCCTCATTAACTGGTTGAATTTGGGTTGTGGGAGGCAGAGTAGGTTCGGATTTAGTGTCTCCATGTGGGGAAGAAAAATCCCCCATACCAGTGTTTGCATCGCTATCCACTTGAGAAGAGGGAAACAGAGCTTCTGCTCTATCCATGGCAGCGTCCCTTCTTAGCACTGGTGCTCTATCCATACAATGTTTATGCTCTGTCCTCTTAGCACAGTCGACAGTCTGTCCTCTATCCTCAAACATTCTGTCCTCTTTAAATGCACTGGATAGTCGACTCATTCTATCCTCATATCTTGTCACCAAGGCGGGACTATTTGCTAACGCGGGTGGAGGATTTTCTACCAACGCAGATGATGACTGTGCAATGCGTGTTGTATCCAACAAGTCAAAAAATTGGACGCGGTTGTGAGGGGGGCTGAGTGAGGTGTGGGAGGACTGTTCTTTGCTATGCAGAGAGTAATGAGAACCTGCGTCCCTCCTGCAAACTAGACTTATGTCATCCTCTGTTCTTGAGACAGTAACCGGTAATGAATTCCCTCTACGTAAACAGGGTATATGCGTCCTCTCATCAGTGTCTTGCTTAACAATGTAATAACTGTCAGGGACTGGTGAAAATAAATCTGTAGGTGAAAAGAACTGCTCACTACCACCATGTTGTGTTGTTGAGACATTGTTTGTAAAGACACTTGCCGGCACATATTCATCCTCTAATATTGAATGTGACTGATGTCCTGGAAATGTTTGCTCATGGAAGACAACATCTCTGCTCTGAATAATTTTCTTCTCCTCTGGATCCCAAATGCGAAACCCATATTGATCTTCACCATAGCCCATGAAGATACCCCGCTGTGATTTAAAATCCAATTTAGTTCTTTTTTCTCTCGGTACATGAACAAATACTTCACATCCAAACACCCAAATGTGAGAATATGAAATTCTCTTTCCCAACCACTCCTCCTCTGGAATGCCAAAGTCCAATCGTGATGAAGGACTTCGATTAATAAGATACACTACTGTGTTACACGCCTCAGCCCAAAATTCCTTACTTAGGCCAGCATTAGAGAGCATACACCGAGCTCTCTCAAGAATTGTTCTGTTTAACCTTTCCGCAGCTCCATTTTCTTGTGGAGTAAACGGAACAACCTTGATTCTACGGATACCATTATCCACACAAAAAGAATCAAATTCTAAGGAGCAGAACTCTCCTCCATTATCACTTTTTAGACACTTAATCTTGTGTCCACTTTGTTTTTCAACAAGTGCTTTAAAAACTTTAAACTTAGAGAAAACTTCTGATTTCCTAGAGAGCATATAAATCCATATTTTTCTTGTACAATAATCTAAAAAAGTAACAAAATAATTAGCCCCACCAAAGGAGGTTACCTCAGTGGGTCCAAAGACATCCGTGTGAACAAGCTCCAAGGGTGTGCCCTTCTTCTCACTACCGGTCTTCAAGAAATTGACCCGCCTCTCTTTGCCATAGATACAATGTTCGCAGAATTCTATATCAATAGATTTTAGCCCCGGCAGTTGATTTCTTTTCAGCATGACATCGAGTCCTTTCCGACTCATGTGCCCGAGCCTTTGATGCCAAAGCTCCGAGTTATTGTCCACCGTTGTCATAACGGCTCCCACTTCACCGTTACTTTCTAGAATATATAGACTCCCAACTTTATCTCCTTTTGCAACTACCAAAGATCCCTTTGTTATTTTCCATGTATCGGGATTGAAGAATGTATGGCAGCCTTGAGTATGAAGTTGAGAAACAGAAATCAGATTTCTCTTCAATTTTGGAACATGTCGAACATCCTTTAAAAGCCATTGTCCTCCTCCATGTAATGGTAATAAAATATCACCTCTTCCAATAATGGCACAAGCATTATTGTCACCCAAATAAACTTTCCCAAATTCACCTTCGTGATAATTTGTGAACAACTCCGTACGAGAGGAAGCATGAAAAGATGCCCCAGAATCAAGTACCCATGAGTCTGAAATAGTATCACTTGCAGCAAGAACTAAAATCCCTGGTTCATCCTTCTCATAAGCGGTGTTAGCTTGACTGTCCCGCAGCTTATCTTGTGCCCTTTTAAAGGCACAGCAATTTTTCTTTGAGTGACCTGGTTTGCCACAAAACCAGCAATCTCCTTTGTTGTCTTTCGAATCTGTTCTTTTCGCAGACTTCGACCTTCCTCTATTGTTGGATTTTCTTCCTCTTTGATGACTCCTTCCTCTATTATCGATGCTTACTGTTGTTAAGGCTTCACCGGATGAAGGAACATCATTCTTTCTTCTCATGTCTTCACCGAGAAGAGTAGCTGCAACTTCATCAAAAACTAACTTTTTCTTGCCGGGAAGTGATGTGCTTATAGCTATTACAACTCCATCCCAACTGGCTGGAAGAGAACATAATAACAAGATAGCCTTGTTTTCATCACTTGGTGGCATGCCTACCGAACTTGCTTGACTGACTAGAGTATTAAATTCATTGAGATGATTTGCTATATTACCACCATCCTTCATTTTAAGACTGTAGAGTTTCTTCATGATGAAAACCTTGTTCGCAGCAGACGCCATTGCATAAGTAGTTCTCAGCTTGTCCCAAACTGCCTTTGTTGTTGTTTCAGTTGCAACATTGAAGAGCACATTTTCAGACAGCGAAAGAAGAATTGTTGCTCTTGCCTTCCTATCCATTGTTTCCCAATCCTCATCAGACATCGTGTCTGGTTGCTTCCATTTCCCCTCTAAAGCAAGCGCCAGATCTTGCTTAATTAATAGCGACTCCATTTGCACCTTCCACAGGTCAAAATTTTTGCCTGTAAATTTCTGCACTTTAAGCTCCTCCATAGTCCCAGAATTTCAATCCTGAATTCTGAATAGCAATACCTTGCTCTGATACCAATTGTAAAAATTAGAGCAGCAATTAAAATGCGCAAACAAGAATACAATAACAAAGTACACAGATTTATCGTGGTTCAGCCAATAAAGCCTACGTCCACACTGAGCAGGAGAATGTATTATTTAATCCAGAAAAACAATACAAGTTACAGCGAATACAATATACAAAAGAGCTCAAAAGAGACTCTTCATATGATAGTAGAAGAAACCGAAGAGATAGAGTCTCTTGGAGGGAACAAGGGAAGCCGGTTGAGCTTCATATCCCCAACACAACGTATAATAAAAAGACATGGAATCCTGAAAGACAAAACCCATTAAGACTTCACAATCCCAATATATGTATCCTTGTGGAGATTCATTGGTTGAAGTGCAGATTGGGCTTCGTCGCATAGTCTTGTCAAATTTTAGTGACTGTTATGAATTGTGCATGTTATGCTTCGGTTATATTAGTTAGTTTAGTTAAAACTAATATTCTTATCGCTAAACATTTATAAATTTATTTTTTAAATATTTAAAAGCCCTCTTTTAAAGTTTAGGATGTATTTTGGCAAATTTTTAAGGTTTATTAATTGTATATTGAGAATTGTAAAGGTAGGTTGTTCATGTAAAGTAGTGTGAAATTTATAGTAAAGTATTAAAGTATTGTCTTTATTTAGAATTTATAATTCATGTCTAAATTTTAAAAATATTATAGTATTTTAATTATGTTTGAAATTAAAAGTATCTCTATCAAAAGACAGTAGTTAAAATAAATTTCATGCATGACGATGTCACTTTTTTCTTTCGTAGCTATTAGGGTTTCTACTCGTTCGATTGGTTCCCCGCACAACCGATTTTAAAGGCAAGGAGAAGTCGAGAGCTATGGCAAAGTTTTTTCAAAGATACTACAGTGCCAAAGCAATGAAAAATTGTGCCTCTCAGGAGGGCACTATCAATGGCAAGAAGGGTTTTGTTCTAGGTGAATGTAAGGGATAGATGATCCATGTTGCTTTCTAGGATGGGCTAAGTGCACAAAGATGTGGACCAAAATGATACCACTTATGTTTTTACTCCCTCCCAAAAAAATAGGGCGTACACCTTGTGGCTTGGCATGCCTGAGCCTTAGGCTTGGGCATGTCAAGCCATATGGCATGTGCCCTATACAGTGTGTGCCCTATGAGAAAACTAAATATAAAAACAAAAAAGAAACTTAAAAAGCCCAAATTTTTATTTGAGCCACAATCAAAGGGAGGATTTTCAGTTGCAGAGAAACACAAGCCATTCTTGGAGTACATTTTCCTTTGTTGGTGCATTGAATTACAACAAAAATGTCTCCACCATGTCAAGGAGGTCAGAAAGGTAGAAGAAGTAAGTTAATTTACAATCAACGCCTCTTTTTTATTGAGATTTTAGTTTAATATGGGTTTTAAATCAGATTTTGCTCTCAAAACCTCTTTTATTCAAATTTAAGTTTAATTAGGGTTTTAAAATAAACTTTTTTTTAATTTCCAGTAAACAATAATCCCCTTCAACTAGATGTCCACCATCTCCTCATGAAGAAGTTAATGAAAAAATTAACGAAGACCATATCCCAACCTCCTCCATTAATCTAGAGACCTCCATCTCGAACACAAGATAATTTGATTAACCAAATAGAAAGTGGCAAGTAAATAAAAAGCTTTGATTGAGAGGTTGAAACAATCTATTGATACAAATCTTGGAAGGGAAACACTTGCAAAATCATTGGATTCAATCTTGACCCACATACGCTTAGTTCATGGGAAACTTAATCTATGGCCAAAAAAATGAGATGGGAAAAAACAACACTATATGGAATATCATATGACGATATAAAAAAGAAAAAAATAACTAAAGATGACATTTGTAAACTCTTTGTAAATCCTAAAAAGAGTGAAACTCTTAGAACTATTTGTAAGAAGACTCTGATCCATTGGTGTGAGCATGAAGAAATAAAAAATAGCTTTTGCGATAGATAGTGGATGGTTTCTGATAGCCCTCCCTATAACAATCACGAGGTTCCATTATATTTTTTGAGGAAACTCTATGTGAGTTTGTCCTCAAGAAGGTTCCAAATTAGTTTGACTTTCAAGAATGTCAAGGTAGAGGTGGGGTGTTATCACATGATAGACTAGGGGAACAACATGACGCTAACATAGTTAGGGTGCTCAATGGAAAACCACATGTCAAGGAGGTTAGTGTTCCTTCTGTTGTGAAGGAATATGTGGAGGAGGTGGACATACTAGACATTTGCACTCTAACACTAGCACAAAGGTGTTCCTTAACACCCAACACAAACTACATCCTAGAAAACTAAAAATGACTGGGATACACTAAGGTATTTTCTTGTGTGCTATCTATTATCATCGATTTTTTCTTTCTATGTCTTCTAAGGTCTCTCAAAAATATCTACTAGACTAGAGATTCATGACTGGGTGCATAATAATATTTTCTTTGATTTATGCTTATGCTATGATTTTAATGATCCTAATTTGGTCTAATAAACTGGGTGTCTATGGTAAGAGAACCCATCGTGATTAGAATGTTACACATACCTCGACGCTCTTTATTTGGACACTTAGGTGAGTTTGGAATTATCTCCATGTCTATTACTTCTGTGTACCACGTATGACAACACTTCTAGTTATCTTGACAACTTGTGCCTCGATACAAGTATTTTCTTATAATATTAACTTGGAAACTATGTTCAGGGTATCTCAATGCTTATATCTCGATGCTTACGTGTGTCTCCTACACCTTATCCGATAAGGTCGTATTCATATCTCCATGGTCTCTCTCGCACCAGTGAAAGTTGTATTGACGTCCGATGTCCCAAATGCTCAAATGATTATAAATAAATTACTGCAAGATCAGTGACTTGACTTGTGTCTTGGGCTGCATTTCATTCTAGGGTTGTGTGTAGTTGTGCATTTCTGGTATCCCTTGAGCTATGCTTTCTTTTCATCCTTCCTTTCTCCTAGCCAAAGTAGTTGACTGTGAATCGTCATCTTTGGTCTAATTTACTTGCTCTAATTAATGTGAAATTGCATTATCCTAAATTTATTTTTAGGATCAAAATCAAAGTTTGAGATTATTTAATTGCGCAATGTAGTTGATTGCTAACGCTATCACTTCTCGCTCACTTCCACCTTTATTTACTGAAACTTTGAGGTTGATCTTATATAAATTTATCAAATCCAAGTGCTTTGATGCTAGTCAACCTTGGTCAGCCTTCATAAAACTTTAGTCAAATTTGGTCAACAACACCTCAAAATAGATCCAAACACAATGGGGTAAGTGCACAAAGATGGGGGACCAAAAGTATGCCACTTTTCTTTCTGGTCCCCCATCGACCATAGTGTGTACACACTAAAGCGTGTGTGCCCTATAGGGTGCATGCACTATGGCTTGGGCAATTCAAAATATAGCCTGTGTGCCCTATAACATGTGTGCCCTATAGCACGCAAACCCTATAGCGTGTGTGCCCTATAGCACACACATGCTTTGTAAAAACACAAAATTTCCAGCCCTTGTACGCCCTATGAAAAACCACAAAATTGTAATCCATATTCTTATATAGCGCATGCGCGCTATGAAAAACTAGAGAGAGAGAGAGAGAGAGAGTCAAAACCAAGTGATTTTTGATAAAACAAGTTAAAACCCTTTGGGAATCCTTTTGCCAACTTTAGTTTGACCTTAGAAATCCATGATTGATTGTGAGAGGTAACCCTGCTGAATCCTGAAATTTGGTTGTCTAAAAGTTTTTGAATCTAGAATCTGCATCTTAACTCCTATGAAGCTAGAACCTATCCCAAACATCCTGAAAGTATTATATTTTATAATTTATACAAATATAACTTAAAGTATAAGAAATTAAATAAATCAAACTTATACTTAAATGTTAAATTTGTATAAATGACCCCTCTCTCTCTCTCTCTCTCTCTCTCTCTCTCTCTCTCTCTCTCTCTCTCTCTCTCTCTCTCTCTCTCTCTCTCTCTCTCTCTCTCTCTCTCCTCTCTCTCTCTCTCTCTCTCTCTCTCTCTCTCTGTGACTATTTCTCATCACTATTTAAATCTATGACTTAAATAGGGTGCACGCCCTATGGAAGTCATAGATTTCAATAGTGCACATGTGCTATAGGGCGCACGCCCTATAGTACGTGCACACTATTCAAATCTATGACTTTCATAGGGTGCACGCACTATGAAAGTCATAGATTTGAATAGTGTGCATGCCCTATAGGGCATGCACGCTTTGTAAAGCATATGAATTTACCAATCCTAAGGCTTGGATTTTCTTTGGAGATCCAACCCAAAGGCTTGGATGATTGAAATAGTCCTGAGACGTGTTTTCCAGTAGACATACAAAAAAATGATATCTTTTTTGTGTGCTCCTCGTCAGGTTTACTCGTGGCTCAACAACGTAAAAATTAGATGACGTGATATTGCAGATCTCTTTGTTAGCTATCTAAGCATATAATTTATTTTGAATTCTGATTATGTTAAGTTTTTCAACTCTAATTTCTTGTGTGTATGTCCATTTTTTGTAAAAAAATAACATGCAGTATTTTGGGCATAGATTTTGGCTCGTTCATCAAATTTTGCAACAAGTTACATTTTTAGAAACTAGACTCCACTCTACACACTTTAAAAAAAAGAAAATTTGATTTTCAATTAGTTTTAAATGATTTCTAGAGGGAGCACACAAAAATTTCATGTTTTCAGGATGTGTGCACTTCGTAAATTCATCAAAAATTATACATTCATCAAAAAATTACCAAAAAAATCTGGGATAAACTACATGGTGTTAGCTAACTTCTCACTAGAGTGATTAAGAAACTTAAAAAAAAAAGTTAACATTTTAGGGGGAGCACACCAGATGCTATGTTATGTTTTTGGACAAAAAATAGGACCACTTTTTGTGCTCCCCTATTTTGAGTGCCTTAATTTGCACCATTTTCAAAATAAGTTAGTATTTTAGGAACTAGATTCAGAGTATTAAAACTCTTGTTTTTGTGGCATCTTAAAATTTTGAGTCTAACTATCTTCAATTTCTTGTTGAAGTTGACAGTTTTCTAATTTCAGGAAAAAAGTGGCATCTTATACCCCTTTTTAGTCCCCCATTTTTGTGCACTTACCCAATGATAAGCTCTCTCAAGATTTTCCCCTTGTACCTCATTTTTATTTCAATCCCAAGGGGGCGTGACAATATAGAAAATCATCTTCTTCAATGAAATCTCGTAATTTCCAAATCTAGCAGTTGAACCAAATCTTTATCAATCAAGTCAATCGGTGACTAAACATCATCCCTTGGGACATCTCAGCTTCATCAGGAACCATATCAAATTGAGATTCTCCACATCATCCTTTCTAGAAGAGTGTTATCATCACTTCACATTAGTTCACTCAGAGAAACATCTTTTCAATCTCTTGAGACATGCATATCAGGTTCATCAGGACCCATATCAAGCTGGTATTGTCTCTCAATCAGGTGATTAGATTCTTGAGAATCCTTTTCAAAGCATCTATATCAAAGCTCTTTAGACAAATATTCTATCTCATCCCTTCATATCAGGCTAGATACTTTGGTCTCGCTCACCTGTCTTCGCTCAATCAAGTCTGAAGTTGGTATCTCTTTATCGATCTTCATTCGATCAAGTTTGGAGTTGGTTCTTTATTTGTCATCTATTCTTTGAATCAACGTTCTTATCACACATCGATTCAAAGAGGGGCAAATGTAATCACCTAAAATTTGTCTAGTAGAACCTAAGCTCCTAATTTTGATCAAATTGCCTAAAATAAAATCCTAAATCTCAAAAATAGTGAAAGCGACAAGGAGCAGTATTGATTTTTCATAATATCAATCAATTATAATCGTCCGCATCAGGGTAATAGTATTCTGTCTTCTCAAATCCATCTTTCTTTCTTCTATGCAGTGGAACATAAGCCATTTTATGCACTGTTATTGCAAATAGAAATGCAAGGAAATTTGACTACTGTGAATGCTTAAAGGCGAAGGAATGAAAAGGCAGATTTTGACAAAGATAGGCAGCGAAAACCCCAGGTCATAGCAGCATTTTTCTTCAGGCATTTAGGGCATCAGCAAATACAGATTTAGGAGTAGCAGATCTAAAAATAAAGGAGGCTTCGATTTTGATCTAAGATAGGCTCAAAATTTCAAAAAATAGGAGGCAATATTCAGATTTTGGGAGCATCAATATTCAGAATTTTTTATTTTTCTACCATCTATTCTCAAAAATCTTGGATATCAAACATCCATTTCCAGAATTTTCAAGCATAGAGAGGCTCTAATTTTTTCAGAGATTTTAAGGCAAGAAGCTTCGAATCTTCAAGCATAAAGTTCAGATTTAGCAAGAAGGTTCAGATTTGCAAGACATTGAACACTCAGAATTTTTGAATTTGGAGGCCAGAATTTTCGATTTGGAGGCCAACAATGCTCAGATCTAGGGCATCTGAAAATCAAATTGAAGGTAGCAATTTTTGAATTAAGAGGAGATCCGAATTTGTCTAGGGCCAACAATTTCTAGAATTCAAGATCTAGATCTGATGCTCTCACTGCATCACAATCACAATCACGCTCTCATTGCCACCATAGCCAGAGAAACAGTAGACAAATTTTATCTTGACAGACAATATATTACTTAAATTCATCTAGAGCCAGAGAAGAATTGGATCGTTAAAAAATCAATCATGCGAAAATGAGAAAGGTACACATTCAATGAATGATAGCTTTGCATAACCGACAAATCAACCTAGGGCTTACTCACCATAGCTGCTCATCGGCTAAACCATTGAGCTTTGGTTCTGCTCTATGCAAAACATATGCAAAAGCCTCACCACTGAGCAATGGCACTGATAAGGTCTTTACCGGTTATTGTTTTAACTGCTGGCTATACAGCCACAAAAAGGCAGAATGCAAAAAGCTGGAGGAGCAATAGCATCCAACCTACGATCATTTGAAAGATTTCATTGCTAAACAAAAAGAGAGGAGCCTACGGGAATCTATGCAAAATGATAAATCTATGGTTTCGAAACCTATTGCAGAATCCATGGTTAACAATGGAATCCCGTCATTGAGCAAGGAATCAAGGATCTTCTCAATCCAATCTTTGGACAGACAATTGAGCTTCTATGCTAAGACCAAGTATGAAAGAAAAGATCTAAGCTACGGGTCCGCCAAAGCAGATAAACTTGAGTATAATCCATTATACAGACCCGATGAACCCCAATCTGCTATGAGGGAAGGCAGGATTTCATCTGATCAAGCACCTCCGGTAAGCATACCGAAACACATCTCTGCATGGCAAATGGTAAAAAGTAAGAAAAAGGTAAGGAGACACTCTCCATCTCCCAATTATCATAGCATTTATATGCAAAATTCCTTTGATTTTCTTAGGGAGGCTAATAAATGCAATGATTCATACACATCCCTGCACAAAAGGGTTGGGGATTTGGTGGATAAGGGCTATAGGGCTTGACATCACAATAAGGATGTCTCCCATCCTACAGCCAAAAAACCCTACCCTCCTCACCGCAGAAGTTTGGAAAGCCACACATCACTGAAAGTTAATAATAATATGAATAATCATGTTTTTTAGACTGACAAAAATCATAATGATTATAAGAAAGCAACATACACGCCTCCTCATAGGCGGTATAGTCATTTGAAGCCAGATAAGGCTAATCTTATCCGACATCATGATACTATTACTTTGGATAATGATATCTTTTTGCAGCAACAGAAGTACTTAGCAAAGATGGGGGTAATCTATTTCTGGAAGGGCACAAGAGTACCTATTAATGATTTGATAGTAGAATTATCATTAATAGTACCAAGGGAGGTAAGTATAGCTCACCTTATGGAACATTTCATTTACATAGATTGCAAAAGAAAGGAACTGAAAAACAACATTATGGATAAAAAGGACATTAAATTTAGGAACATATATTTCTCTTTGTTTGATTGGATACTGTTATTCAATCCTATGTACTTAAAAGATTTTAGAGTAGAAAAGGCAGTCTCTTTAAATAACCTGCCCCTAGAGTTATCAAGCAAAGAAAACATTAGTATGATAGGTAATAAAATTGGAAAATTCATAAGGATCGTTGAACCAACACCCACTCTAGCTGACAAAACAATAATCGTGGAAATAGACTTTCACCAAAAATGCATTCCTCCCATTCTACTAAACTTCAGTTATAATTCTGTATTAATTAATCCTATAATTCTTAAGAATTTTATAGAAGTTAAAGCTAATTCTCAAAAGCCAAGCAAAAACATAAACTTATTAACCCAACTTGATAAAGAAATGGAGGTTGAGTTCTGCAAGGACATAGGTGGCTTCTATATTAATCTTATTAAGAAACAGGCTCTAGTTAGGCCCTCTTCCTCATTACCATCCGACACTTGTCTACTTAACATGTTATCTACACATCTGCAGAATAAGGAGGAGATTCCAACCTCTCTCAATACCTCTAAATCGGGACAGGATATAGATAAAAAATTGAGCATAGCTATCCAAAATAATAAAGGTATTGTCAAAAACATGGTAATTAATAATACCCCTGGTTCCCCTCAGGCTTATAGTAACACAAGCAGATTACCTTAGATAGGTACATTTCCTGCATATATTTAGAAAGATAATTAAGTTAAGAATACTATTAACTTACCTATTAAAGTCCTAGATAACCCTCAAAACATTGTAACCTTATCTCCAAGTAGTGATGGCATATTAAGCATTAGGGGTGAGTCTAATAATAAGGAAATTGAACCAGAATTTACAGAGATAGCAGAAAATATTAGAACCTATATACAACTTGAAGAAAATAGGACTGATCATCAAACTGAACAGTCTAGGATACCTGTATATGATAATATAGTAGAATTAGTAGATCAGGTAAATAAAAAGGAAGAGGAGGTAAATCAAAACATTAATTATTTAAGAGAGTCACTAACAGATGAATTAATGGATTTGTTTCTAGATGAGATATGTGATTTTGATGAATTAAAAGTTCAAAAAGAAATCCTAATCAAACAGATTCAAAAATGTATTAAAGAAGAAAATAAAGATGAGGGCATTAGATTCCCAGGTAAGGAAGTAGCAGAAAATGAACAGCAAAGTAAAAATATAATTAAAAATGATCAAACCACCAAAGAGGGGACAATACAAGTTGTTTCAATACCTCCAGAAATAGAAGCCTTAAATCAAGAGCTACCAGGGAGAACGGAAGATATTATAGAAATCTTTGGTAAGGAGATTATAGATAAAATAGAACCCTTAGCTCATACAATTAATGAACAAAAAAGCTCGGATAATCAGGCTAATTCGATAATAGGATCTCATGAACACTCAACATTGGTTAAAGAAGCAATTTAAGGTCTCTTCCGAATTACAAATGAAAATAGAGAATTGGGTATAGCCTTGACCAGAGGTAGCCTAAGCACCCCTAATATTAATAAACTTAAAAAGAAAAGAGGCAGGAAATCAATTGTAGAACTAAGATCTCTAGATGGCAAGGCAGGAAATCAAAAAAAGATAGCTAACATTCTGAATGCAGGGAAGGGGAAGCTCCTTCCCAAGGAGCAATGAAAGTCACTACTTGGAATGTTAGGGGTATAAATGCCCCTAACAAACAAAGATTAATCAAAAGATACTTAAAAAACTTCGAGTCTAAAATCATTCTTCTACAGTAAACTAAGCTTAACAAAGAGGAAAGTTCTAAATTCAGTAAAAGATTAAGCATCTGGAAGTCAGAATATGCTTGGTCAGTAGGATACTCAGGTGGTCTTGCTATCCTATGGGACCCTCGTAAAGTGGTGGCTACACCCTCCCTTACTAATGATAACTGGATGTCACTAACAATTAAAAACCTAAAATCAGATTTAAAATTATACCTGATCAATGTATATGGGCCTTTTCCTAATGAAGTGAAAAGAAGAGTATGGGAGGAGATACAAGTCCTTTTAATGAATAATCGAGAACATCCTTTTGTTATTGGAGGAGATTTCAATGCTATTTTATCTCTTGAAGAAAAGTATGGGGGATCTCAATATATATCACAAGCCCAGAAAGATTTCAGCAAATGGGCAGCGGATAATCATTTAAAAAGCATCAATACAATTAATGAAGTTTACACATGGAATAACAGAAGAGTTGGATTCAGTTACATAGCAGAAAAGTTAGATAGATTCTTTATTAGAACAAACTCTAATAACTTTAATCATTTAGTCAATGCAGAGATCCTCCTAGAAGTAGGATCAGATCATTTTCCTGTTAGGATTACCATTGCAGAGAATTCCAAACCATTAAGAAATCCATTTAAGTTCAAATTTATGTGGTTCCAAAATCCTAAATTCATAAACCTCTTAGAGGACTAGTGGAAACACATCTCATTTAAAGGATCAAAAATGTTCTACTTAACTGCAAAGCTAAAAATCATCAAAAATAAGGCTTTAGAGTGGAACAAGAACAACTTTAATAATATATTCGAAGAGAAAACTCAATTAGAAAAAGAAATAACTGATCTAAACAATATAGTAATAGAACAAGGGATGAATGATCTCAGTTATCACAAGGAAAAAGAACTATTGGCTAAATATAATGATATCCTCCTCAAAGAAGAAATTTTCTAGAAGCAGAAATCCAGGGAGTCATGGCTTAAGGAGGGCGATAGTAACACCAAATTCTTTCATAATACAACTAATTATAAAAGGAGTATTAATGGAATAGTCAAAATTAAGACACCTGAGGGATGTCTTACTAAAGATCCTGATCAAATCGCAACTGTTATCACAAATTTTTATAAATTCCTTCTCAATAACACAGAGGCAGTTGACCTCAATGCTCAAAATGATATGCTTAAAGCCATACCTAAATTGATTACTGAGTTGGATAATAAAATTATGAACAACAAGCTATCCTTAGAGGAGGTTAAAACTGCAATATTTCAACTCCATCCGGATAAAGCCCCAAGACCAGATGGTTTTCAAGCTGGCTTCTTCCAAAAATGTTGGCATTTTGTTGGTGAAGAGATCTGGCAAGCAGTGGAAGCAACCAAAAACTCGGGTTCTCTTCTTAATGAAATCAATAACACCTTTTTTACTTTAATTCCAAAAAAGAATGATAGTACAGACCCTGGGGATTTCAGGTCGATATCCCTTTGTAACACCATATATAAGATTATGTCCAAATGCTTAGAAAATAGACTCAAAACCTTTCTTCCAACTATTATTTCGGAAGAACAGATAGGATTTGTAGCAAACAGATCTATTTTGGATGGTATTATTATAGCGCAAGAAATAGTACATACTGCATAATTAACTAAGGAGCCCAGTATGCTAATGAAAATTGATATACAAAAAGCATATGATAAAGTAGACTAGAGATTCCTGTGTAAATGCATGGAAGCTTTTGATTTCTTGGAACAATGGGTTAACCTTGTCTTTAACTGCATCTCGACCCCCAAAATTTCAATTCTTATCAATGGAACCTCGAAAGGATTTTTTAATATTTCCAGGGGCATTAGGCAAGGAGATCCGCTTTCCCCTTTTCTCTATGTCATTATGGCGGAAGCATTAGGTAGATCTATTACAAAGTACCAAGTGGAAGGGAGAATCTTGGGTTTGAAGGCCTCAGAGAACGTGCCTAATATCGCTCATCAACAGTTCACAGATGACACAATTCTACCAGGATACGCTAACAGACAGGAAGCGAGTGCCTTCAAAGAAGTTCTTAACTTATACGCAAAAGCTTCGGGGCAGTGTGTTAATCCCTCCAAATAAGAAATTTTCTTTATCAACACTTGCCTAAAAATCAAAAAAGAAATGTGTAGTATGATGGGATATAAAATTGGCAAATTCCCGTGCAAATACTTAGGAATAGACCTTGATAAAGGTATCCAATCATCCAAATTATGGCAACATGTCATAACTAAAGTTCAAAATAAGAAAAGTTCATGGAAAGGTAAATGGTTAACTAAAGTAGGTAGAACGACAATGATCAAATCCGTCCTTTCAGCCATTCCCACGTATCATCTATCCATTCTACCTCTCCCGATTAACGTCAAAAAAGAATTAGATAAAATGTTTCGAGAATTTATTGGTAGGGCCTTTCAGAAGATAAAAAGCTCTGCCTGATTAAATGGGATACCCTATCCAAACCAATTGCTAAAGGGGGTCTAGGTATCAAAAACCTACTTTGGCAAAATCAAGCCTTAGGGGCTAAACTTATATGGAGAATGTACAAAGAATCAAATAGTAAATGGGTGTCCATATTATTAAACAAGTATATCCTGAACTCAGATCCCATCAATATCTTCAGGTCACACTCCCATGTTAAAGGCTCACGGATATGGAATTTTATTAAGGACTGCAGAGGGATTATTAGCCAACAACTCTCTTGGGATGTAGGTTTCGGTGATCAAGCTCTTTTTTGGGATGATTCGTGGGTAGGCCTTACCCCCCCTAATAAATTGGGCTTCTCAAAGGAATTTATGGAAGAGTGCAAGAGATGCATAGGTTTACATCTTAAGGATTACCTATGTAATTTGAAAGATTCTAATTGGAGTGATCTAAAAGAAATAGATGATGTATGGAAAGAGAAACACAACCTCTTAGCATTAATGAAGGATAGGGAGATCACAATTAAAAATAGATCAGATACTCTTATATGGGAAGGATCAAATAATGGTAACTACTCTATCAAGGAGGGTTACAATTCAATCATTAGGGACCAAAATATGGATAACATAGACATACCTTTGAATCTTTGTTGGAATAAATTATGTCTCCCTAAAGCGAGTATGTTCCTTTGGGCAGCTTTGAAAAATAGAATCCTCATAGCAGATAGGCTGATTAAGCTTGGATTTGAAGGGCCATCGAGATGTCCTTTATGTGAAAATCAGTCTGAGGATGTCAACCATATCCTTCTTAATTGCCCTTTTTCACAAAATTGCTAGAACTAGCTACATCAAAGCTTAGGATGGAAATCTGCACAGCATTGTGATCTAACCTGCAACCTTAAAGCTTGGCCTTCTCTTTATAAAGATAACTTATTTAAAGATATTTGGACAATTGCACCTTCAATCGTAGCATGGGAAATATGGAAAGAAACAAACAGAAGGATTTTTACGGACCAAAAATTAACATGGAATTCGGTTACAAATAAGATAGAAGCGTCTATCGTGGAAATTATTAATAGCAAACTAAAGGAAAAAATGAGCTATGAAGATTCTTTCAAGAGCTGGGATAACAAGATTAGGTGCAAATGGCCAAAATTAGCTATCCCACCCCTTTATGGTAAGGGGGGACCCAAAATTAAAAGTGACAGAGCCTCCTGTAAATGGGTACCTCCAAAAGATGGTTGGTACAAACTCAATTTTCATGGAGCATCGCGAGGTAATCCTGGGGAAGTAGGTATTGGAGGGATCATTCGCAACTGGAAGTCAGAAGTTGGTTCTAAATTCTTGAAACACATTAGTCCTACAACAAACAATATGGCTGAGTGTATAGCGGCACTAGAAGCACTTAAATTATGTAAGAATCTCAACATTAAAAAAGTAATTATAGAAGGAGACTCCCAAATTATAGTTAATGCCATTCGCACTAAAAAAACCCCCAATTGGATGTTGAACTCAAAAATAGAAGAGATTAATTTATTAATGGAAAGCATGACAAAATATGAAATCAGACATACCTTTAGAGAAGGCAATTTAGAGGTGGATAAGTTAGCTAATCTAGGGGCAAACGGAGTGGTAACAATGGAGAAGTATTCCTAAAAAACAATGAATAGACACCTATTAAATATTAAATAGATTCCATTATTTATAATCATCTTTATTCTATAATGAATAGAAATAATGCTCTGTATAACAAGAATAGTATTAACTTATCTATATTCATTTTGTAATAATGATTAGATATAACCTTAGATTAGCATAGGTTTTATAGATACTTTCTGTAATAATATAATCATAAAAAGACATTAATAATTACATATATATGTATCAACTTGAAAAGGATCACCTCCCCCTATCTAATATATCTTACGATAAATGGAATAATGATTTATCCATTACTGGCCTTTTTATCTTGTAGCTATCCTTGCCTCTTAGTAGATGCATTCGAGCTCTATCCCCACATAAGTTGTTTCTATAGTCGTGGCTCATGCATATAGTTGACATCCCCCAATTATTCCTTAGTCATATAGTTCTTTTAATCCAGGAATTAATAAATTATACTCCTTACACTCTCAAGGTCATTTTTCTAGTCAATATGGTTATTATATATATCGTAATCATATATGTGGAAGTGTTGTGAAGAGGTTTCTTAAGATCATAAATCATGTTAACAGCCAATTCAAAGCTGGGTTATAAGATAAGCTTTGGTAGATTAGCTCCCTTGAAGATATTTTTATACCTATAATCATAGAAGTATGGCTTTTACTTGTAAATATGGTAGCTTATTTAGTTCACTGACTTAGAAGATCAGGTCCATCCTTTATGAAGGAGGGGTCCTTTTGTTGGACTTTATTTAACATTAAGATTAATATTTTTAAGGCTAATCTTTGCATGAATCTCTCTCCAAAGATGGTCAAGATGTCTGGTTAATTGTAAATCTCTGGTTTAATAATTTTGTAAATAACTCCTTAGACCCTATTATTTGATACAATTTTTTAGCACAATGAGGAACGTATGTGTGTGTGCTTGAATGTGACCTCTAAATCAACCACATACGCAACATAGTCATTACTCCTATGATTGAATTACGAAGAGAATATCAACAATTCAATTCAAAATTCTTGAGGAAGCGACCTGTTGCCTCCTATGTAGGTGGGGTGTATAATCGCTCTCAGATTGGAGAGCCAACAACCATAAGACCAACCTAACAATGGAGGATTTTCAAAAGCATGAAAATGAGAAATATAATTGAAATTAAGCTAAATGAGATGCAATTAATCTAAAAGGATGGTTGAAAGTAAAGATGAAGTGCAAATTTTTTTTATTTGATTTTGAAATAAAGATGATATTAATCTAAGAACAATTAAGAAAGTTAACTCTAATATGAAATGCAATATTAAACTAAGATGAGATAATAGACTAAATATGCAATAAAAAGCTTTGAATCAAAAAATGAAGTATAATTTTTCTCTAATCTATGTGCTCTCAAAAGTTCGATCCTTGAATGAGAAAAAGAGGTTCATTAAATAGAAAAGCCCAGAGAGGAATGAAGAGTTTCTTGATTTGAAACTCGTGACTCTTCATTCTCAAATTGAGACAAACAAGCATGATTTATTTAATTAAAAGAATGGAATTTGCCACATGTGGAGAGGTGACCTTTCAAATAATTTGAATAATTAAATTCAAATAAAGAGGTGTCCATTCAATTAACTAAATATTTATTAATTCCTTTCAAGGGTATTTAGCTAATGGGGTGGATTTAATTTAATTAAAAGCACTTAGGACTTTATAATTAAATTAACTTATCATAGAGATTATTTAGCCAAATAAAGTCTAGGACTTAGGAATTAATTTAGCGTTTGATTATTGCAAATTAGGGTTTTTTGCAACTGACATCAAGTCAAATTAAGTTAGGTAGGAGAGAGAAAATGTCTTAGTGAGATAGGACTTTGAAGATATAGAAATTTGAGAAATGCACCAAAATTGATTGAATTGATTAGGTGCCAATTTTGGGGTATTACATTTGCCCCTCTTTGAATTGATGTGCGAATAGTGCATTGATTCAAAGAATAGTCTGAAGTGACAGATGATAAGAATTTTTGAAGTCTAAGTTAGATTGCGAAGACAACGGTCTTAGAAGAGAACCAAAATTAGGGTTAGATTGCCCCAATACCAATTGATGAAGATGCAGATTTATGACTGTCTCCAGAATTAGGGTTAGATTGCAACAATACAAAGCTTAGCCCTCCGAGACCCAGGTTAGATTTCCTAGATAACGTTCTAAAAGAGATTTTGAGAGCCATCTCTAGAACGAAGCTTGACTCCTAGGAATCAGGGTTAGATTGCCCCAATACCTAAAAGATTTCGAGAACCATCTCCAGAAGGAAGCTTGATTCTCAAGGATCCGAGTTAGATTGCTCAGATACCTAAGAGATAGATGACAAGATAGCAAGATGTGAGACACCGAGATTCCCCAAGCAATGAGAACTAATGATTCAGATCAGACTGATTCAAGAATTTATTTGACAAGATTCAATGATACAATCATCCTGCCCCCTCGGGAGCGAAATCAAAAGATGACATGTCAGAAGATGATTGACAGCAAGAGGTTGTAGATAAAGATAAGATCAAAGATCCAGAAGAATTAAGAAGCAAATCAAAGCAATGCAGAGGTCCTGTTGACCAAGGTTGACCATGAGTCACCAAATTTGACTAGGTTGACTTTGATGAAAAGAGAAAAGATCTTGAGAACATGATGCAAAGATGAGAGTCTGGTAGGAAGATGATGCTCGAAGGCTAATTGCACAAGTGTTTGATCCCAAAGAGGTCTCAAAATTTAAAATGTGATTTCAAGCTATCTAGAGATGTCAGATTTCAATTTCGATCCTGAAAACTTGTGCAATCATGATGAACCCAGGACAAAAGATGAGAACTTTTGATGAAGACAATTAAGAGAGCAAATAAGATATCATCTCAAAATCAAGCTAAGAATGCGAATGCAAGCCTAGAAAATGCAAGCCTAAGCTAAAGATGCAAGCCTAAAATGAAAAATGCAAACCCTAGGACTTAGTTGTTGGACTCATTGCATTTATCATCATATAGCCTTTTAAGTTTGGACAATCACAAGATGTCATACAATCCTCACTAATATCGCTATTATGAGAATATGAATATGACATAAGTCTTAAGTTTGTCGGAATGAGATGTAAGCATTAAGGCACAAGAAGCCAGAATGACCTGAACACCTATTCCTTTTGATCTAGCAAGTTAACATAAGCATTAGAGCATATATGCTAGAATGACCTGACTGTTGCTTGTGACAAACACACCAAACACGCAGGAGTTCCTCCTTTTTCCAAAGATTTCTCGCAGTGACCCTTATGTTCACTTAGCAGGACGAGTGTTTACAATTTCACTAGTAGCATAAAGAAGTCACTCAAAAGACAAGGAGAAGAACCAACCTCACCAAAGTGTCCATATAAAAGGATTTGAGGTACGCATGGCCATCCAATATGAGATGGAGGCTCTTATAGATGAACACCCCTCTTATATGAATTCATTGGATCATTGGAACTAAACCAACAAGAAGAAAGAAAAGAAAGCAAACAAACAAACACTCAAAGAAAACAAAGCTCAGCAAGCCTCAAAGGAACACAAATTTAGTTTTAGTTTTGGTTCATGTATGTGTTCAATTGGATTGAAGTTGATTCAGAAAGATAGCATTCGAAGTCTCAACAAGAGCGATAGCAGGAAGATGTAGTGGAAAACCACTAGTGACCATCGCAAGAGACAAAGTCTCAAGAAGATATCGGGAAGCTAACAAAGTATCGGCAGACAAACACAGTGAGAACCACTGGTGACCGATATGAGAGAGAGATTCTCAAGGTGAGAAATCTCATAGATACTAGCGAAACATCAGCAGGCAGACACAGTGAGAACCACTGGTGACTAATGTAAGGGAAAAATCCCAAATGAGAGAGGTCAAACGAAAGCTAGGTATCAGTAGGTAGGCACAGTGGAAAACCACTGGCAACCGATACACAAGAGATCCTCAAAGAGAGAGATCTCAAAAGTAGCTAGGCATCAGTAGGCAGACACAATGAGAACCACTGGTGACCGATGCTCAAAAAGAGTTTTCGAAAGTGATAGGACAATGCCCCCTAGACCAGGCGAGTGCCCCCAAGTGTGAAACAGTTCCAATCCATGAAGAGTTGAGCAAATCTCAAAGACATTGAAAGCAAAGGCATGAGCTAGAAAACCAAAGCAGGAAACAAAGGAAGCAACTAAAGTTGGAAAGCAAACTAAGCCAGGAAAGAAAAGAGACTAAAGTGGGAATCTAAGAGCCAAGCGATGCTGAGATGAGATGTAGCTTCAGGAAATAAGAGGTGCCTGTTTACCAGGTTTTCATCAATGGCACATTTTTTCTTTTTCAATTTTTTTCTACTTTTCTCTTTTTTTTCATTTTTTGTATCTTTTTGAATATCTCATTGTTTTGTATTTTTAATTTTTTCATTTTTTTATCTTTTTTGCAAATTTTCTATTTTTTTAAAGTATTATCAAGGTGCCTATTTACTAGGTTTTCACTAGGATAATAGATACATCAAAGCGCCTGTTTGCCAGGTTTTCACTAAGATGATCATTTTTTCAAGACATTTTGCAATTTTTAGGATTTTTTGCAATATATCAATTTTTAGGATTTTTTCAAGACCAATAAGTATGTACATGAGCACATAGAGAATATCAGCTATAGAACTTCTTCAGATGAAGAGCATTGATGGGCTCTTTGAGTTTCTCTCCTTCAGTGGTGGATCTCTGAGAGCACTATCACTTGAAGTAGTAATCAGCAGAGAAGTTGTAGAATCATAACTAGATGTTGTAGTAGTAAAAGGAGATCCAACCAGTAGTGTCCAACTGTCAAGAGATCCATAGTCAAGGAAAGATCACTTAAGTGAGACCCAAAAATATCCTCATGGACACATCTTAACTCTTTGTCAGATTTCCCATGCTCTAAACACTTAGGAAGGGTACGTTCTAGATTTTTCTTAGTCATGCCATTAGCAATAAGGAGATACTGATATGCACTTTGGGAAAAGGCAAGATGGAGTGAAGAGGGTAAAGTATGAGAGGCAAGGGTGATGGAATGGAGGGAAGTATGAGAATTTTGGAAGCTTGAATGACAACTTTTATTTTTCCTTTCTTTGGAATCCACATAGCTTTTGAACTTTTTCTTCTTTACTTTGAGGTGCTTTTGACGACAATGCCTATAGAATGGATTTCGAGATCCATTTTTTATTTTATTTTTGGCTTTTGATTGTCTTCTTTTTGAGGACCTTTGCGGTCTTTTGAACACCTCTGTTGCTTTCCTTTCTTCATAGTCACATGTCAATTAGATGGGACATGGCGACCTTGAGATATAAGTGGATTCTTGTTATTTTTTGTTTTTATTTTGCACATCCAAGTTACTTCCAAAAGACTCAGGAATGGTGGATAAAAGAGGCTTAGATGACTGGTTCAAGTGGCGAGGTGGAAATGGAAGTGGACAGGCCACTTTTCTGGGAGATGAAGGGGGAAGAGAAGTCGATGGGATGGGCTCAAGTGAAAATATATTAGTATCATCCTCATCATTCATGAATGCATCAGATAGATCAAGAAAGTAATCTTCCATAGAGCGTTGTCAATTGTGAGTCATCTTAGAAGAGTTAGACAATTTTAGAGGAATATTATGTGAGCCTAACTAAGATGGTCTATTCCAAGAGTTAGGTCCCCTTTCAAGTGGTAAGAGCGCATGAGTAGGAACCAATTCTATTCTGGATATACTAGGATTCCATGAGATTGTAACAAGATGGGGTCTCACATACCCATGATTTGCTAAAGTAGTAGGAATATAACTTGGAGCAGATGGCCTAGGAGCCATAGGAATGATCTCCATAGGAGGGTGGAAAGGATCATCATCAATAGCTTGATCTGAAGGATCATAACTTTCTCCTCTTTCTGAGTTGTTAAGATTAGCATATAGGTTCATAGCATCAACTGGTATTTCTGTAGTAGCATCTAAGACAGAGTCCATTTCAGCTATAGACATAGTCGGAGGCAAACTTTCTTCATTGTTGTCATCTAACATAAGAAGTGTTTCTTCAACAGTAGGATCTTGTTCAGTAGTAGAAGTAGTAGAGTAATCTAAAATAGGCATACCTTGGGGCATACCCAAGATAAGGGAAGCATCCAATAGTTGCTCCCAATCAATATGTGTATCATTGGAGTTGGTAGCAGTAGGAGTCTGTTCAATAGTAGAAGTGGTGGAACAATCTAGAATAGGCATACCTTGAGGCATACCCAAGATAAGGGAAGCGTCCAACAGTTTCTCCCAATCAAGATGTGTGCCATTAGAGGCAGTGATATATTCAGTAGTAGCTGTAGTAGTAGAAATCTGTTCAGTAGAGTGTATAAAATCCTCCTGGTAAGGACCAAGATCATGTTCTTGAAGCACTTGAGAAGGCAGATAAGACTCTTTCTGGTAGTCTGAATCAGGATTTTGAATATTCAAAGATCTTTCATGTGTCATAGGCTGAATTTTTTCTTCTTCATCATTTGAATATTCATGTGAGTGAGAACTAGGTTGGTCAAGTTCATGACCCTGATAGGCAATACCAAATCCATCTTCAGAAGGTTCCTCACAAGAACATGGAGATGGAGGGAGAGTTTTCAAAGAAAAGATGGATTCAATCTGATATTCCCCCATGCCAATATCTTTGATCTTTAGAGTCTTTTCTATTTCTTTTAGCTTAGCATCATAGAACTCAGTGGACTCTCTATTGGTGGGAACAAAGTTGTCTATCATTTGGGTAAGCATCTTAGCAAAGCAAGTATTTAGGCTAGCATTATTGTCAATGAGGATGTGGTGGACATGCTTGGGAACTATCATAACTTCATTGTGCAGGAGAGCATCATGCAGATGGCTTAAGGAATGATCATCCTCTTTTGAGAAGGATAAATAGTGAGGCGAGGTCAAATGACCCACCATAGATTGGAACTGGTCGAGATTGAGATCTTTGGGGATGTTTGCCTCAGTGAGAGCTTTATCAATAGATAGTTTTGGTCTGGATGTCAAAGGTTGGGGACCTTTGAGAACAATCTTTGCATGAGATCAAGTGATAGCATTCGCACAAGCTGGAGACTGTGTGGAGTTATAAGAGGGAGGCACAGGGCCTCGCAAGATAAAGGGAGTTTTGGGTTTAGGAGTATCCTCGCTCCTTGGAGAAATGATCATGTCACAGTGAGAGATCCAAGGTTTGCTTCTAGCAAATCTGGAAGGTGGTTGAGCTTTTGTTGTAGCCTTCTTAGTGACTTTGACCGTTTGTATGCTAGAGCTGAGATTAAAGACAGACTTTGAGGGTTTTGGCGTCACATTGTCAACAACCCTGTCATTCATAACATCTATGTTTTTGTTGACAATCTTATCATTATCCTTGTTTGAGGGAGAACGTCCTTGCTTGTTGTCTTTGTTCAAAGTCAGTTCTCCCATCTTGACCATAAATGCTTCTATCCTCACAGCCCACCTAATCATACTGTCAAAAGTGAGGGGACCTTGTAATCGTACTTGGTATCCAAAATTTGGGACAAGATTGTCCAAGAAGATATCAAGTTCTTCAGACTCGGGTAATTCATGTGGATACTTCATGCATAATTGTCTCCATCTTTGGAGAAATGTTAGGAGAGGCTCCCCTTGTCGCTACCTCAAATTATAAAGGTCCCGGATGTTGACCAGATATTGAATATTGTGGGATTGATCATAACACTTGTCATTTAGAGACTGACCATGACCTTGGTCATTCTGAGATTGCTCATGAAATTTGTTGAATTTTCCTCCCCTTGGGAAGTGGAATGGATCTCCCATCTTGTTGGTAGTATTCTCAGAGGTCATGAAAATAAGATCGAAAGAGTCAATGGGTTCAATTCTATAAAGTGACACTTTAGAGCCTTGCTGATGTTCAAATAATGGGTTATAATATTCTTGAAATAATAAGTTAGATTATATTTGAAACAATGGATTATAATACTCTTGGAATGAGGAGGAATGTAAGGATCTGTCACAAAGTTCAGATTTCATAACAGATTCAGGATGACCTATGTCTTGATCATGAGGTTTACTTTGATCTTGATTAAGTCTTGCCACTTCGAGTCATGACAATCATAAATGAAGATGTAATGAGCAAAGATTCAGGATAATGCTAGACTCTGTCTCAAAGATAACGAAGGGGAGATGAATGGCTAGAAGAGCCAAAATGCAAGATGGACCTGGTATGAATCATCAAAAGAGGTGGCTAGAATAGCCAAGATAAGACTATCACAACATGAGGTACAAAAGGCATAAAGAGATAAGATGAATAAATGAGAGACAACACAAGTCAAAGAAATGATCGATCAATTCCTAACTCAAGACAACCAGTTTCTGACGGTGAACAATAGGAATATAGAAAAACAAATCACAGAAAAAAGGAAAATCAGATTTATGTCAATGATCAAGCACATAAGACAGAAATCAAGGAGTTCAAGAAAACAGTCTTCAAACAATGGGCAAGGGACAAAGCAACCTTGTATATGAATAGGAATAATGACTTAGTATTTCTACTCCCTAAGGACTCTACTTGTGTATGTTCTTGAAAATGTTTTAGCAGGCACTTAGAACACAACAACATCCTAGAAAGTTGTCTACAAGGATATACATGGTTTTTCTAAAGGGAGTCTTTGATATACACAAGGTATGTGAGGCCCAAATCCATAGATGAGAAGAATCTGAAATCACATAGCCGGGGGGAGATGGTAACCCAAATCTCCTCCTTCACTTTTCAAAGGTATAAAGTTCTTTGAGGCTTAGCCAAGAGTGAAATCTAACTCATTCCCAAGAGAGGTGTCTTTGGATTCACCTCCCAATATTTATACTCCACCAGAACATAGGAGTTAAGGTCATCCCTTGAGGTGATGAAATCCCCAAGCAGGCCTTCTAGAAATGAAAAAGTAAGTAATTCTCTATCAAAAGTATTTAAAGCACTAAAGGTGGAACACTTAACTCTTCAAGTAAATGCAAAGTGAGTCCAAAAGTGGAACATTTAACCCTTTAAGATAATGTGAAGCGAGTCCAAAATTGGAACATTTAACTCTTCAAGAGAATGTGAAGTGAGTCCAAAAGTGGAACATTTAACTCTTCACACCAACTCAAAGTGAGTCCAAAAGTGGAACATTTAACTCTTCACACCAACTCAAAGTGAGTCCAAAAGTGGAACATTTAACTCTTCACACCAACTCAAAGTGAGTCTAAAAGTGGAACATTTAACTCCTCACATCAACTCAAAGTGAGTCCACACCTTAGAAAATAAGTGAGTTCCAAAAAGCACAAAAGGGTTGCCTAGTGGAGCAATTAACACTTCTTTCCTATAGACCCCTCCCCTTTAATGTGGCGCTGACCTTGCAACCACGGGGTGGAAATGAGGGGCCGGTGGATTAGCAAGTCCAATAACCCAAGATAGCAATCTAGATCAATCACAAGTAATCTAAGACTGCTAATCAATACTACTCATAAGTGCAAGAGGGTTTGAATCGTGGAATATTTAACTTTCCAAGTAAACATGAAGTGAGTCCACAAAGTGGTGCATTTAACTCTTCATGTAAACAAGGAATGAATCCATGCCCTAGATTACTTACTAAGATTATTTTGATATTCCAACCAAGAATTACTTAATTTTTAAAAGACAAGCATGCACTTAAACACAAACTTCTATGAAAGCAAATCTATGTTCGTTTATTTCCCATTAAGAGTATAAAAAATGTGTTCTATGAAAGCGTGTAACACTCAAGCCAAACACATGAGAGATTAATTTTATCCCCAAATCAAGTGTTATAGAAATTTTAAGAGCTCACCTTAGGTCCAAAGATCTACAATCCATCATTTAGCACACATTTGAAAGTACAGAATCAAGACAAATCAATGACAAACCGTAAGATATGTAACATTGCTGTCTTCAAGACAGTCTTTAAAGATTGATTTATTTGACCCATACAACAATATTAAAATTTCTAGAAAGAATTAATTTTTTATCCAACATCAAGAACTATCATTTCCCAAAATTACAAGGTCTTATGATTCAATTTGGTTCCTCAAACAATAACCTTTTCAGACTGCCATTTTTCTATCAAAAATCAGATTTAGAACACTAGGCCCTGCCTAGGGAATTACATATCTTTCTCAGATAGAATCAAAATAAAACCAAACCAATTTCATAGTAACTATTAATGAATCTAGTTTCCAAATATGTAAGTAATTTATTTTTACCTTTCATAAATTATTTTCTAAGAATAAATCATTGCCTGCAACTCCAATACAGATTGTTAAAAACCAGTTTTCACTCAAATGCCCATAACTTTCACAAATCTGCATAAAAATGACTCAAACCAAAAAGAAATAAAAGATAATTCATGTATGTTTCCAATGAATATTATTATAGATCCTGATTCTCACAATTCGCCCCTACTAGATGTTTCAATCTTACTGTATTCAAAGAATCTCAAATCTGCAAATACCCACTTTCACCAAAATGATCATAACTTATTCATTTCTTTATAAAAATAAATCAAACCAAAAGCATGAGAAAGAGGATTCATCATTCTATCCATCCATTATTATATTATAAGGTTTTCAGGCTTTTCATGTCCGTACAAGGTCTGTAACCCACACTAAAACTGAAAAACCAATCAAGAATGAGGCCAGAAATTGATCTTTTCTGCCCCACGGTGGGCGCCAAAATGTGTATGAGTGAATGTGGCCTCTAAATCAACCACATAGGCAACATATTCATTACTCCTATGATTGAATTACAAAGAGAATGTGGACAATTCAATTAGAAATTCTTGAGGAAGCGACCTGTTGCCTCCTATGCAGGCGGGGTGTATAATCGCTCTCAAATTGGAGAGCCAACAACCCTAAGACCAACCTAACAATGTAGGATTTTCAAAAGAATTAAAATGAGAAATCTAATTAAACTTAAGCTAAATGAGATGCAATTAATCTAAAAGGATGGTTGAAAGTAAAGATGAAGTGCAGATTTTTTTTATTTGATTTTGAAATAAAGATGATATTAATCTAAGAACAATTAAGAAAATTAACTCTAATATGAAATGCAATATTAAACTAAGATGAGATAATAGACTAAATATGCAATAAAAAGCTTTGAATCAAAAAATGAAGTATAATTTTGCTATAATCTATGTGCTCTCAAAAGTTCGATCCTTGAATGAGAAAAAGAGGTTCATTAAATAGAAAAGCCCGGAGAGGAATGAAGAGTTTCTCGATTTGAAACTCATGACTCTTCATTCTCAAATTGAGACAAAAAAGCATGATTTATTTAATTAAAAGAATGAAATTTTCCACATGTGGAGAGGTGACCTTTCGAATAATTTGAATAATTAAATTGAAATAAAGAGGTGTCCATTCAATTAACTAAATATTTATTAATTCCTTTCAAGGGTATTTAGCTAATGGGGTGGATTTAATTTAATTAAAAGCACTTAGGACTTTATAATTAAATTAACTTATCATAGAGATTATTTAGCAAAATAAATTCTAGGACTTAGGAATTAATTTAGCGTTTGATTATTGCAAATTAGGGTTTTTTGCAACTGACATCAAGTCAAATTAAGTCAGGTAGGAGAGAGAAAATTGCTTAGTGAGATAGGACTTTGAAGATATAGAAATTTGAGAAATGCACCAAAATTGATTGAATTGATTAGGTGCCAATTTGGGTGTATTATAGTATGGACTATATTAGAATTTTATCTTATGTAGCAAGACAGGTACCCGAGATATTCCAATCTGGAGGAAGGTAAATATGATATTATTTATGTGGCTTCTCTCTCTCTATATATATATATATATATATATATATATATATATATATATATATATATATATATATTTATTTATTTTATTTTTTGTTTTTGTTTTAATTATAATAGATACCCTTGACTTCGAGATGTGGAAGATGTTTATTGTGTTTTTCAGGAGATATCTTTCAAGCAGGCACCCAAATATCTTCATCACCAAAGAATTCAAGACTGTTATCCATATAAAAATAAATGCTTGTATATGACATGGAATTGTATCCTTAAAAATTACAATGTAAAAAGGTAACAGCATTACTCATTTCTATCGAGCAGTGGGTATGTCCACTGTATTTTGTATCCATAGTCAAAACTTGAGTGATTGAGAGGCGTGGGAATGCCCATGATATCGATGTATTTTTATTAAATCTCGACGACTGTTGAGTTGTGGGTGTTAAGGAATGTAGCTTCGTTCAGATAAAATCATTGTTATTGAATTATCAAGTACATATCGATATATATGTAATAATAATAATATGTATTATAATTACTATATATATATATATGCATATAATTTGTATATGTGGATTATTATCATATTGTGATATATATTAATATATTAATATAATTGATATATATAATTGATATTATTTATATATTAATATACATATATAGTTAATAATTAATAAAGATTAATGAATAGACATGTCCCTTTAAAAGACATGTCTCTTCTGATTATTGTCTTGTATAAATACAAAGAGATCAATGCATTTGGAAAACATAGACAATACAATACAATAATGCCATTAAATTTGCAATAGATCAATGAAACTTAACATGGTATCAGAGCCAAGTTTGCAAATGTATAGAAGAATTTAATAATCTCATAAAGATTCTATAAAAAAAAAAAAATAACAGTGAGGGTGACAGGTATTAGAGGACTTCACTGCAGACAGTCCCAGGCAGCATAACCAGGCAGGCAAGAGGAGGTGTAATTGCACAGGCATAATATATTACAGCTGGAGTTTAATGTATGACCATCGTCTATGCTGGTGACTTGGATTTATTGGTCGAGATGCCTTATCGACAGTTGTCTTGCTGGCATGGATTTTGAAATTCACTTTTGAGAAGAGTTTGATATCTTAATATTCAGAATTCAACTTTTAAAGGAAGAGTCTGATATGATTTAGAGCAGTTGTTGATTTAGTTGCCATAGTCAACATTCAAGGAAAGTGGTAGTGACAATTCAAATTGTTCATCGTGATCCTTTGCAAGGGAGAGCGGTTGTTGACTTATTCACCATTATTGACATTATACAAAGTCTTTCACATATTCATCATTCAAACAACAATCATATATATACAGTTGTGTGATCCCCTCTGAGTACAATGAACTTGTCTTTGAAGGAGAAAAGTGCAAATGAAAATGATGTCTCATACTCTCTATACTTTGCTTGTAATTGATAAAGATGACAAGGAAGTCGACCGCCCTCTTTTGTCAATCAGGTGGCTCCCTACTCTTAGTTCTTACATTCCACATTATTCGTTTGAGAATAACCACCATGTGCATTGTCATATTGGAGATTCAGAGCATGTGGAGAATGTCAGAGAGTTCGGATGGCTATATTGATTCTTGATAATTCTAAGAGGCACACGATAAGGGAGCAGCTATGTAGTCATGCATTTCTTAGTTCTCTGCCAGCACTTGTGCATGGAGCAAACTGGAGTCAGCATTGAAAAAGTCTAAAGGCAGCAAAAGTTATCAAATTCAATGTGACTTGCAACTATGAAATGGTCAACAGATATGTGAAGAGTATGGATCTAAATAGAACAAACACAAGGAGAGATGACACTCTGAGGGTCAATCTAGAGGTTGATGAACTTGAGCTTCAGAGGGAGAAGATAAATTATATGGTTCACTCAACTTTTGATAATCTCAGTCATTTTTTGATTGAGAGGGAGTTCACTAATGAAGGTGAAACACCTTTGAGGTAAACTTGATATAATTGTTTATTATACTAATGAAATCATTTAATGTCTTATGGGCCCTGTGTATATCATAAGGAAGTGACGACTTCCAAATGATTATCACTTGTATTTGTAGAATTTATTGGAAGGTGATGATCTTACAATAACTTAAATCATGATATACATTATTTATAATGTTGAAACAGATCATGATGAATGCAACAACTAAGTGTTAGATGTCATTAAGTTGACGGTCTATAAGTTGTTTGCATAAATATATCTTGTAAAGCAACAACTAAGTGTTAGATGTCAAATTGACGGTCTATAAGTTGCTTGTATAGATACATCTTGTAGAAGAAACAACTAAGTGTTAGATGTCATTAAGTTGATGGTCTATAAGTTGTTTGCTTAGATATATCTTGTAAATCAACAACTAAGTGTTAGATGTCATTGACGGTCTATGAGTTGTTTGTATAGATATATTATAGGTATTTGGTGAATATTAGGTGTTGATATTCTGTAGACCAGTACCTTATCGAGTACTTGGTGAATATCTTATGTTGGTATTCTGATAGGCCAATGCTCTTAGTGTTTGGTAAATGTCGCGGTTGATAGGTCAATACTCTAAATATCAAATGTGATCTAAGCTATCCTTCATATTGCTATATCTATTCTTATGTTTATCCTCCTTAGCTAAGAGGGAGTGTTAAGGAATGTAGCTTCATTCAGATAAAATCATTGTTATTGAATTATCAAGTACATATCGATATATATGTAATAATAATAATATGTATTATAATTACTATATATATATATATATATATATATATATATATATATATATATATATATATATATATATATATATATATATATATATATATATATATATATATATATATATATGCATATAATTTGTATATGTGGATTATTATCATATTATTATCGATCAATGAAACTTAACAGTGGGTATGCCCACATAATTATTGTATATGTACAGGACCTCTGGTCCCGGGCAAGGCTGGAGGTTTTCTCAACCCCGCTCTTTCCTACCAGCGCCTGCAGCGAGCGGGGTCACAATGTAAAATAATTTTTAATATAAATAAAAAAATTTATAGGGCTTCAGCCTTTTACCGATAAAAAAAAATTTAAAAAAATCCTAAATCTCAAAGTCATACTTTACTTACTAGGCATAATTGGGCAAAGTAAATCCTAAAAATCCCATTTGCATAATTAAATGAAAAATCAAAAATATTATATATCAATCTTATACTATGATCTAATTTATAGAGCTTGCATATTTATTTAATTGCTGTAACATTTCTTTTAATATAAAGTTTTTACACTTTTATTGAAAGAACACATTCACATGTGTAGATACACTTAATCCTGGTTAATTAGAAATTAAAGAGGATTTGTGCTTTCAAAATTTCTATTGTGTCTTATCTTACCTAACATCTCTCTTTTGCCTCTTATTCCTCACTAGTCATTTCTACCTAACCTTGCATCTCCTTCACTCTCCTTTTTCCTCTTCATCTTAGTCACTCATTATTTTGCCTCTTGATCTAGACCCTCCTTTCTTGAGGCAATTCCTTTAAAAGGAAGCTCTTCCTTGGCTCAAGGGTTCCAATCTTAATCATTTTGCATCTTAGTCCTTTTCATTCTTTCTTTCTTGCATTCTTAGAGTAATCTTGTTATTTTGAATTCCTATCTCTTAGTTTCTTTCATTATATTCTCATAGCTCTCTTGCATAATTAGTTTACTTCATATTTGAGGTCAACCTTATCAACTTCTACAATTGTTGTTTTCAATCGTTCTTTATTATTATATGTTTCCATTGTGTTTGATAGTGTGAAGAGAATTTTTTTGTATTATAGAAGTCTAATAACCTTCTCCACACTGGCCTCTTCTTTGTGGTTGAACTAAAGCATATATAATTCTTTTGCAGGCATGCTAACCAGTTTAGTTGTGGCTTCATCAAAAGAAGTTGCCCATATAGAACTTGTGTGATCTTCAAGTTTTACTTTAAGAACATATCTATAATTACAATCTGGAAAAGTAGCCACACACTTTGAACAAAACCATCTTCCTTCATTGTTCTGTTGGGCTATTTTTTTATATTGCTTACTCCCAATCTCCATGGGAAAAGGTGGATAAAAAAATTGTTTTGTCTCGATGTAAACCAAGGTTTCTTTAGCAATGCATTGTAGGGGTTTTGGTAAATCTGAAGGGCCCTGTACGATATTGGAGATTGTCTTTCAGGTTAAAAGTAGAGGTTCATCTGGAAGGTTTTTTGTTGGCATGATAAGATCATTTCCACTTTGTGCAAACCATGACTGTAGTTTTTTTGTCTCTTTAATATCAAGGTTGATATACAATTGAGAAGTACCTAGCGTACTTATCACCTTTCCATTGTATTCTACAACTCACCCATTTTCTATTGCAAGCACAATACCCTTTTGTACATGGTACATCTGTTGCAACCGTGTGCCTTCCTTTTGAGCTGATTTTCCCCACAAAGTAAAATTTATAGTGGAGGTAGACATATCTATGATTTTTAAACTCCTCGTAAGAACCTCAATTGCATCGCTTTTCTTTTTTATTGTAGAGGAAGGTTCAACACATATGAACATTTCAATCAGATCAATAGTAGTATTTGTATGTTGATTGAGGATATCTCAAATAGGGGTGAAAGAGAATTGAAGTATTGGAATTAATAGGTCATTATCACAAAGCATGAGCCTTAAATCATCTGTCAAAGTGATTTCTATCTCACTATTAAGCTTATTATAAATCTTGTTTGCAGATTTTATGGTGTTGCAAGATAATGTATATACATTCCCAGCATGAACATTTTGAAAATGGAGGTCTGCAATTGTATCAAAGTAAGTGACACAAAATTTAGTTCTCTCACTGTTAATAATATCAAAACTAAACATGTGCCCATTTCAATTCATGTTGTTGAAGTGGTGGATTTATTTCTTTACAGTCACACGACCTTGTATTAGCCACTTTGTTTGAAATGGATTCAAACTTTTGATAGGAATAATAGTAGTGGCCAGGGTGGTTTGTTTTGTAGTGATGCATGCAAGCCAAACATCATTTTTGAAGGATTTGGTTGTTTAGGTGGAGCAAGATCTCCTACATTTGTGCATGTGTCATATGAAGTTCCTACATATTCCTCTTCAAGTTTTTCTAGTTCTTTGAAGAAGAAGGTGGGGTCACCAATGATATCATGGTCTCTACATAGAACCTCTAAGTTGGAGACAACAATCCACCTATAGAACTTAATTGAATTATAATATTAGTATTGAGGTGTAAGTGCACAAGAAAATGATTACAATCCACCTATAGAATTCAATAGAATTGTAAAATCAGTATTGAGTTGTAAGTGCAGAATAAAATGGAATTGGTGTGCTGCAAGAAAGATGTAGTTGTTATAGGCTCACCTTGACTTACAAATGGTTGGAATAGTAAAACATGCTAGTTGGACAATAGAACCCCTTTTTATTGTCTCAGTTGTTAAAAGGTCATTAAACTAGCTTGGAAAGGTAGCTTTTTGTAAATGGAGACGGTCGAAGAGCTCTAATTTGTATCTAACAGTTGATGCATTTCCTTTCCTAAATGATGCAATGGAGAAAAATTGAAGTTGCGGATGTACATCTAAGTTGTCATTGTTAATAATCTTTATTGCATTTTCTTGCAAAGAGTGAGACATAGCTTAAAGGAGAGTAACATATCTATAAATTTAAATAAGTGTCAAGAGATATGTCAGTTAGAAGTAGAAGTGAGCTATTAAAAGTTGAAAGGAAAATACAATTAAAGAAAATAAAAAAATAACACACAATGGTAACAAAACATGGAAATTACGTATGTGGCCCCGTCGAATGTAAAGACATATGTAAAAGTGTGTTGGAATAGTAATCATGAACATAATTTGTTTTCCAAACAAGATGCACAATAAAATGCTTGTAATCAAATCAATTATGTGGACATCCATTATGAAAAAAAAGAGTTGGGAAAAGGTAAGTTGCAGTGATCAAACAAATGGAAGGATTAGAAAGCACACCTTCACCGTTGTATTGAATGTAAAGTTATAAAAGGACAAAAGTGAATGTCATTTTTCTATTGCATTATATAAGCTATGTTGAACACTTGTGCGAGATTATAAGGTAGTTTGAAGTAATTGAGATGTTAGTTGTGATCTTGCTCCAAGAGTGAAGTAGTGATTGAAGAATCCTATCCGATGAGAAAAGAGGTATTTCTTTGTGTTCCAACATGGTTCTATATTTTCCTTTACAAAGAAAATTATTGTTGGCATTATGGACACTCTTATATTTATCAAAATTATTAACAAATAGAGGTCATATTTTAGGATGCATCCTATGAACATAGTGGAGAGTGATCCTGTGGGTGCTTTATCTTTGATACCCCATGGTGTGTTTTTGACTAAAGAAATAAAATCATTTATCCATTGTAAGGTTTAAGATCTTGGTTCCAATTCTATCTTCAATGCATATATGCCAAATTGTGCAATGGCTTTGGATTGAAGGGAGAATACAAGAATTTTGTACAAAAGGGTAAAAGCACAATAAGTTGTCACCCTTTTACAAAGGAAAAGGCTAACAAAATCAAAGTTGTTCAACTTCAATAGTATAAAAATGACATTTATGTTTGGAATTTGAAGATGATGTAAACTAATTAAATGTGATAAAATGGATGAAGTCTATGATTAATATTTTTAATAATTTTTTTGAAGTAGAATTGATATGTTTTTTTAATTTTTAAAAATAATTTTTTAGTTGCTAAAAAATGTTGAAAATTAGGGGTCTAGTTCCCACCAAAAAATTATATGTAAATAAACATTTTTTCCCCTAATTTCAAAATCTGTCATAGGTGACATACATAGCTAGTGCATGAAGAAATAAAAATTGGTTTGTGACCTATATTTTCTCTTTTATTTAACAATTCAAATTCCAACTCATTGAAATTGACAGTTTTCATCTCGCAACATATTTTTCATAAGAAATCTATCCCAATCAAAAAAAGAAATATAGATTCTTGAAGAGGACTCTCTCCTCTAGTGCACCATGTATTTTTTAAATTTATTTAATATGATTTAATATTTTTTCTTTCTCTGAATCAACATCTCCTTGACTTTTAAAATACCTACTTGTAATATTTTCTAATTACAATAAACTATGTCTAATTAAAACACTATAAAATCTATATGAGGATATTCTTGGCTCTGATCTCTACAAAAGGGTATTTTTTTATTTTAAAAAAAATATCATTAAAAATATTAGGAGTTATTGAAATGACACTTTTCTGAAATAATTTTATTTTTATGGTAATTGGACCTAAAGTGGTATAAAACATGCATTTAATAGATATTTCCAATTGGAAAACTTAAAGAACTTATCTAAGTTAGCCACAATGAATCTAGCTAGACCATATGTTTGACCAAAATTAATTTTTAGTTAGGAATACTAAAATTCAACTCTGTTGATAAGTTAGCCTAAAAGGTGACACTTGATTGTGCTTTTACCCATAAAGGTTTCACCTATATTGTTGACCTACCTGATGATCTTGAATTCAAATGGATAAGATATATGTTGAGTTGAGTGCATGATAAATTTATCTAGTTAGATAGGGTGTACAAGATAACTAAGGAGATAATTCACATAGTAATTGGTTTGTGTGCAACCGACAGCTTGCCTATTTTGAGGATGATCCTTCTACATGAAGTTACACATCTAACAATGTCAAGAAAATATTAGTAGGTCATAAAAATATTTGATATAAAAGATATCAAGGTCAAGTTTGCATCTATGTTAATCGGTTATGAAGTATATCAATCGAGATGATTGATCAATGTGCCTAGTGGTGGAATTCAAACTACATATTGGATGGTGAAGGACAATGAACAGTATGACCTATGTAAGGTCATGATAAGTCAGTTATTTGTGAATATGGAGAGAATCAAGAAGGATAAGATATAAGTTTTCAAGTATGACCCAGTCTTGGTATTTATATTTTTCTATTTTCAAAATCATTTTAATGGTATCGGTAATGTTCAGTGGTCAACCGACAAACTGGTAGCGCTGCAAATTAAGGAATGTATACGGATGTTAGGAAATAAATTTACTAGTGCTATGTGGGGTGATTTCAAATATTTTTAAAAATGAATGCATGAGAGGGAAATGATCCCAACCGACATTGTGAAGAATTACAAAGAGGACATTTATTTTATTATGGATACTAATACATGTAGAATATAGGTGGTACAACCAAGAACTTCTTGGGATCTACTGATGGGATATGAGGTAAATGGTGATATATTATCAGGCCATGCTAATGAGTTAGTATCCAAATTGATTGATGCAAGTACTCCTAGGTTTGGAAATTATGAAGAAATCTATTTGAAAATATACTAACAGCTAATGGAACTGGTGATGTCTCAAAGAAGAGTGAGGAAAAGACTTGATGACCTAGCTAAGAAGAGTGGAATTACCAAAGAAAATGATGGATAAGATAATGAATAAGATGGTAAGTGAAGAAGTTGGTACTTCTAGTACCGATGGAGAAAAAGTAGGGGTAGAGGTTGTATCTTCTACAATTGATAAGGCTATAGGAAGAGAAAATAGAAGTTCCATAGTGATAAAGGAAAATCATTCTCCTGTTACTAGAACACAATCAAGGAGGAATTTAAAAACCATTCAAACTAAAGTAGTAGTGGGTAAGGACAAGGAGAAGAGACCTAAAGCTGAGCAGAGAACTTACAAGATAAATAAGGGTGTAACTCATGGCTACAAAGAGACAAAAAGAAAGAGTAAGAAGAAAGATATAGTAGAGGAGGGTATGTGCAAGATCATGAGGGGCCAAAAAGTGGCGATGTGAAAAATATTCACTTTTCACTTGTCCAAAAGCGCATGAAAGCGTTTGTTGACTTTTTAGTAGGCCTAGGTGTCAGTACACCTGGGAAAACCTGCCACCAAAGCACAGGCCTAATCGGGTACCCTATAAAATATCAGGTACCTGATAAAATATTGGGTACCTGATATCATATCAGGTACCCGATAATTGTGGCATAAATATGAAACCTGCGAGCCCTTTTCTTCATTTCCTTGCGCGATTTTTTTAATTTCTTTCAGCGATTTTCATATACCCGATATATTTTTAGGTACCTGATATTGGAAACAACAAATTTGACTCCAAGCATATTCGGTAAGTAGTTATTTTTATATTTTTATTAATTTAGTTTATTTTCATGCTAAATATAGCATTTTTTTAAAAAATAGGGTTTTGTATTTATATTTCTAATAATATATGAAATTAGATTGAAGTTTAGATTTTTTTTTTATTTAATCAGGCATGGCTGACAACAATGAAGAAAATAACCCTCCCACACCAAATAACGATCCTGAAAACAATCCCCCATATCTAAACCCTAAATCTTTACAAGATTTGGTACAAGAAAATTTGAACACAATACAAGGTTTCCAAAACACGTAGCAAAATATACCTACATTAGGTCCCATGCTTGCCAAACTAAATAAAATTGTTGGAAATATTGACACACTCACGTAGCAACATAATGCTGCTCTCCATTGGCGTGATGATATGCACGCTTAATTTGATGACGGGCTTGACCATGATGGGATTGCGGCCCTTAATATAACTAAGGAAGATATAGCCGCCCTTTTTGTCGATCCTAAAATAGGAATACCAGTTGATCCCAAAAAGCCCAAATTATCAATAAAATGGTGCACAAATGAAGCAATGTGCACAAATATTTGGGATCGCTGGTGGATGGTTTTTGATAAACCACCCCATAGCAATTTGGAGGTCCCATTTTATTTCATTAAAAAATTGTATGCTGAGTTTGTGCTTGGTCACCATGTTGATTATTGGAGTATGAGGCCCAACATTGGCGTAGGCAGAGGATCTCCTCAGACTAGGCCATCTGCCCAGTGCTAAAAGGCCACTACCTTTGTCTAACCCACTGATGTCGCACCCCCTCCTCCAATGCAGAATCCCGATATCATTGCAGAGGCTGCCTCACAGACTATTAGGGCCATTCATTTACTGAGTGATCAGTTTATCACACAGACCAGGTCAGTGTTGCCTCTTGTAGATGATGCTGGCACATCGACATCTCATCAGAGTTCACATGTATGCGAGCCCCATATTTGCATTATGTGCAGGCATACGTGTCTTAGACCACTTACTGATTCTGATACATATCAATTTCATGATATTGATGAGGAGGATACAAGAGATGCAGTTGCAAAGGCTGTGACACCTCATGGAACATCTACATCTCATGAGAGTGCTCAAGAGGTGCACGTAGAGCCATTGACTCCTGTTGATATGGTAAGAGTAAACATTATAAATAAATTTGTCATATGACTTCTTTAATTTTAAAATAATTTATTTATTTAGATTATTTTTAATGATTGCATGCACTTATGTATATATATTTTTTCCATTTATGTTTAGTTGATGACACAGGAGGAGGTGAGACAGGTGGATGAGTCCACACTTTCGGCCATTTCATTTGGCCTTGATGACTATACGATATATTATAAATTATGTACCCATTAGTTTTTTTATATCATTTGGTGTACATGCTTAAATCTCTATCAATTAGAGCAATAAAATTCATACATTTACTAATATATATTGTCATCTTATTGTGTTCTTGCAGGCTACAGCTGATGTTAGTGGGGGGCATGAGGGGGTTCCTTCATTAGGTGTCAACAAAGGAAAGGTAGTTAATTGTTTAAGATTAATTATGCATGGATATGTATGCCACTTGTGTGTAGTAATAAATATTTTACTTGCACTTTATTGTATAGGGTATCGCTATTGATGATGTCCTGACACCGGTTCGATAGCGTAGGGTTACAAGTGTCTCGATTCGGAGTGATAGCCCAATTGTACATAGACTTTTACATATTATTATTTTTATTTTGTTGCCAGGGTTGCTATGATTAAGTACATTGATATATAATTGACAATCTTTTTACTCTCATAGGTTACTCCAACTGTGAGGGATGGCCCATGAGAATCTTTCGTTTCTTTTTTGACCTAGCCCACTATTCTAGAGGAGGGATCACCAGATGTAAGTTTTAATTTTAGTTCAATCAATTTGTAATTTTATTATGCTATCATCCTATTTTGTAGATTTATTACTCTATGTTGCACCACTCTACTAATCTCATTATTGCAAATATATATTTATAGGCCAGAGTTGGTATTGATGGCATGGTGCCTTCGCTACCCAGGACTTATGCTAGGACACCTGATCATGGTAGGTGATCAAGAGACCAGGTACAAATATTTGTATTCAGTTATAATTTTAATTAAATTAGTGTTTGAATTATATATATATATATATATATATATATATATATATATATATATATATATATATATATATATATATATATATATATATATATATATATATATATATATATATATATATATATATATATATATATATATATATATATATATATATATATATATATATATATATATATATATATATATATATATATATATCTGTGTGTGTGTGTGTGTGTGTGTACAAATCATATAAAGTAAGCAATCTAACTTTGGTTTGAACTCATTTTTTATGCAAGATCAATCAGAGCCCAACACTTCTTCAAAGAGACTACATTTTGATGATCCCCCTAAAACATAGGATGCAATTTTAGTTTTGTGGTCATTTAGAGATGACACTTGACACATTTTGAGATGGCATATATGCCACATTGTACACCTTAAAATATTGATTTTGTAGACATTTTTAAATGGCATGTGCCATATTTATATATGTACATACTTTTGATACATTTGATACATATATAGAACATGTTCATTTATATGTTATATTTGCGTCATCTTTTGTATATACATATTTATTATTCATGCTTATGGAATTCAATGGTGAAGTTATATCTCATACTTGCATTGCTAATTTCACATATTATTGAACTTTCAATGCTTTTTGTTCACACTTATAATAATTTTAACTGCTATCAATAATGTTTCAATATCATCGTGTATGTAGGAGCCTTCATTTCATGCTATAAAAAATCTCCATTATCGTATAAGATTATGGTCTTCATTTCCAATCTTTGATATTACCATTGATAGATATGACATGTGACTATTGACTATTGACTTTTCCCTCAGACTTACAAAAACACATCTCTTGAATATATCGTGTCTCAAATGTTCATTGAATGATTTTAATAATGCCTTCGAACTATGCTCAGCATTGTGTATATTTATTTTTTATTACTGCATGGCTCCTTCGAATGTCTTTATACTCATATGTTTAATCAATCTTTAACTCTTGTTCTGTTCACTTCATTTGATGAAGTTGTTGCTTCATGGGTTGATTATTGCTGACTGGACATTCATGATGAGTTTTACTTTACCGCCTCTTGTAATATTTTTCCAAATAATATGTTTATTGTCATCTTTGTAATATGCTGCATTTGTTAACATCTACGAGGAAATGAAATTTATTTGGGTTGACTTTGATCATTAATTGTTGGTGTGTATACTTCACTCCATTCGAATGCTAATATGATGCTTAATGTTCCAACGTTGCCAAGTTGCATAGTTGTCGACACTATTTATTCAATAGTCTTTGCTATATGTCTTAGTTTTTATCTCCACTTAATAGTATGTGTTTGTATATCTTGTGAGAAACCAAAAAACCTTCAATGACATCAATGACAACCTTATCAAATCTCCAACATTATTTCGCAAATGGAGGCCCTAATTTTTGTAAAAAATTAAGGCTCCATCAGGTGGAACGAGGCTGTCACTGGTGTTTACCTGGCCAACTGAAGCTGATGGAGTAGAAGGTTCAATGCCAGGTTAGACGGTTTGAAAGATACGCTATTGAGCCACTTTCAACTTACCCTCACTGCAAGTTTTGGCTTCGACTAAGATCTCCTTGCCAAATGCAAATGAAGTCGAATCACCCAAAATTGAGAGAGGTTATTGTAGACCTTGAAAACACAATCCCATAGCACCTAACAATTTTTTGATACCTCTCATGAGCTCTAAGATACGAGCCTCGGAAGATCACTGCCTCGGAAGATCACTGCCCAATCGTGCTTAGTGCACCTTGGGGTCACTTCAGTCAAGCATGGTCGGGAGTGTTCCGGTGACTCTGTGGGCAGAATGGGGTTGTCACTGGCATTTACCCAGCCAACCGGATCTGATGGAGTAGACAATTCAATGCCAGGTCAGATGGTTTGAAAGATATGCTACTAAGCGAATTTCAACTGACCCTCACTAAAAGTTTTGGCATTGATTGAGATTGCCTTGTGAAATGTAAACGAAGTTGAATCACCCAAAATTGAGAGAGATAATTGTAGACCTCAAAAACATGATCCCATAGCACCTAATGGTTTGTCGATACCTCTCACGAGGTCTGAGATATGAGCCCTGGAAGATCACTACCCAATCATGCTTAGTGCACCTTGGGGTCACTTTGGTCGAGTGTGGTCACAACCATTCCAATGACTCTATGGGCAAAATGGGGTTGTCACTGGTGTTTACCCAGCCAACTAGAGCTGATCGATTAGATGGTTTGAAAGATATGCTTCTGAGCGGATTTCAACTTACCCTCATTGTAAGTTTTGGCATTAACTGAGATTGCTTTGCCAAATGCAAATGAAGTCGAATCACCCAAAACTAAGAGAGGTTATTGTAGACCTCAAAAACATGATCTTGTAGCACCTAATGGTTTTTCAATACCTCTCACAAGGTCTGAGATATGAGCCTCGGAAGATCGCTGCCCAATAGTGCTTAGTGCACCTTGGAGTCACTTCGGTCGAGCGTGGTTGCGAGCATTCCGATGACTCTGTGGGTAGACCAAGGTTTTCACTAGTGTTTAACCATCCAACTAGAACTGATGGTTTGATGCCAGGTCAGATGGTTTGAAAGATACACTGCTAAGCGGATTTCAACTGACCCTCACTGCAAGTTTTAGCATCGAATGCGATCGCCTTACCAAATACAAATGAAGTCGAATCACCCAAAACTGAGAGATGTTATTGTAGACCTTGAATAAAAAATCTCATAGCACCTAATGGTTTGTTGATGCCTCTCATGAGCTCTAAGATATGAGCCCTGAAAGATCACTGCCCAATCATGCTTAGTGCACCTTGGGGTCACTTCGGTCAAGCGTGGTCGTGAGCGTTCAGATGACTCTGTGGGAAGAATAGGGTTTTCACTGGTGTTTACCCAGCCAATTGGAGCTGATGGAGTAGACAGTTTAATGCTAGGTCAGACGGTTTGAAATCTATGCTATTGAGCCACTTTTAACTGACCCTCACTGCAAGTTTTAGCATCGACTGAGATTGCCCTACCAAATGTAAATGAAGTCGAATCAGCCAAAACTAAGAGAGGTTATTGTAGACATCAAAAACATGATCTTGTAGTACCTAATGGTTTGTCAATACCTCTCATGAGCTCCAAGATACGAGCCCTGAAAGATCACTGCCCAATTGTGCTTAGTGCACCTTGGGGTCACTTCAGTCGAGCGTGGTCGCGAGCATTCTGATGACTCTATGGGAAGAATGGGGTTGTCATTGGCATTTACCTAGCCAACCAGAATTGATGGAGTAGATAGTTCGATGCCAAGTCAAACAGTTTGAAAGATACGCTTCTAAGTGGATTTCAACTAACCCTCACTGCAAGTTTTGGCATCAACTGAGATTTCCCTGCCAAATGCAAACAAAGTCAAATCACCCAAAACTGAGAGAATTTATTGTAGACCTCAAAAACATGATCCTATAGCACCTGATAGTTTGTCAATATCTCTCACAAGGTCCAAGATATGATCCCCGAAAGATCATTGCCCAATCATGCTTAGTGCACATTGGGGTCACTTCCGTCGAGCATGGTCACGATCCTTCTGATGACTCTATGGGAAGAATAGGGTTGTCACTAGCATTTATCCAGCCAACCAGAGGTGATGGAGCAGATGGTTTGATGATAGGTTAGATGGTTTGAAAGATACATTGTTGAGCGGATTTCAACTAACCCTCACTGCAAATTTTGGCATTGACTGAGATTGCCCTGCCAAATGCAAATGAAATCAAATTGCCCAAAACCAAGAGAGGTTATTGTAGACCTCAAAAACATGATCCTATAGCACCTAAAAACTTGTTGATACCTCTCATGAGGTCCAAGATATGATCCCCAGAAGATCATTACCCAATTGTGCTTAGTGAACCTTGGGGTCACCTCGGTCGAGCGTGGTCACGAGCGTTCCGATGACTCTGTGGGTAGAACGGGGTTGTCACTGGTGTTTACCCATCCAATCAAAGCTGATGGAGTAGATAGTTCAATGGTAGGTCAAATGGTTTGTAAGATACGTTGCTGAGTGGATTTCAACTGACCCTCAATGCAAGTTTTGGCGTCGACTAAGATTGCCCTACCAAATGCAAACAAAGTCGAATCACCCAAAACTGAGAGAGGTCATTGTAGACCTCAAAAACATGATCTTGTTGCACCTGATGGTTTGTTGATACCTCTAAGAAGCTCTATGATATGAGCCCCAGAAGATCATTGCCCAATTGTGCTTAGTGCACCTTGGGGTCACTTCAGTTGAGCATGATCATGAGAATTTCGATGACTCTATGGGAAAAATGGGGATGTCACTGGCATTTACCCGACCAACCAAAGTTGATGGAGTAGATGGTTCAATCCCAGGTCAAACGGTTTGAAAGATACGCTGCTGAGCGGATTTCAATTGACCCTCACTGCAAGTTTTGGCATCGACTGAGATTTCCCTGCCAAATGCAAACAAAGTTGAATCACCCAAAACTAAGAGAGGTTATTGTAGACCTCAAAAACATGATCCTATAGCACCTGATGGTTTGTTTGAAATGAAAAAAAGTAATATCATTAAAGCATTATAAACAACAATCAAACATGTAAGAATTGAAACCATGCAAATGACATAAGTAAATGACATGTAAGATCCCTTCTTGGCACTATTGGCCACCCATACATGATTTTGGTCATAAGTCATTATCAAGATTTTTAGGACATTTAACTTTTAAATCAAATTCATTGTTACAAATTTCCATTATAGGCTTCAAAAGATCTCAATTAACCATTAAGGATCCTTTTGCCCTTCTATCTCTAATTGGATCCATGGTGAGCGTAGGCATCTTCATAGGTGCTCCTGCACAAGTTACAATCCACATACAAAATCAAAATTATTGACTCAAAATACAATCTAAGAAAGGTGAATTTAATGTATTGAAATTAAGCTTAACGAACTTAGAAAACAATTCACTAAGTCAAGTGTTCCTAAAGGGTCATCTCTTTGCTTCAGGGTCTCCAATAGTGCTTCATGATCAGTAGTACTAATAGTCTAAATTTCTTTTGTCTTTGGTCTTCCTTGATGCTTTGAAAACTTGACATTTGTTGCTATAACAAGGTGTGAATACATGATAATAGTTTTTTGCTTCTCATAGTCTTCAAATGTAGGAATTCAATTCTTTCTAATCATGTATGTTCTCGAAACAACAACTGAACCAGTAGGATATGCGAACCCATCACCATTTGTCATCAGTTGTACAAGCTTATGTTTACCTTGTACACAATGTGCTAACCAATAATCTGGCCTCTCATCATTCCCCTATGGTGCAACCAATGCAAAAACATCTCTTGGCTTCAAAAGATCTAAAAGATGGTCATAGGCAACTGAAGTGTCCATGTCATCATTTCTTATAGAGAGTGTCAAAGATAAAGTAGTTAGATACTATGGAACCCATGTATCCACCCACTCACTTGACTCACAATGATCCCAATCATACTGAAAATACATGGGGCAAAAACAAGCCAACTCTCATGTCTAAATGGTCCATGTAGTACTATTGGAGCTTCAGAATGAATGCATTTTTGAAGAGTCTTTCACTGTTTGACAATCCAATCTATCTCCTATAGTTCCCTCCTCAACCAACCAAAAGAATCTATGCACTGTAGAATTAAGAGTCCCCCCCTATGGAAATGCTAAATTACACCAATGAAAAATAGAACAAGCATCAAGAAGTATAGCACCTAAAATCCTCAATTGCTCCTTAACTAGAGCTCTCTTCACACATGCTCCTGATCCATCATGCTCCCCTTTCCCATGCCCTGACTCAAAAAAACTCCAAATATGAGGTACACCTCTCTCCACATGCATTCTACACAACCAATAAAACATTTTGGCATTCTTAAATTAATCGGTGCAATTATCCGACCAAATGAGATGCCTATCCATAGTAATACCATTTTCCTGTAAGAAGTCAAAATAGTTCTGGAAATAATGTTGAACAAACTCAAGAGAGTGAGACCTGTCGTTGCTCATATAAAAATGGTACTCTAATTATCTTTCACTCATCTTTTGTGCTATCAAGGGAATGTCTATATGTGATGTGCACAAAAATAGCAACTTGAATGGAATTGTAATATTGAGCTTGAGTCTCATTTTGGGGCTACAATGTATAGTTCTCCGCAAAGTCTACAACGGATATAATAGTTCCAATGGGGAAAGTGTCCTTACATGTCCTGAATTGTTGATCCAACCATTGAGACCTGTGACTATGCCTTGCATACTTGTAAAAAAGATTTATCTTGAAATCTGAGATAAAATCAGCAACATTATATTCTTTTGCAACTGACTCACATCTAGAGCCTTCACCTCCATCCTTCAATGTATATTTCACCATTTCATATACCTTTTTTTGGATGAGTGTCTTTCCAAAATTGTGTTCCAAACCCTCATGAAAACATGTTCTAAACTTGAACAAGCCACCACATTTTGAGCACTTGGCATTTAAGAAATCTTTTTTATAAAATAAACAACCATCATCTCTATGACATAAAAATTGATCTAGTAAGTCTCTTGATGATTTGGGAAGACCACTTGCACCACAATCCTCTCGCATTTCATTAGTATGCAAAGTAGAATGAATAGACCGTAACAATTCATGATGCATTGAAAACTCAACATGATATTTGCAACAACATGTATTTTGAATCTTAAGGGGTACACAAAAAAATGGCTTCATGGATTCAAAAGACCTTTGTGATATTTTCAATGTTGGATGTGTCTCACAAAAATTTTTATACAACATTGTTTGACTTACCTCCTCATAATGTTTAGGATGTGGAGTGCGGTCTCAATTGCCAACTATCAACTTCAAGACATCCTTCACATTTGGTGACACTCTTGAGTTAACATCCCAAAATTGTTGAATTTCATCCTTGACAACATCTGTTAGCTTCTTATCAAAATTTGGAAGTCTCCCACCATAAGCCCATGTATCAATTTGAAGCGGATCATCAAGTCTTTCTCTTCTTGCAAGTTCTCTACCCAAAGTTTTATGGTCTATATTGAAGTCAACACAAGTTTGTCTCATCAAAAGAGCCTTTCTCAACTGATGACTTACTAAGGAGGTTGTAATAATCCTCCAAGCAACTATCTTGTCTTTATCTCTGCTAGTCTTCCCAATGCTATTGAGAGCATTGAAAATATTCTTCACAACAATGGTATTTCTCTCCATTTTCTTGTTCACGTGAATCTTCAATTTCACAAGCACAGGTCTCATCTTTTGCATCTTTAACAACTGCACATAAATTTTACATTGCTCACCCAATGTCTTATTTCTAAAAAATTGATCATAAAGTCTTGAAGCCCACAACCTGACGGTTCTATGTGGCCTCTTTCCTTCCCAATTATTCATAATGTTCTCCTTAATTTCAATTAACCATTTAGGTCTTCCTGAAAGCCCCGAATTTGAAGTTTGATCATCTTTATGGAAAGGGAATTCATTTCGCATATATGGAGGAGATGTGTAATGTTCATGTGGCTCTTGTGCAAGATTTTCATTCCCCAAATCTACATTTTCAATCTCCATTTGTACATTTTCAAATTCAACACCCTCTTCATTTACAACTACATTTACAGGGTCCGATTGATTAATATTTAACATACCTTCTCTCCTTCTTCAGTGATTTTCCTTAGCTTTTTCCCTATATGCTTGAATTTCTTCATCCGTCAGCTTCTTCTTGTGTTTAGCCTTTCGACGACTGCTGCTTCCCATGGTGAGACCAAAAGTCAGCAAAAATTAAACAATGGGCCCCAAATCACGTGTTTTTTTTCCGCTATGCGTGCAAAAATAATAAAGTCTCATGGTTGTCTAGTTTGTGGGGACAAGGAATATTTTCGTCAAATAATGCCTATCAAAAATTGGGTATCTGATTTTATATCGGGTACCTGATATTTCTAGGCAGATTTCAAAAAGGGCAGGAGCAAATGAAAAAAATTGAACTTTTACATATCAATTGGGGTATATAATATATAAAATGTATATTATATATATACTAATATATTATAATATACTAATGCATTATAAAATATATAATGTATATTATACATATACTAATGTATAATATGTACTAATGTATAATATGTATATTATATATACTAATCTATATAATATATATATATAATACATATTATATATATAATGTATTTGATAATGCTTACTAGGACCCCTTGTAATTTCGGTGGTCTGAATATATACTAAATAAGTAGATGTTATCATCTGTCCTAGAATCTAGTAAGTTAGAACCCTTATGAAGTCCCCATGACCCCTAGGAAGTCCTCACGACCCCTAGGGGTCCTAGTACGTGTTATCACATGTTAGGACCCATAGGGAGTCCCCATGACCCCTTTTGACACATTTGAATGCTCAAGTGTGTCTTACAGGGTATTAAGACCCCTTAAGACACAATTGAGCATTCAAATGTGTCAAACAGGGTCAACGGGTCATGGAGATCCCTTAAGACCACTTAAGACATAGTTGAGCATTCAAAAGTGTCAAAAGAGGTCATGGGGACTCCCTAGGGGTCCTAGTATGCATTATCACATGTTTGAAACCCTAGGAAGTCCCCATGACCCCTTTTGACACATTTGAATGCTCAAGTGTGTCTTAAGGGGTATTAAGACCCCTTAAAACACACTTGAGCATTCAAATGTGTCAAAAGGGCTCATGGAACTCTTTAGTGGTCCTAGTATGCATTATCATGTGTTAGGACCCCTAGGGAGTCCCCATGAACCCTTTTGACACATTTGAATGCTCAAGTGTGTCTTAAGGGGTATTAAGACCCCTTAAGACACACTTGATCATTCAAATGTGTCAAAAGGGGTCATGCGAACTCCCTAGGGGTCCTAGTATGTGTTATCACATGTTAGTACCCTTAGGGAGTCCCCATGACCCCTTTTAACACATTTGAACACTCAAGTGTGTCTTAAGGGGTCTTAATACCCCTTAAGATACACTTGAGCCTTCAAATGTGTCCAAATGGGTCATGGGGACTCCCTAGGGGTCCTACTATGTGTTATCATAGGTTAGGACCCTTAGGGAGTCCCCATGACCCCTTTTGACACATTTGAATGCTCAAGTGTCTCTTAAGGGGTATTTATACCCCTTAAGACACACTTCAACCTTCAAATGTGTAAAAAGGGGTCATGGGGTCATGGGGACCCCTTAAGACCCCTTAAGACACAAGTGAGCAATCAAATGTGTCAAAAGGGGTCATGGGAACTCTCTAGGGGTCCTAGTACATGTTATCACCCGTTAGGACCCCTAGGGAGTCCCCATCACCCCTTTTGACACATTTGAATGCTCAAGTGTGTCTTAAGGGGTCTTAATACCACTTAAGACACACTTGAGCCTTCAAATGTGTCAAAATAGGTCATGGGGACTCCCTAGGCATCCCAGTATGCATTATCATGCATTAGGATCCCTAGGGAGTTCCCATGACCCCTTTTGACACATTTGAATGCTCAAGTGTGTCTTAAGGGGTCTTTATACCCCTTAAGACACACTTGAGCCTTCAAATGTGTCAAAAGGGGTCATGAGGTCATGGGGACCCCTTAAGAACCATTAAGATATAGTTGAGCATTAAAATGTGTCAAAAAGGGTCATGGGGACTCCCTAGGGGTCCTAGTATGTGTTACCACATGTTAGTTCCCCTAGGGAGTCCCCATGACCCCTTTTGTCACATTTGAATGCTCAAGTGTGTCTTAAGGGGTATTAAGACAACTTAAAACACACTTAAGAATTCAAATGTGTTGAAAGCGGTCATGGGGACCTTTTAGGGGTCATAGTACATGTTATGATGCATTAGGACCCCTAGGGAGTCCCCATGACCCTTTTTGACACATTTGAATGCTCAAGTGTGTCTTATGATGCATTAGGACCCCTAGGGAGTCCCCATGACCCCTTTTGACACATTTGAATGCTCAAGTGTGTCTTAAGGGGTGTTAAGACCCCTTAAGACACACTTGAGCATTCAAATGTGTCAAAAGGGGTCATGGGAACTCCCTAGGGGTCCTAGTACGCGGTATCACATGTTAGGACCACTAGGGAGTCCCCACGACCCCTTTTGAAACATTTGAATGCTCAAGTGTGTTTTAAAGGGTCTTAACACCCCTTAAGAAACACTTGAGCCTTCAAATATTTCAAAATGGGTCATGGGGACCCCCTAGGTGTTGTAGAACATGTTATCTTGCATTAGGACCCCTAGGGAGTCCCCATGACCCCTTTTGACAAATTTGAATGCTCAATTGTGTCTTAAGGGGTCTTTATACACCTTAAGACACACTTGAGTGTTCAAATGTTTTAGAAGGGGTCATGGGAACTCTTTAGGGGTCCTAGTATGCCTTATCATGCGTTACGACCCCTAGGGAGTCCCCATGACCCCTTTTGACACATTTGAATGCTCAAGTGTGTCTTAAGGGGTATTAAGACCTCTTAAGACACACTTGAGCATTCAAATGTGTCAAAATGGGTCTTTAGACCCCGTAAGACACACTTGAGCATTCAAATGTGTCAAAAGGGGTCATGGGGACTACCTAGGGGTCCTAACATGTGATAACACATACTAGGACTGCTAGGGAGTCCCCATGACCCCTTTTGACATGTTTGAATGCTCAAGTGTGTCTTAAGGTGTATTAATACCCCATAAGACACACTTTAGCATTAAAATGTCTCAAAAGGGGTCATGGGGACTCCTTAGGGGTCCTACTCACTTTATCAAGTGTTAGAACCCCTAGGAAGTCTGCATGACCCCTTTTGACACATTTGAATGCTCAATTGCATCTTAAGGTGTATTAAGACCACTTAAGACACACTTGATCATTCAAATGTGTCAAAAGGGGTCATGGGGACACCCTAGGGGTCCTAAGACTGGATAACTCATACTAGGACCCCTAGGAAGTCCCCATGACACATTTTGACACATTTGAATGCTCAAGTGTGTCTTAAGGGGTTTCAAGACAAACTTGAGCATTCAAATATGTCAAAAGGTGTGATGGGGATGCCCTAGGGGTCCTAGTACATGTTATCAAGTGTTATGACCCCTAGCAACTCCCCATGACCAACTTTCACACATTCGAATGCTCAAGTGTGTCTTAATGGGTCTTAATACCCCTCACGATACACTTGAGAACTCAAATGTGTCAAAAGAGGTCATGGGGACCTCCTAGGGGTCCTAATGCTTGATAAAGCATCCTAGGACCCCTAGGGAGTCCCCCTGACCCCTTTTGACACATTCGAATGCTCAAGTGTGTCTTAAGGGGTCTTAAGACCACTTTTGACACATTTGAATGCTCAAGTGTGTCTTAAGGGGTCTTAAAACCCCTTAAGACACACTTGAGCATTCAAATGTATCAAAAGGGGTCATGGGGAATCCCAAGGGGTCTTAACACTTGATAAGGCATACTTGGACCCCTACGGAGTACCCATCACCCCTTTTGACACATTTGAATGCTCAAGTGTGTCTTAAGGGGTATTAAGACCCCTTAAGACACACTTGAGCATTGAAATGTGTCAAAAGAGGTCATGGTGACTCCCTAGGGGTCCTAGTACACCTTATCATGCATTACGACCCCTAGGGAGTCCCCATGACCCCTTTTGACATATTTGAATGCTCAAGTGTGTCTTAAGGGGTCTTAAGACCCCTTAAGACACACTTGAGAGTTCTAATGTGTCAAAAGAGGTCTTAAGACCCCTTAAGAAACACTTGAGCCTTCAAATGTGTCAAAAGGGGTCACAGGGACCACTTAAGATCCCTTAAGACAAACATGAGCATTCAAATGAGTCAAAAGGGGACATGGGGACTCCCTAGGTGTCCTAGTATGTGTTATCACATGTTAGGACCTCTAGGGACTCCCCATGAGCCCTTTCGACACATTTGAAAGCTAAATTGTGTCTTAAGGGGTATTAAGAACCCTTAAGACAAACTTAAGCATTCAAATGTCTCAAAAGGAGTCACGGGGACTCTTTAGGGGTCCTAGTACATGTTATCATGCATAGGACCCCTAGGGAGTCCCCATGAAACCTTTTGACACATTTGAATGGTCAAGTGTGTCTTAATAGGTATTAAGACACCTTAAGACACACTTGAGCATTCAAATGTGTCGAAAGGGGTCATGCAGACTCCCTAGGGGTCCTAGTATGTATTATCGCATGTTAGCACCCCTAGGGAGTCCCCATGACCCCTTTTCACACATTTGAACACTAAAGTGTGGCTTAAGGGGTCTTAATACCCATTAAGACACACTTGAGCCTTCAAATGTGTCAAAAAGGGTCATGGGCACTCCCTAGGGGTCCTACTATGCGTTTTCATGGGTTAGGACCCCTAAGGAGTTCCCATGACCCCTTTTGACACATTTGAATGCTCAAGTGTGTCTTAACGGGTATTTATACCCCTTAAGACACACTTGAGCCTTCAAATGTTTAAAAAGGGGTCATGGGGTCATGGGAACCCCTTAAGACCCCTTAAGACACACTTGTGCAATCAAATGTGTCAAAAGGGGTCATGGGGACTCCCTAGGGGTCCTAGTCCCCGTTGTCACCTGTTAGGACCCATAGGGAGTCCCCATGACCCCTTTTGACACATTTGAATGATCAATTGTGTCTTAAGGTGTATTAAGACCACTCAAGACACACTTGAGCATTCAAATGTGTCACAAGGGGTCATGGGGACTCCTTAGGGGTCCTAAGACTTGATAACACATACTAGGACCCCTAGGGAGTCCCCATGACACCTTTTGAAAAATTTGAATGCTCAAGTGTGTCTTAAGGTGTCTTAAGACACACTTGAGCATTCAAATGTGTCAAAAGGTGTCATGGGGACTCCCTAGGGGTCATAGTATGCGTTATCAAGTGTTAGGACCCCTAGCGACTCCCCATGACCCATTTTCACACATTTGAATGCTCAAGTGTGTCTTAATGGGTCTTAATACCCCTTAAGATACACTTGAGAATTTAGATGTGGGAAAAGGCATCATGGGGACTTCCTAGGGGTCCTAATGCTTGATAATTCATGCTAGGACCCCTAGGGAGACCCCATGACCCCTTTTGACACATTTGAATGCTCAAGTGTGTTTTAAGGGGTCTTAAGACCACTTAAGACACACTTGAGACTTCTAATGTGTCAAAAGGGATCTTAAGATCCCTTAAGAAACACTTGAGCCTTCAAATGTGTCAAAAGGGGTCACAGAGACCCCTTAAGACCCCTTAAGACACTTGAGCATTCAAATGTGTCAAAAGGGGTCTTGGGGACTCCCTAGGGGTCCTAGTACGTGTTATCATGCGTTAAGACCTCTAGGGAGTCCCCATGTCCCCTTTCAAAATATTTGAAAGCTCAAGTGTCTCTTGATTGGTATTAAGACCCCTTAAGACACACTTAAGCATTCAAATGTCTCAAAAGGAGTCATGGGGACTCTTTAGGGGTCCTAGTATGCGCTATAACGTATTAGGACCCCTAGGGAGTCCCCATGATCCCTTTTCATATATTTGAATTCTCAAGTGTGTCTTAAGGGGTATTAAGACCCCTTAAGACACAGTTGAGCATTAAAATGTCTCAAAATGGGTCATGGGGACTCCCTACAAGTCCTAGTACACATTATCACATGTTAGGACCCCTAGGGAGTCCCCATGACCCCTTTTGACACATTTGAAAACTCAAGTGTGTCTTAAGGTGTCTTAATACCCCTTAAGACACACTTGAGCCTTCAAATGTGTCAAAAGGGGTCATGGGGACTCCCTAGGGGTTCTTGTATGTGTTATCACATGTTAGGACCTCTTAAGACACACTTGAGCATTCAAATGTGTCAAAAGGGGTGATGGGGACTCCCTAGGGGTCCTAACATGTGATAATGCATACTAGGACCCCTAGGGAGTCTCCATGACCCCTTTTGACACATTTTAATGCTCAAGTGTATCTTAAAGAGTATTAAGACCCCTCAAGACACACTTGAGCATTCAAATGTGTTAGAAGGGGTCTTGAGACCCCTTAAGACACACTTGAGCATTCAAATGTGTCAAAAGGGGTCATGGGGACTCCATAGGGGTCCTAACGCATGATAACATGTACTAGGACACCTAGGGAGTCCCCATGACCAATTTTGACACATTTGAATGCTAAAGTGCATCTTAAGGGGTATTATGATGCACTTTAGATTTCAAATGTGTCCAAAGGGGTCATGGGGACTCCCTAGGGGTCCTAGTACACCTTATCAAGCGTTAGGACCCCTAGGAAGTCTCCATGACCCCTTTTGACACATTTGAATGCTCAAGTGTGTCTTAAGGGGTCTTCATACCCCTTAAGACACACTTGAGCATTCAAATATGTCAAAAGAGGTCATGTGGACTCCCTAGGGGTCCTAACGCTTGATAAGGTGTACTAGGACCCCTAGAGAGTCTCCAAGACCCCTTTTGAAATATTTGAATGCTCAAGTGTGTCTTAAGGGGTACTAAGACCTCTTAAGACAACCTTGAGCATTAAAATGTGTCAAAAAGGGTGATGGGGACTCGCTAGAGGTCCTAGTATGTGTTATCACACGTTAGGACCCCTAGGGAGTCCCCATGAGCCCTTTTGACACATTTGAATGCTCAATTGTGTCTTAAGCGGTCAAAATACCCCTTAAAACACACTTGAACATTCAAATGTGTCAAGAGGGGTCATGGGGACTTCCTAGGGGTCCTAACACTTATAAAGGCATACTAGGAACCCTAGGGAGTCCCCATGACCCGTTTTGACATATTTGAATTCTCAAGTGTGTCTTAAGGGGTCTTAAGACCCCTTAAAACACACTTGAGTGTTCTAATGTGTCAAAAGGGGTCTTAGGACCACTTAAGACACACTTGAGCCTTCAAATGTGTCAAAAGGGGTCATGGGGACTCTCTAGGGGTCACAGTACACCTTGACATGTGTTAGGACCCCTAGGAAGTCCCCATGACCCCTTTTGACACATTTGAACACTCAAGTATATCTTAAGGGTTATTAAAACCCATTAAGACACACTTGAGCATTCAAATGTGTCAAAAGGGGTCTTAATACCCCTTAAGACACACTTGAGCATTCAAATGTGTCAAAAGCGGTCATCACGACACCCTGGGGCTCCTAATATGTCTTATCAAGCGTTAGGACCTCTAGGAAGTCCCCATGACCCCTTTTGACACATTTGAATGCTCAAGTTTGTCTTAAGGGGTCTGAAGACTAGTTTTGACACATTTGAATGCTCAAGTGTGTCTTAAGGGGTCTTAATACACCTTAAGACACACTTGAGCATTCAAATGTATCAAAAGGGATCATGTGGAATCCCAAGGGGTCTTAACACTTGATAAGGCATACTTGGACCCCTACAGAGTCCCCATGACCCCTTTTGACACATTTGAATGCTCAAGTGTGTCTTAAGGGGTATTAAGACCGCATAAGACACACTTGAGCATTCAAATGTGTCAAAAGAGGTCATGGTGACTCCCTAGGGGTCCTAGTACATGTTATCATGCATTAGGACCCCTAGGGAGTCCCCATGACCCCTTTAACACATTTGAATGCTCAAGTGTGTCTTAAGGGGTCTTAATACCCCTTAAGACACACTTGAGCATTCAAATGTGTCAAAAGGGGTCATGGGGACTTCCTAGGGGTTCTAACGCATGATAAGGTGTACTACAACCCCTAGGGAGTCCCCATGACCCCTTTTGACACATTTGAATTCTCAAGTGTGTCTTACGGGGTCTTAAGACCCCTTAAGACACTATTGAGCATTCCAATGTGTCAAAAGGATCTTAAGACCCCTTAAGACCCACTTGAGCCTTCAAATGTGTCAAAATGCATCATGGGGTCATGGGGACCCCTTAAGACACACTTGAGCATTCAAGTTTATCAAAAGGGGTCATGGGGAATCCCTAGGCCTCCTAGTATGTGTTATTATGCATTAGGACCCCTAGGGAGTTCCCATGACCCCTTTTGACACATTTGAATGCTCAAGTGTGTCTTAAGGCGTATTAAGATCCCTTAAGACACACTTGAGCATTCAAATGTGTCAAAAGGGGTCATGGGGACTCTTTGTGGGTCCTAGTACATGTTATCATGTGTTAGGACCCCTAGGGAGTCCCCATGACCTCTTTTGACACATTTGTATGGTCAGGTGTGTATTATGGGGTATTAAGACCCCTTAAAACACACTTGAGCATTCAAATGTGTCAAAAGGGGTCATGGGGACTCCTTAGGGGTCCTAGTATGCGTTATCACATGTTAGGACCCTTAGGGAGTCCCGATGACCCCTTTTGACACTTTTGAACACTCAAGTGTGTCTCAAGGGGTCTTAATACCCCTTAAGACACACTTCATCCTTCAAATGTTTCAAAAGGGGTTATGGGGACTCCCTAGGGGTCCTAGTATGTGTTATCACACATTAGGACCCGTAGGGAGTCCCGATGACCCCTTTTGACACATTTGAATGTTCAAGTGTGTCTTAAGGGGTCTTTATACCCCTTAAGACACACTTGAGCCTTCAAATGTGTCAAAAGGGTTCATGGGGACTCCTTAGGGGTGCTAGTATGCCTTATCAAGCATTAGGACCCCTACGGAGTTGCCATGACCCCTTTTGATAGATTTGAATGATCAAGTGTGTCTTGAGGGGTACAAAGACCCCTTAATACACACTTAAGCATTCAAATATTTCAAAAGGGGTCTTAAGACCCCTTAAAACACATTTGAGCATTCAAATGTGTCAAAAAGGGTCATGGGGACTCCCTAGGGGTCCTAACGCATGATATCATGTACTAAGACCCCTACGGAGTCCCCATGACCCGTTTTGACACATTTGAATGCTAAAGTGTGGCTTAAGGGCTCTTAATATCTCTTAAGACACACTTGGGAATTCAAATGTGTCAAAAGGGGTCATGGGGACTCCTTAGGGGTTGTAGTATGCCTTATCAAGTGTTAGGACCCCTGGGGAGTCCCCATGACCCCTTTTGACACATTTGAATGCTCAAGTGTGTCTTAAGGGGTCTTAATACCCCTTAAGATACACTTGAGCATTCAAATGTGTCAAAAGGTATCTTAAGACCCCTTAAGACACACTTGTGCATTCAAATGTGTTGAAAGGGGTCATGGGGGCTCCCCAGGGGTCCAAAGGCTTGATAAGGCATACTAGGACCCCTAGGGAGTCCCCATGACCCCTTTTGACACATTTGAATGCTCAAGTGTGTCTTAAGGGGTTTTAATACCCCTTAAGACACATTTGAGCATTCAAATGTGTCAAAAGTGGTCATGGGGACTTCTTATTGGTCCTAAGGCATGATAATTCATACAAGGACCCCTAGGGATTCCCCATGACCCCATTTAACACATTTCAATGCTCAAGTGCACATCTAAAGGGGTCTTAGGACCCCTTAAGACATACTTGAGCATTCCAATGTGTCAAAATGGGTCATTCTAGATTCTTTAATGCTTCTAGGGAATTCAAATTTAGTTCTTATATGGATGAGATGTTAGTGAATGACTTCTTACTAATACTACTCTTCCACTAGATCTAGATTTCAACCCTTTTGTGGATCTATAGGCTCAATCGCGAGCCCACAGGATTGGCCAAGAGAAAAATGTGATTGTATATCAACTGATTACAAAATGTTCAGTTGAGGAGAAAATATTGCAATGATCAAGAAGAAAATTGGCTATGTAAAATCTAGTTATGAATTCTATTAAGAATGAAACTATTAAGGAATTGCATGAATCACAAACCATGAAAATAACCTTCTGCAACAAAGAACATTCAAGCTATAGAATTTATTAACTCTGAATTTAAATTTCTTATCAACATTCATGGAAGAGATTTCATTAGCATCCATGGAAGAAATTTCATTAACTTCAGACAAAATCATCTAGAAAAATTCATTAACTTTAGGAGAAATCATTTAAGATAGACAAAAACAAAATTGTATTACTCAAAAATGGCAGACAAAGAAAATGAGATAAACCAAATTTATCAAATTCTTGCAATCCACAGCTTCTCTCCAAGTGCAAAATGACAATCCATGGAGCCAAAATTATGATGAAAATTAAATTCTTCGCGTAAGTCAGTTAGAAGTAGAATACTGTAACACATTATGATTTATAGAGAATTTATGATAGACTATGGTGTGAAAAAGCCCGTAATCCCTATCATATCTCAAAGTACTAGTGAGAAGCAATGGCAAAATTTTGAGACAGAGGCGGCGCCGGCATTGAAGTGGCAAGATATTCTTCATAATATCAGGGGGGGTGCCATCGAAACAACAAGGCTTTCCTCATAGTGTCATGCCACCGCTGATCTCTTCTTTAAATTTATTAATGTGGCCAGTTCTATGACACTTGCATAATTTCTAGTACAGCTGCTCATTTTACCAAACTCTTCCCCGCTCTCCATAATCTTTGACCGGTTCAAAGATCCATCTGATTTTTCTTGTTTAACCTTCCAATGACTCTGTTGAGCTGCCTGATTATCAACAGGCATGGTACAATTTTCCGGCGACCAAAATCTATTTTGAGAACCTTTGTAATTTAGCATTCTAGTTTTAAAAGCAGGGAAAGATACCATTTCACAGCCACAAGCGGTGGAAATAGAGTGATTCTCTTGCCCTCTGCTTCTATAATCCACCTCCAATGAACTATTCTTCAAAGCCTCCATTTCTGCATAGCTAGGGTTTACGACGCCTATAAAAGGCACAACTATGCCCCTGTAGGGACTCATTCTCATACTCAGAATCATATTATTTTCATGCATTCCCTAACATTTAATACAAAGATTTAGCCAACTGCCTTTAAAGACCTAGAAGAAATAAAAAATGAAAATTAGGCCAAAAATACATACTACATTTCTGTATGTAGTACCGTCAGCTTCAACAATCCAGTCGGCTTCCTCTGCTAAGGCACGAAGAACTTCATTAATGTCTTCTCTAGGAGGAAGATTATAATTTCCATATTTCCGCAAGCCCTAAATTTTTTTTTCGTTATCGCTCTTTGCCTCTTCTCTCTCAATTTAGTCATCTCCCTATCTGGTGCACTCATCTTAGCCATCCTTACCTACTCTTTAATAGACATTCTCCAAAATTTGTATACAAAGACATGGACTATAGGAAAAAGTGAAAAGTTTCCTAGAGAATATCCACAATTCGTATACAAAAGCATCATACAGGAAAAATGACAAAAAATTAATAGCTAAAAGGAAAAATTTATCATTAATGCCGATAGTACCAAGGTCATACCCGCTGTCAAATCCTAGTCTATGACGTGCAAAAGTAGCCAAGCAAGTAAAATGAAAGGGAAGTATGGATCAAATACCGATGGTGCATCAAATCGGATCAATATCATAATAAATGTAGAAAATACTATTACATACAAAAAATTTTGCATTTTAATGGGAAAGAGTGGGAAGAGCTTCTTGGACCCATGATAGAAGTTATAGATAAGGAGGAAGAGCTAGGAAGGGGAAAGCAACAAAGGAAAGAAGTAAGATACATGTGTGTGAGCCTATGTTAGATGATGATGTTGAGTACTCACCATTTGGTAGTACCTCAAGTAGTGATAGAAGCTCTTCAGTGTAATAAAGAAGTAACAAGTGCTATGGAATTATCCATAGAGCAATGTGAAATGAAGCCTCAAATTGGTTCATTAGCAAGCAAAGAATTTGGTCATGCACTTCATTCTAGCAGGTCACAAATATTTCTATTAGAAATGCCTATTCATCAATGGCCTTAAATTTACAAGACTTGGGAAACCAGGTTACTCATGTTGGGCAATATCCCTCAAATGTAAGTTCATTGCCACCTTTGGCAAGGTAGTCTCACTCCTCATTTTACAACAAAGGGCAGCCACCTATGGTCCAAGGTTTTAATTCAGCTGACAAATGGAGAGCTTCTCAAGATACTGATATCTTTCATAGAGAAGTTCCTAATTCATGTCAAGGTTCTCGTTTAGGTGACAAACTCCTTCGAGGTCCACAAATAGACCCATTGATTTCCCAAATTGGTAAAAGGGTAGATGCAATTTTTGAAAGAGTATCGCAATTGAAGAGAAATGGAAATTCCAGTGAGCATAAAGTTGTATTGCAGATCCAATGGGCTTATCTTCTCTAGTGACAAATATAAATGCATTTCCAGAGACTTGAGTTTAAATGGAGATGGTTTGTTCCCAAACATGCCCCAGTCGAGCAGATGAACCAGATGTTGCTTGAGTAAAGAAGATAGTGGTTTATTAAAGCATCTCCATTATCCCACTTGCTATCAATTACTACTTTTTGAGTGGCTTTCCAGCTGCTTCTATGCGGGATTCCTATAATATATAATGTCCTCATGCAAGTACATGCCAGTTTCTGTAAATATTTTTAGTTCAAAAGTGTTAGTGAGCAATATCAAAGAAAAGGTTCTTGCATGTGTTATTTAGACATGTATCAATAAATTAGGAAACCAATTTTCTCCCATTACATGGCAGAAATGCCTAGATTCACTTTATCAGTATCAATAGGCAGTATGATGAGGGAAGAAATATATTTGTGAAGAGGAAGTACAAATGTTACTGTCCAAAACCATTTGGAGAGTAATATTCTTCTCGTGATTGTAATAAGAAACTCAAAATGCAGAAGACACAAAATAGCTGGGGCATTTATATCCTATGACCTATGTCAATTTCAATTCAATTCCTAAGGATGATATTCTCAATGTATAAAAATAAACTAATGTGTTATTTTAAAATGGTGTTGACTGAAATTTATGAACATATGTCAAATATCCATTTTTTCCAGAATTTGAAATAGAACCAGTGGCAATATAATCAAATTTGTGAATTTCAAATCCAATCATTGGATCTATTAATCAAAAGTACAACATAGTAATATAAATTTGAACTGATAAACAATCTTAATCAAGTACTTCAAACCTACTCCTGTGTATGTGGGTTCTTGGAGGTATCTACTAAACAATGTGTGGATCTGTAATGTCCCTATCTAGAACCTTACTCACTTTGCTTAAAACTCCTAATTAGAATTTTGATTTCTAATGCTTGTTGTGATATTATTTAAGTTTTCCTTGCTCCTTACTAATTAATATTATAATGAATTGGTTATCCTTCCCCTTCTATCTCTCTCCTACTCTATCCCCTTCCCATTTCTCTCTCTCTCTCTCTCTCTCTCTCCTCTCTCTCTCTCTCTCTCTCTCTCTCTCTCTCTCTCTCTCTCTCTCTCTCTCTCTCTCTCTCTCTCTCTCTCTCTCTCTCTCTCTCTCTCTCACCTTCTCACTCTCTCTCTTCCTCTCTCAGCCCCCGCCACCTTCTCACTCTCTCTCTTCCTCAATGGCTGATTAATTTCCTTTGCGTCTGGCCATCCATGTTTTTTCTGTAATATTCCAACCTTTCGTACATAGTCATAAAATACATATTGATATATTATGCATATAAAATAATATATAATATATAATGTAACAATTAATATTAATATATATTAAATAATATTTAAAATGTATATTATATAATATATAATCTAATATATAGTTTTTAATATTAATATATATTAAATAATATTTAATGTAAAATGTATATTATATAACATTTAATATATAATTGATATTATATAATATTTAATATATCTAATAAATAGTTTTTTATATATAATATATCATATGAAGGATTGAGAAATGGGAGGGAGAAAGTGGAGGGAAGGGAAAGTGAAAATTCAAAATTCTGTCGTCATATTCGGGTACCCAAAAATATCGGGCTCCCGATTAGGCTCGGTAGTGCTTTGGGCACCAAATCTACATGGTCAACTATTGAAATGTCTCAAATATGTGTTTTTTCCCCTTTTTCTCTGAGTTCCAGACTTCGACAATGTAGTTGACGACTTTTTTTTCACCCGAATTTGATAAAATGAAAAGGGTATCTAAAGGAGATTATTAGCTTTATATCAATATAATTGCTGTTAAATTTTAAATTCAGTAAGAAATTATTAGTTATTTTCCAATTGAGCTACCTCTAATGTGTCGATTTATATACTGATTGAAAAATGACTATAACTTTCAGACGGTATAACATTTTTGAAATCTGAAAAATGCATCACATTCTATGCTTCACCTACTATAAGGAATTTCTTTTTCTTGAATTTTTTAATGTTTTGAATGAGTTAAGGTGGTCAAACACAGGAGTTTTTTATTCTGAAAACATTGTAGCAGAAAATTCAAAATTAATTTTTTTTGGAATAAAATTAAAAAAAAATATGCGTCACATCTAGGCTTGAGTCTACTACTTATATATTAAATCTTATAAAAAAATATTATCATTTGATCATGATTAAGGTGGTCAGACATACACCTACTTCTTATTTTTTTCCTAAAATTTTTGTATTGCTGTATTGAAATCTATACTTTTCACCAATTATATTAATTTTTTTTTAGAAAAGGCCTAGTATTTTAAAAACTATATTCAATTTCCTATAGATTCTATTCTTACAACTTTTGGGGATTAGGTTCATAGCTAGTTCAAATTTTCATGTCAAGTTGACTAACCCTATTTTGCTGATTTTTCATTGCCACTTTTGGGCATAGTTTGGCCCCTCATGATCTTGCACATACCTAGGAAGAAGAAATTCAAATTGAATTTGACAAAGAAAAAGAAAAATTGAGAGCCAGTGATAAAAAATCAAAGGTTGTAGGCATAACATTTGAGAAATCAAACAAATTGGTGACGAGGAGATCTAATACAATAGATATCATAGCTGAAGAATTTAGAGAAAATGGAAGCATCACTAAGGTAAGTGGCTAGTATGATAAATTTAATGATGAGGATAAGTAAAGGATTGAAGAATTTTTTATATACAACATGCATAAATTCTGAAAAGGGCCTAGTGAGCTACACAAAATGATACATGATACATTATTCAAGAAGATTGATGCTAGGTGGATGTATGATCTGAAAGATGATAAATAAATATTGGAGCAAGATTTTCTACAACTGAAACCTAATTTAATATAACAATTGAAGTTGTGTAGAGTATAATTGTATTTTGAAAGCCAAAATTTAGAATAAGGAGCAACTTATGCAAAATACTCATTGGTGAATCTTAGGTAGTTTCTGATGAGACTCTTGACATCATGAAGAAGGAATTTGAGAAAGGAGATGAACCTGTCAATGATGTTGAAGATGAGAAGCAAGAAGAAGATTCTATCAATGAAGGGGTAACAGTAGATGAGTTTGTTATATCTAAACAAGTGATTGAAGAAATTATAAGTTGTATACCTTCTAATACTCCTCAACAAGCTCATATTTTTGAAGATGAAGATGTGAAAAGATATGAATGTGTACATAAGGATCAGATAACATAGGCTAAGGTAATTTTTATAATTACTATAGTTGAATAAAAGACTTGGATGAAGTTTCTATAGAGGTTACGATTGGTGAACATGCTAAGAAAGATGAGACTCATGAGGATGATGTTGCAACACATTCAGTAAAGAGGAAACTAGATCTAGGTGCAAGTTCAAGTTAAAAGAAGGAAAGATGATCAATATTTATTCTTGAGGAATAAATTGTAGATCTTAGAGATGAGGATGTTGAGGTCATTCAAGGATATATTGATGTTTCCAAGATTATTCCTAGTGAACTAATGACAAGGTCTAAAATATTGAAGTTGAAAGATAAAAGGGATAAGATTAGAGATGAGAAAAAACAAGAACAAGTACTTATGTGATCTAGAGACACTCTTGAAGATCTTGTACATCTAAAGTTGACTATGATCCTAGGGTATATGCGCAAAGATGGGGGACCAAAAAGGTGCCACTTTTCTTTTGGTCCCCCATCGACCATAGTGTGTACGCACTAAAGCGCGTGTGCCCTATAGGGCACAAATGCTTTGTAAAACACTAAAAAGTGTTTTTAAAAAGAACATGCACCCTATAGCATGCACACACTTTGTAAAAACACTATTTAGTGTTTTCTGCGATTGGGAAAGCTCATTTTGATTTCCACAAACCCACATTTGTAGCAAAGAAAGTCTTCCCAAGTGCGTACACAGTATCATTTGGGCTTGTTGAATCCATGTTTTTCATTCATTCATCCATCAATTTGTATACAAAATGGCTCCATGACATTGTCAAGCTTGATCTGGAAGAAGAGGTAAGTGTTTTTAAAGCCCATGCCTCTTATTTGTATTGAGATTTTAGTTTTTCAAAATTTGTTTTCTTAAAATTTGTTTTCTTAGATTTTATGCATGTAATTAAGATTTTAAAATCTAGTTTTTTTAATTTCTAGGAAGAAATAATCTCCCTCAACCAAACCCTTCGTCTCCTCATGAAGAAATGAATGAAGAAAAAAATGAAGAAAATAACCAAGAAAATGAACCTCAATTGCCTCCACCAATCGACAAACCTCCTCCTGGAAAGCAAGAAAATTTGATGAACCAAATTGAAAGAGGGAAAAAAGAATTAGAATCTTTAATTAAGAGGTTAAAAGATTCTATTGGTACAAATCCTAGAAGGGAAAGGTTGGCAAACTCATTGGACATAATCTTGACCCACATAAGCTCGATTAGTGGGAAAAATAATTTATGGCATGATAAAAGAGAAGAACAAAAACAATATTATGCAAAGAAATTATCTTATGCAGACATAAAAAAGAAAAAAATTAGAAAAGATGACATTTGCAAACTCTTTAAAAAACTAGGGGACACATATACTCTTAGAACTACACCAAGGAGGTTCCCAATTCATTGGTGCTTAAATGAAGAAATTAAAATGATCTTTTGGGAGAGATGGTGGATGGTGTTTGATTTTCCTCCATGTAACAATCATGAGGTTCCTATATATTTCTTTAGGAAACTCTATTGCGAGTTTGTACTCAAGGAGGTGCCAAATTATTTTGACTATCTATATTCTCAGGTTAGAGGAGGGGGGTCGTCATTTGATAGAGTTGGGGCACATCATGACCCTAATGCACCTAGGGTTCCTATTGGCTAGCCACAAGTGTATCATGTTACTATTCCTTTCGTTGTGAAGGAACATGTAGAGGCAGACACACTAGGCATGATTAGTGCTCTAACAGAGACTCTCATTCAGTGTGCCACTCCTTTAGTTGAGGGTGACCATGGTCAATCTTTGAGGGGGCATATTTGTTGGTCATGTGGAACCTTGTGCACATTTGGTACTGTTGAGAGAGAGGAAGAGGATTCTGGACTAATGATTGATGATTTTCTAAATATGTCATTTGGCATTTACGCAGGTAAATATTTCCAAGTTCATTAAATTGCATTCATCATATTTAATTTCTAAAAGAATAACTAATTAATTTAGTATCTATTGATTATGATCAAATTTTAGGGCAAGAGTGTTAGTGGCGGTGGTAGTAGCAATGATCCTCCTGTCCCCTTCTACACATTGTCATCAATTCCACAAGTATGTATCAAATTAAACATTTTATTTAATATATCTGATTATTATGTAATTATATAAATAATTTTATCATAACTTATTGTACATGTGCATTAGACGTTCACTGGTGGACCATGGACATTCACAATAGACAGCAAAGGGCATCATGCCACTTTCCTTGAGGTAGCTTTATTTGCATGCTAATTTGATTTACTTGATTATATTTAGTTAATAAATGAATGAATAACTAAATTATTAAACAAATTATGATCAAAATCTAGAGGCACAATGATCACATTCTTTCACCTAGCTTTGTGACATCATCATTGAGTCCAGAGGTATATATGTAATAATGCATTATAATTAACATTTCAGTAGTACGTTCTTATACGAATGATTATCTTATAATTTTCCATGTCCATGTGCACTAGTTGAATGTTGGAGCTTCAACATTGACACCACACACCGAAGGATGTAGTGGAACCTTCACGAAGGTATCATTTACTCATTAGTAGGGTTATAAAAAATATATGTAATCTTGATAACTGCACAATACTTTTTTTGTTTCATTTTAAGTTATTGACATCAGAGACTCCTTCTATTTGTGATACTTTCGATCATGTAGTATTTGCATCATTAGCTAATTCTGAAGCACTGACTTGGGTATGAAAGAGATCACTTAATTTTAATTGTTTGTATTGAATTTTATAATAATATTCATGTATGTATTTTAATTATTATTGTGTTCATTTTTATAGGGACTTATTACTCCAGATCGTTAGCATGTGCCTTCGGTGGATGTACATAGTGACTATTTGATAGTGGTAAGCGAATATTCTATTTTATGTCATTGTATAATTCACTTTTGATGTATATTAGTTATTGATACTTAATTTATTTTTTATTAGCTCGAGCTACATAAGAGTCTAGACAGGAGGTTGAGTGAGTGCACTCAGAAGACAACAACATCCACTGCATCTCCATTCACTTGACGATCAAAGATAACTCAAGATTTGTTTTCTTCCCCTGGAGGGAAATGACTAGATTAGGGATATAGATTGTATGCCTATATGACATTAGTGGACATATTTTTTGTATATTGTATAAGTGATACATTGTACATCCATTTGGCTTTGAGGATACCAGTTTAACTGTATTTAATATATTCAATGTATGACATTATTGGACATATATATTTGGCTTCATGCCCTATGAATATTTTTTTTTTATGTTTTAGGTATGCAATTCATGTGTTTGGTGTATTGATGTATACTAATTTATGTTTATGTGGATGTCTTATGCTTTGTAAGTTTTCCATACCTTTTAGTTATTCTTGTATATTTATTAATGTATATTTTTACTATCACCCTAAGGAGACTAACTTGACAACATTCACTATCACCCTAAAGAGACTCACTCAACTCGAGGATTCTACAAACAACTTGGAATCCACTCAAGGATGTAACCTCACTCAAGGATCTAGTTGATTTCTTTGACTTTGTTTCCTTGTTCCAATTCACTACTCAAATTCACTTCCTTGTTTCCTTGTTCCAATTCCTTCTAGCATCAACTCTATCCTAGGCCACCTAGTGCACCTAGTGCCTCCACCACACCAAAACTCAAACCAGACTTCAAAACCTAACCCTAATATGTTAGATCATCTCAAAATGCTATATTTTCCATGTTACAACTTCCCATTCAATCTAATCAACTCATCTTTCACCCTTCCAACACTAAAATCAGCAATTTACCTAGTAGCCCTTCCAACAATAAAATAAAAAATTTACTCTCAAACTCCCCAAAAAACCTAGCAATGTTTTTACATTTTCTCATACCCTTTTAAGATTTAGTAAATTGATATCAATCTTAGACTTTAACTCTTTCAATGGTGAAGACTTCCTTCACTCCCTAACCCTTCAACTAGGCCTAATCACCCTCACCTAACAAAGAAACTCCTAGAACCACTCACTTCCAAGACTCCAAAACCGCAAAAAGTCTTGATAAAGGATAAAAGAAACCCAATTTTCAAATTAGTTTTCCCATACTCACCCATCTACACTCCCATTCAATAAACCCTCACTATTTGGGCTAGAAACCAATGGTTTTGTAGAAAATACCCTTCCATGCAATACCCAACCTCAACACCAGTCCCAACACCTTCTAATACATCCCAAAGGACCTTCCCATCCATCATCTACACTCTCCAATCATCGAGTCACTTCCAGCCATGATTGGTGCTTACCTTAAACTCCTTTCACTGTGACTTTACCAGGCCCGTCTCTGTCTCTTCTCACCTTCTATTCAACTTCCCTGCATTCAATGAAATATCTAATACATACAATACATCAATGGAAATCTCCCACAAAACCATAGTTAACACAAAGGTGGGAGTTCCTTACATATTATGGAGGATCCAAACCTTTAACTTCCTGACTGTGCTACAAATGCCAGTCACTGTCCTCCATAACAGTCAATTCCTTGACTGTAATAATAAAAAAAGTAATGAAATGAATGCAGAAATGTATAAATATAATATAAGGTAATATTTCTAAGTCACAACCTATCCAAGATCATGTGGAATTAAACATTTATATTCATTGGTGTGTTCCTTGTTCCACGGGACAGTCACAATATAAAGACATGACCTTAAACAGGTGAGGTAGCATATGGAAAGGTTGTCATCTATTGACCCCAATACCATGGCTATTTTTATATGTGGGTACCCTAATGTTGGCAAGAGTTCTCTTATTAATAAGATTACTAGGGTAGATGTGGATGTGAAACCTTATGCTTTTACTACTAAGTCTTTGTTTGTCGGGCATACTAATTATAAGTACTTGAGGTATCATGTTATTGATACCCCTGGTATTTTGGACCATCCCTTAGAGGATAGGAATACCATCAAGATGCTCAGTATTACTACCTTGGCTCATTTGAAGGTGGTTATTTTTTTTTTCATTGATGTTTTGGGGTCATGTAGTTATAGTATTGCAGGGTCCATTAGTTGCTGACTGCACCCCTGTACCAGTCACTGTCAATACACTAGTTAAATCCTTGGTGTTATTAGTGATGAAGGTAATGAAAAGATATTATAGCCAAGTAAAAAAAATTTCAAATAAATTTTCCTACATAAAAATAAACAAGGATCACATTCAGATCAAGTACAATAGTTCACTATTGTTGACTGTACTTGTAGGCCGGTGGAATACCAATGTGCAGCGAAATTTTGATTTTATTGATCCAAGCTAATAAAATCTTGATCCATTTCAAATCAACAACATTCTCACCTTGTCCACTCACGTGGATCCCTTCCAAATAGACTCTAATCTTCCAAAAGACCGACCGAAACCTACAAACTAACTTCTAACTATCCCCTAACTGACTAATTGTTAATGACAAACACTAGAATTAGTTGTCAAGTTGACAACAAAAGTTGTCAACTCGACAACCCAACACTGTTTGCCCACTCTAACTACTTATAAAAGGTTTAGAGACAACCTTTACAAACCAAACTAACATAGACTTCCTACTAACCCCTACTAACTCCAATTAAGCCCTATTTGGCTTATATTGCCAATATAGGCAATTTACAAGATTGTTCACATTTAGTGCTTTTAACACTATATAAAGGCTCTAATGGCCTTAGTACATATTTATAGACCCTTATAGGTTATTTCCATCAACCCCTAACCTAGGATCAATAGATAACCATTCCTAGTGACCCTTAGGTACCTTTTAGGCTTATTAGTGCCATTAAGGCTTACATTTAAGATTGGGTTACAATATGATCAATACATGATCCAAATAATATTCCATGATCCAAATACATGATCCAATTTTGAAATGGACCACAAGCCCTTTTGCATCTAAATACATATTTTCACTCATCCTCCTATTCACCCCGGAGTGGTCAGCAAAGTTCACATGACTGTGTGTGCCAAACAAGGTTATCAGTAGTGTTTAGATGGCCATTTAGAGTTGTTGGAACATATAGTTCAATTCTACAACCGACGGTTTGACATATACACAATGTTCATCATTTGAACTAAGGAACACTCTGAGTTTTGACATTGACCGATAATGTGTTTCCAAATTTAAATGAAATTGTATCTCCAAAAACTGATACATGCTATTGTAGGCCCCATCAATACGGTCTTGTAGCACCTAACGTCTCGATGCTACCTCGCATGAGCTCTGAGATATGACCTCATAAAGATCGCTTATTTCATGCTAAAGGGACCTTGAGGAACACTTCAGCCCGAAGTCATCAACAACATTTGAATGATTGTGTGTGGAAAATGAGGTTGCCCCAAGCATTTACCCAGCCATTCAGAGCTATTGGAATATTCGGTTCGATGCTACGACCAATGGTTTGAAAGATACACAATATTGGCCATTTGAACTGAGGAACACTATGAGATTTGACATCGACCAAGAATGTGTTGCCAAATTTAAACGAGCTTGAATCTTTGAAAATCAAGATAGGTTATTGTAGGCCCCGACAACATGGTCCCGTAGCACCTGATGGCTTGATGGTACCTCACATGAGCTCTGAGATATGACCCTGTAAAGATTGTTGATTTCATGCTGAAGGGACCTTGAGGGACACTTCAACTTGGAGTTTTCAGTGGCATTCAAATGACTATGTGTGGAAAATGAGATTTCCCCTAGTGTTTACTCGACCATTTGGAGCTGTTGGAATAGACGGTTCAATGCTACAACTGACAGTTTGAAAGATACGCAATGTTGGCCATTTGAACCAAGGAACACTTTGAGTTTTGACATCAACCGAGAATGTGTTTCTAAATTTAATATTACTTGAATCTTTGAAAACTGAGATAGGTTATTGTAGGCCTCGATAACACAGTCCCATAGCGCCTGATGACTTGATGCTAACTCACATGAGCTCCAAGATATGACCCCGTAAAGATCATTGATTTCATGCTGAAGGGACCTTGAGGGACACTTTGGCCCAGATTTTTGAGTGGCATTCAAACTACTATGTGTGGAAAATGAGGTTTCCCCTAGCATTTACCCAACCATTCAGATCTTTTGGAATAGACAATTCGATGCTACGACCGACAGTTTGAAAGATACACAATGTTGGTTGTTTCAACTAAGGAACACTTTGAGTTCTAACACCAACCAAGAATGTGTTGCCAAATTTAAACGAACTTGAATCTCTAAAAACCAAGATAGTTTATTGTAGGCCCCAGTAACACAGTCCCGTAGCACCTAATGTCTTAATGCTACCTCGCACGAGCTCTAAGAGATGACCCTGTAAAGATCACTAATTTTAAGTTGAAGAGACCTTGAGGGACACTTCGGTCTAAAGTCATCGGTGGCATTTGAAGGACTGTGTGTGGCAAATGAGGTTTCCACTAGTGTTTACCTGACTATTTGGAGTTGTTGGAATAGACGGTTTGATGCTACGACTGACGGTTTGAAAGATACACAATGTTGGCCGTTTGAACTGAGGAACACTTTGAGTTCTGACATCAACCGATAATGTGTTGCAAAATTTTTAAAAATTTGAATCTATGAAACTGAGATGGGTTATTGTAGGCCCCAAAAACATGGTCCAGTAGCACCTAATAGCTTGATGCTACCTCACAAAGTCCTATAGTAGTAAAAAATTTCTAGCAGACATCTTGTTAATGCAACACAAAAGAAAATGGTCCTAGAGGCTGCTAAGTCTTTCAAATCAGAAAACCCCTTGGGCTTAGTAATTATGAGGCCATATAGTGTATACCAATATTTTAGGCTTGTAAGATTCCTTGGCCTCTCTGTATGCCTACTTGTATTTAGAAATAATGTCTTCAAATCTAGGGTGATATTCAACAATCTCTATTATATTACAGTCTCCTATACTCTGCAAGTCTATTTGACAGGGGTTCAAGAAGCCAATCTATTATTGTCTAAAGGATATTTTGTGTTTCTATGTTTTGTAACATGTTTTTTAATAATAGTGTTTAGATGGCTCTTAAGGTAATGTTTCTTATTTTATGTAAAAATTTGTTTTGCAAACAACACCGAACATATTTGTAGATAAACTCAAAATACCAAGAGAAATAACAATGGTGACTCTTGTGGATCCTAACAGAAGGGAATAGCCTATACGATTCCTCAGAGATCTCCCTAAATCTTCCTTGATTCATGGATGGAGATATTTTTCAATTGCCAATAATCTTGAGGATGGAGATGTCTACATTTTTGAGTGGGTATATGATAGCAAAAACAAAATTAAACTTAATGTTCATATTTTCCCCATTGTCAAAGAATGTAGTCCTTACAAGTATTTTAAAGAAGGAAAAATGCATAATAGCCTTTCATCATGTATGAATAAGAAAATATAAGTCTTATGCAATGATTTTGTCACCAATTTTCTAGCAAAGGTATCTGGACCTAAAAAGGAAAAATGTGTGAAACAAGGAATAGAACAGTTGCAAGGGAAGAAGGTAAAATCTAGTAATGGAAGAAAATGTATTAATTTGGATAAACCAAAATGTAAACCTTCCATTTCAGAGAGGGGGAAGTTGAAAAAGGCAATGAGATAGTGCATCCTTGAATTGAGTTGGTTCCTTAAGGCTCTTTCATGGTCTTCCAAGTATTATGTGCTTGCAAGTCATTGACATAACATCATAAAGTTTTTTTCTTAATAAAGAGAAATATTTTTACAACTTAGCTCATTAGGAGCACCAAAGGAAAGAATTGAGCAGTGAAAACCTCTGGTATCACCCCAAAAAAAAAAGAGAAAGGTTGTCATTAATTCTTACAAACTTCCTGTTATACATACGGGGTAATGCATGAGCAATTTACAGTCCACCCAATTTATAGTGCTTTATAAATTTGACATTACAACATTTTATATCTCTATTTAGTCCAATGAACCAATTGGATTTACCCTACTCTTGATTGTTTCAAGTATTGCCTTGTGGTCTGACTCACGAACCTTCCAAAGAGTTTTAATGGCTGATTGATTGTTAATGAAAACACTAGAATTAGTTGTCAAGTTGACAACAAAAGTTGTCAACTCGACAACCCAACACCCTTTTCCCACTCTAACTACTTATAAAAGGTTTAGAGACAAGCTTTACAAACCAAACTAACTTATACTTCCTACTAACCCCTACTAACTCCAATTAAGCCCTATTTGGCCTATATTGCCAATATAGGCAATTTACAAGATTGTTCACATTTAGTACTTTTAACACTATGTAAAGGCTCTAATGGCCTTAGTACATATTTATAGACCCTTATAGGTTATTTCCATCAACCACTAACCTAGGATCAATACATAACCATTCGTAGTGACCCCTAGGTACCTTATAGGCTTCTCAATGCCTTTAAGGCTTACATTTAAGATTGGGTTACAATATGATCAATACATGATCCAAATAACATTCCATGATCCAAATACATGATTAAATTTCAAAGTGGACCACAAGCCCTTTTTCATCAAAATACATATTTGGGCTCATCCTATTGTACGCCCTAGAGTGGTCGGCGGTGTTCGAATGACTATGTCTACCAAAAAAGGTTTTCAGTATCATTTATATGGCCATTCAAAGTTGTTGGAACAAATGGTTCGATGCTACGACTGGCAATTTGAAAGATACACAATGTTGGTCATTTGAACTGAGGAACACTTTGAGTTCCGACATCGACCAAGAAAGTGTTGCTAGATATAAACAAACTTGAATCTCTAAAAACTGAGATAGTCTATTGTAGGCCCCAGCAACATGGTCTCATAGCACCTACCAGATCCATGCTACCCTGCATGAGCTTTGAGATATGACTCTGCAAAGATCATTGGTTTTATGCTTAAGGGACCTTGAGGGATGCTTTGGCCCAGAGTCATCGATGGGGATCGAATGACCATGCATGGTGAGAAAGGTTTCCACTAGAATTTACCCGGCCATTCAGAGCTTTTGGAACAGACGGTTCCATGCTATAACCAATGGTTGGAAAGATATGCAACATTGGCCATTTGAACTGAGGAACACTTTGAAAACTGATATGTACCAAGAATTTTTTCCAAATATAAATGAGCTTAAATCTCTAAAAACTAAGACAAGCTATTGTAGGCCCCGATAACATAGTCATGTAGCACCTGACAGATCGATGCTACCTCACACAAGCTCCTAGATATGACCCCACAAAGATTGTTGATTTCATGTTGAAGGGACCTTGATGGACACTTTGGCCTGGAGTCATCGACGGAGATCGAATGACTGTGTGTGGTGAAAGAGGTTGCCACTAGTTTTTACTCAGCCATTCAAAGCCATTGGAATAGATAGTTCAATGCTACGACCGACGGTTGGAAAGATACACAACATTGGCCATTTTAATTGAGGAACACTTTGAGTTCTGACATTGACCGAGAATGTGTTGCCAAATATAAATGAACTTGAATCTCTGAAAAACTAAGAGAGGCTATTGTAGACCCAAAAAACATAGTCTTGTATCACCTAATGGATCAATGCTACCTCACACGAGCTCTGAGATATGACCCCGTAAAGATTGTTGATTTCATGTTGAAGGGACCTTGAGGGACACTTCGGCCTAGAGTCTTTGGCGGGGATCGAATGACTCTATGTGGTGAATGAGGTTGCCAATAGTTTTCACCTATCCATTGAGAGCTATTGGAATAGATGGTTTGATGCTACGATCGATAGGCGGAAAGATACACAATGTTGGCTGTTTCAATTGAGGAACACTTTGAGTTTTGACATCGACAGAGAATGTGTTACCAAATATAAACAAACTTTAATATCTTAAAATTGAGATAGGATATTGTAGGCCCCAACAACATGGTCTTGTAGCACCTAATAGATTGATGCTACCTTCCACGAGCTCCAAGATATGACCCCATAAATATCTCTGATTTCATGTTGAAGGGACCTTAAGGGACACTTCAGCCCGGAGTCATCGACGGGGATCGAACAACTATGGGTGGAAAATGAGGTTTCCACTAGTGTTTACCCAACCATTCAGATATTTTAGAATAGATGGTTCGATGCTACAATCGATGGTTGGAGAGATATGCAATGCTGGCCGTTTGAACTAAGGAATACTTTGACTTCTGACATCAACCAAGAATGTGTTGCCAAATTTAAACAAAATTGAATATCTAAAAATTGAGACAGGCTATTGTAGGCCTAGGCAACATGATCCCGTAGAACCTAATGGATCCATGCTACCTTGTACAAGCTCTGAGATATGACCCCATAAAGATTGGTGATTTCATGCTTAAGGGACCTTGAGGGACACTTCAGCCTGGAGTCATTGACGGCATTTGAACGATTGTGTGTGGTAAACGCCATTGCCAATAGCATTTATCAGGACATTTAGAGCTATTGGAACATATAGTTCCATGATACGACTGATAGTTAGAAAGATACACAATGTTGGTCGTTTGAACTTAGGAACTCTTTGAGTTCTGACATCGACCGAGAATGTGTTGCGAAATATAAAAGAAATTAAATCTCTAAAAACTGAGATAGGCTATCGTAGGCCCTAGCAACACGGTCTTGTAGCACCTAATAGATTGATGGTACCTTGCATGAGTTTTGAGATATGACCCTGCAAAGATTTCTAATTTCATGCTTAAGGGACCTTGAGGGACACTTCAGCCCAGAGTTATCGACGGGGATCGAACAACTATGTGTGGTGAGAGAGGTTGCCACTAGCATGTACCCTACCTTCCAAAGCTATTGGAACATATAGTTCCATGCTATGACTGATAGTTGGAACAATACACAACGTTGACCATTTGAACTAAGGAACACTTTGAGTTCTGACCCTGACCGAGAATGTGTTTCCAAAAATAAATGAAATTGAATCTCTAAAAACTGAGACAATCTATTGTGGGTCCTGGAAATACGGTCCCGTAGGACTTGAAAAATCCATGCTACCTCACACGAGCTCTAAGATATGACCCCACAAAGATCACTAATTTCATGCTTAACGGACCTTGAGGCACACTTTGGCCTAGAGTCAACGACAGGGATCGAAGTACCATGTGTGGTGAGAGACATTTCCACTAGCATTTACCCATCCATTTGGAGTTTTTTGAATAAATGGTTCCATGCTACGACCGACGGTTGGAAATATACACAATGTTGGTCATTTGAACTAAGGACCACTTTGAGTTCTAACATCGACCGAGAATGTGTTGCCAAATTTAAACAAAATTGAATCTTTGAAAACTGAAACTAGCTAGTGTAGGCCTCGGCAACACAGTCCTATAGCACCTGACGGATCCATGCTACCTTGCACAAGCTCTGAGATATGACCCCACGAAGATCATTGATTTCATGCTTAAGGGACCTTGAGGGACACTTCAGCCCAGAGTCGTCGGCGGTGTTCAAATGAATGTGTGTGGTGAATGTGGTTTCCACTAGCATTTACTTGACCATTCGAAGCTATTGGAATAGAAAATAACATGCTACGACTGATGATTGGAAAGATACGCAACGTTGGTCATTTGAACTGAGGAACACTTTAAGTTTTAACATTGACCGAGAATGTGTTGCTTAATATAAATGAAATTGAATCTCTAAAATCTAAGATAGGCTATTGTAGGCCCTAGAAACACAGTCCTGTAGCACCTAATGGATCCATGCTATCTCGAAGGAGCTCTGAGATATGACTCCACAAAGATCGCTGATTTCATGCTTAAGGGACCTTGAGAGACACTTTGGCCCAGAGTCATCAGCAGCATTCGAATGACCATGTGTGGTGAATGAGGTTTCCACTAGTGTTTACTAAGCCATTCAGAGCTATTGGAATAGATGGTTCCATGCTATGACCGATTGTAGAAAAGATACACAATGTTGGATGTTTGAACTAAGGAACACTTTAAGTTATCACATCGACCGAGAATGTGTTGCCAAATATAAACAAAATTGAATCTCTTAAAACTAAGATAGGCTATTGTATGCCCTGACAACACGGTCCCGTAGCACCTAATAGTTCCATGCTACCTCACACGAGCTCTGAGATATGACCCCGCAAAGATTTCTTATTTCATTCTTTAGGGACGTTGAGGGACACTTCGACCCAGAGTCATCGGCAGTGTTCGAATGACTATGTGGAGAATGAGGTTTCCACTAGAGTTTACCCAACCATTTAAATTTGTTGGAATAGATGGTTCCATGCTACGACTTTAGCTCACTATTGGACCTTGAGGGACACTTCAGCTCAAAGTGCAGTCTAAGACTAGTGAATTAAAATATTTGCATAAAATATTATTTGGATTAGTCTATAATGTAAGGAATTTGCCTTGGTTTTTATTTATCTTTCCTAAGGAAATTACTGGTGTTCTTGACAGTGACTGGATTTGGGGTCACAGTTAGTGATTGGGAGAGACCTGTTTTGGCACTGGTCATGTAGTACAAGTACTAGAACCGAGTTTTTTGGCATGAACTGGGAAATTCTTGTATATCAACATGCGATAGAGTTTGGGGATTTTTTAGTGTTTAAATACATCTGTGGGATGTATTTCAAAGTTTAGATATATGGGAAGAATGGCTGTGAAAAATATATTTATGTTTTTCATTCTGAGAAGATCCAAAGTGATTTTGAGTCACATAGGAAATGTTCTGATCCTACCACAAGTGCTATTTCGACGAGTTCTGATCACTTGAGGGACAAAAACTTATTTTTTGAGTTGAAAATAAAATCAATAGAAGACATTGAAAATGAAGTGAAAATTATCTCTATTATATTACAGTCTCCTATACTCTACAAGTCTGTTTGACATGGGTTCAAGAAGCCAATCTATTATTGTCTAAAGGATATTTTAGGTTTCTATTTTTTGTTACATATTTTTTAATAATAGTGTTTAGATGGTTTTTAAGGTAATGTTGCTTATTTTATGTGAAAATTTGTTCTATAGACAACACCGAACACATTTGTAGATAAACTAAAATGGCCAAGAGAAAGAATAACGGTGACTCTTGTGGATCCCAACAGAAGGGAATAGCCTGTACGATTCCTCGGAGATCTCCCTAAAGCTTCCTTGATTCATGGATGGAGATATTTTTTAATTGCCAATAATCTTGATGATGGAGATGCGTGCATTTTTGAGCCGGTAGATGATAGTCCATATTTTCTCCGTTTTCAAAGAATGTAGTGCTTACATTTATTTTAAAGGAGGAAAAGTGCATAATAGCCTTCCATCACGTATGAATAAGAAAATACAAGTCTTATGCTAGCAAGGGAAGAAGATAAAACCTAGTAATGGAAGCAAATGTATAGGCATGAATAGAGAAGTGTGAGGATTTTAGGGTAGATTCATAGGCTATGTGGATAAAAAAGACAATGTAAAAAGAACCCAAATGGAGAAAGATTACTGATTAAGGGAGTGTTGAAGAACCTAGCCATTTCAAATCTCAAAAAATTACTGATTTGATATCTCACAAACAAAACTATCTACCCAAAAATTCTCTTACATTAAATGCCATCCCTTCCAATGCAACAACATAGGACCAAAATCCATAAAAGGTACACAACATTCAATTCCAAACAAGCCTACAATCTCTTCAAAAGATATTGGGAGCTAGTGAAAAATCCTTATACGTATGCTCTTAATTACACACAAAAATGCTTTAAATCAAGCCTTGTATACAATCCAATCCCATACCTGTGCATTTGAGAATTCTAAGAAACTTAACCTGCAAAAAATTCTAGTCAGTTGTTCATACAAGCATAAAATCCCTGGCTCCAAAAGCTTCTAGGGCTTCCACAACTATTAAAGATGGTATGAAAGGAGAGAATGAAGTAAAGAATTGTCCAAAGATGAGAAAAGAAAACAAAGTGATGTTCAAGCCCATAAAGGATTCAAAAGTCAAAGCCATGAAATCTGAGAATAAGAAGAAGAAGAGGAAGATAAGTGTATAAAGTTACGAGAGGTTTATATATAAGGTGTTGAAACAAGTGCATCCCTCCAAGGGAATATCCAGTGCTTCCATGGATATCATGGAGAGCTTCATGATTGATATTTTTGATAATATTACTCCTAAGGCTGCTTCTCTGTTGAAATATAACAAGATAGTGACACTTTCCTCTAGAGAAATTGAGACTATTGTCAAGTTTCCTATGCCTAGAGAATTGGCTAGGCATGTTGCTTCTAAAGGAAGTAAGGCTATTACCAAGTTTTCTACTACTCTGGGTCAGGTTTTGTTGGAAGATTTTAGGTTTTTTGTATGTGGTGTTTATGGAAGGCTTGTTTAGAAGTTGGTTTTGGCTTGGGTTTATGTTAAAATGGGCTTGTTGAAGGGTTAGAGGGTGAAGGAAGTGTTCACCAGTCAAGTTTATGTTAAAATGTAAACCTTCTATTTCAGAGAGGGAGAAGTTGGAAAGGAAATGAGATAGTGCATCCTTGAATTGAGTTGGTTCCTTAAGGCTCTTCCATGGTGTTCTAGGTATTATGTGCATGTAATTCATTGGCATAATGATGCAAAGCTCTCCCCTGTTTAGGCATCTTTGTAAATGGTGAGACCTTCGGTGTTACCCTAAACCCAGTGTGGGCTTAGGAGAGTGCTCTACACCTTTAGAAGATCCTATAACAAACATAATTACACTATCCTCACTGAAGGATTCAGTGTCTCCAACTGGCTTGTACTCCCTTGGGTTCTACTGGTGCTCAATTGATACTCAGTTGGTGCTCAGTGCCTAGGTTAACCAAGTGGGCTCAGTAGCTTTACCGAGTAATTTCCTGACACTCAGTAATGCTTACCGCAAAATGCCTTACTAAATTTTCTTTCTAATGGGAACCTACAAACTTGATGAGGGGATGGAAAGGTTCCATACACAAATAAAATGTCTACTATGGGAGCGATTTCTACAACACAATAGGTTTTAACAAGTCCAAGAGTTTAGACTTTTTTGAGCTTGTAGCCTTCCGACGACGTTAAGGGTTATAGTTCTAGTTTCTTACAAGAAATCTATAGGAACAAAGTATTTTTAGACACCCTTTAAAGACTTGTAACAAACCTCTAGATCCTAAGATCCTAAATACAAGTCAACACTTAATGACTCCTGACCTACTAGTCCTGATAGGGTTAATCAACTTGGTAGATGAATGAGAACTTTATTAGTTGGTTGTTCTAGGTTAACTACCAATTTCAACATTGTTGGAAATCCCAAAGAGACAACAATCTATCTTCAAATTTCTTATATCCATCCTCAAAGTGCTTCTGTCACTTCAATTTTTCATTTCCTGAACCAAGCACATAGAGATGCTTGGTCTAGAATATGCAAATAGATTTCTCCAAACAATCCCCCTTCCTATGTACTTTTGAGGAATTAAAATACATTTCCCCTACTCTCATTTCCCAACTTAACATGGGAATCCTACAAAGGAAACACAAGTTAGGGCATCTTCAGTCAAAACCCTAGTTCAGGAGGGTTTCTTGAAAATTCAAACAAATTAATTCTTCTAACTTTTGACTTTGACCTTTAAATGGATTCAAATCAAATACATCAGAGTCCTCATTCATAGCATGTATCAGATCAACCAAATTTCTTCTTTGTACTTTCGTATAAATCCATACACAAAGTGTTTCAAATTTAGAATTTAGAGAAAATAGGGATCTTTTATTGATTGAATGCAAAAATTACATAGAGTATCTGTGTGTGTCTAAATGTGACCTCTAAATCAGGCACAAACGCAACATAGTCATTACTCACATGATCGAATTACAAGAGAGAGTATGAATTACTTAATCTAAAATCCATTGTGAAGTGACCTATTGCCTCCTATGTAGGTGGGGTGTTTAATCACTCTCAGATTAGAGAGCCAACAACCATAAGACCAGTCCTACAATGGAGGATTTGAAAGTATGAAAGATGAGTAATTTAATGAAATTAAGCTAGAATGAGATGCAATTAATCTAAGATGCTTGAAAGTAAAAATGAAGTGCAATTTAATCTAAAGAACTTGAAATAAACATGATATTAAGCTAAGAACAAGTAAGAAAATTTCATCTAATATGAGATGGAAGATTATACTAAAGTGAGATATTAAGCTAAATATGCAAAAAAAAGCTTTGAAAATCCTGAATTAATTGAGACTAAAATTGCCTATAGTGTAGATGCTCTCAAGAAATTTCCCTTCTCCAATGAAAAAGAGGTCCATTAAATAGAAAAGCTTAATAAGAGAATGAAGGGGTTCTTGATTTGAAATTCATGACCCTTCATTCCCATTTGAGACAAAAAGACATGAATTACTTAATTAAAAGACTGGAATTTTCCACATACAAGACTTTTCGAATATCTTGAATTAATAATTGAAAATTGAGTGTCCATTCGAATAACAAGTAATTATTAATTCCTTTTTTATGGGTAATTAGCTAAAGGGGGTAGATTTTAATTTAATTCCAAGTACTTAGGACTTTAGGATTAAATTAATTTATCATAGGGGTAATTTAGCTAATAAAAGTCGAAGACTTTATGAATTAATTTTGATATTAGATTAATGCAATTTAGGGTCTTTGCAATTGACATTGAGTCAAATTCAGTAAGCTAGGAGAGAGAAAATTTCCTAGGGAACTAGGACTTTGAGGATGTAAAATTGTAAAAAATGCACCAAAATTGATTGAATTTATTAGGTGCCAATTTTAGGGTATTAGATTTTCCCCTTTTTGAATTGATGTGCAAACAACACGTTGATTCAAAGAATAGTCTGAAATGACAGATGATGAGAAATTTAAGAGTCTAGGCTAGATTTCCAAGATACCGAACATATGAAAGCATGATTTTCTATAGTCTAAGTTAGATTGCGAAGACCACGGTCTTGAGAGAACCGGAATCGGGGTTAGGTTGCCGCAATACCAATTGATGAGAGATGCAGACTTAGGACTGTCTCTAGAATTAGGGTTAGATTGCCCCAATATGAAACTTAGCCCTCTGAAACCCAGGTTAGATTTCTGAAATAATGGTCTAAAAGAGATTTCATGAGCCATCTCCAGAATGAAGCTTGACTCCCAAGAATTAGGGTTAGATTACCCCAATACCTAAAAGATTTTGAGAACCATCTCCAGAATGAAGCTTGATTCCTGAGGATTCGAGTTAGATTGCTCAGATACCTAAAAGATAGATGACAATATGACAAGATGCGAGGCACTGAGATGCCCCTAGCAATGAGAACTGATGATTCAAATTAGACTAATTCAAGAATTGATTTGACAAGGCTCAAAATGATTCAATCATCCTGCCCCCTCAGGAGTGAAATCAAAAGATGACATAAGAGAGATGATTGACAACAAGGGATTGCAGAGCAAAAGTGATTAGACTAGATTCAAGAAGCTACAGAAGCAAATCGAAGCAAAGAAAAGGTCCTGTTGACTAAGTTTGACCATGGTTGAGAAAAGTTGACTTTGATAAAAAGAGAAAAGATCTTGAGAACATGATGCAAAGATGAGGGTCTGGTAGAAAAATGACGCTAGAAGACTGATTGCACAAGTGTCTGATCCCAAAAGGGTCCCAAAATTTAAAACACAATTTCAAGCTATCTAGAGATGTCAGATTTTGATTTTGATCTCAAAAACTTGTGCAATAATGATGAAATTAGGACAAAAGATGAGAACCTTTGATGAATAGATCTAGAAGAAGACAATCAAGAGAGCACCAAAACACTATCTCAATGCAAGCCTAGAATGAAAATGCAAACCCTAGGACTTGGTTGTTGGACTCACCATATTTATCATCATGGAGTTTGTTTAAGCATGGGACAATCACAAGATGTCATACAATCCTCACTAACATTTAAATTATGAGAATATGAATATGACATAAGTCTTATATTTTTGTGAATGAGATGTAAACATTAAGGCACCAGAAGCCAGAATGATCTGAACACCTATTCCTTTTGATTTAGCAAGTTAACATAAGCATCAAAGCACAATTGCTAGAATGACCTAAATGTTGCTTGTGAACAGACACACCAAACATGCAAGAGTTTATTCTTTTTCCAAAGAGTGCTCATAGTGACCCTTACATTCACTTAGCAGGATGAGCATTAGAAATTTTACTTGTAGCAGAAAGAAGTCACTCAAAACAAACAAGGAGAAGAACCAACCTCACCAAAATGTCCATATAAAAGGAGTCAAGGTACGCATGGCCATCCAATACAAGATGAAGGCTCTTATAGATGGACACCCCTCTTAGATTCCTTGGATCATTGGAACTAAACCAACAAATAGAAAACCAAGAAAAGATCATGCCCCTAGTCTTCACGTTTCTTGGTCAAGGAAGATGTCTTAGATTCGCTCGAGGAGAAATGATAAAGAAAAAAAACAAACAAGAAAAGGAAAATCTCAGCATGCTTCAAAGGAACACAAAATTAGTTTTTAGTTTCAGTTTACGTTTGTGTGCTCAAGCGGATCAAAAAATTGAATCGGAAGCAAACAACGTTCGAAGTCTTGACGGGATAGCGACAACAGGCAGGCGTAGTGAGAACCATTGGTGACCATCACAAGAGATGAAATCTCAAGAAGGTATCAAAGCACAAACCAAGTATCAACAGGCGAATGCACTGAGAACCACTGGTGACTAATACAAGGAAGATTCTCAAAAGAGAGAATAAAACACGAGCGAAACATCAGTAGGCAGACGCAGTGAGAACCACTGGTGACTGATGTAAAGAAGAGATCCCAAAAGAGAGAGGTTGAATGAAAGCTAAGTATTAGTAGGAAGGTATAGTGAGAACCACTAGTGACCAATACATGAGAGATCCTCAAGGAGAGAAATCTCAAAAGGTAGCTAGGCATCAGCAGGCAGATGTAGTGAGAATTTCTAGTGACTGATGCATGAACAAAACTTCTGAAAGTGATAGGACAATGCCCCCTAGACCAGGAAGATGCCCCCAAGTGTGAACCAGTTCCAATCCATGAAGAACCAAGGAAAATCTCAAACACAACTGAAGGAAAGTGTATGAGCTAGCAAACTAAGCAAGAAACAAGCTAGAAAGCAGAAAACAAACTAAAGCATGAAAAGCAGGAAAGCAGGAAACTAAAAGCCAAGCAATGTTGAAATGAGATGTAGCTTCAAGAAATAAGAGGCGCCTATTTACCAGGTTTTCACCATCTTGGCAGAGATTCTATTTTTGCTACCATGATGCCTGTTTACCAAGTTTTCATCAATGGCACATTTTTCTTGTTTTTTAAAAAAAAAATTGTACTTTTCTCTTTTTTTGATTTTTTTTTTGTATTTTTTATCTTTTCACTTTTTTTGTATTTTTTCAATTTTCAATTTTTTTAAATTATTATCAAGGCACCTATTTACCAGGTTTTCACCAAGATAATAGATACATCAAAGCACTTGTTTACCAGGTTGTCACTAATATGATCATTTTTTTCTGGACATTTTGCAATTTTTAGGATTTTTGCAATATATCATTCTTTTGTATCTTTTCACAACCAATAATTATGTACATGAGCATACGAGCAATGTCTCACCTGTAGAACTTCTTCATATGAAGAGTGTTGATAGGCTCTTTGAGTTGCTCTCCTTCAGTAGGAATCTCCAGGAACATAGTCTTTTGCAGTAGCGATCAGCTGAGAAGTTGTAGAATCAGAACCAGTAGTACCCAACTGTCAAGAGATCCATAGTCAAGGAAAGATCACTTAAGAAAGACCCACAAATATCCTCGTGGACACATCTTAACTCTTTGTCAGATTTCCCATGCTCTAAACGCTTAGGGAGAGTCAGTTCCAAATTTCTCTTAGTCATGTCATTAGAAATGAGGAGATGCTAATATGCACTTTGGCACAAGGTAAGATGGAGTGAAAAGGGTAAAATATGAGGGCCAAGGGTGATGGAATTGAGGGAAGTATGATAATTTTGGAAGCTTGAATGGCAACTTTGATTTTCCTTTTTTTTCTTTTTTTTTTGGAATCCACATAGCTTTTTTGAACTTTTCTTCTTTATGTTGACGTTCTTTGGATGGCAATGCTTCTAAGATGGATTTCAAGATCCATTTTTTTTTCTTTTGATTGTCTTCTTCTCTTTGAGGACCTCTGTGGTCTTTTCAACACCTCTATTGCTTTTCTTTCCTTTGTAGTCACATGTCGACTAGATGGGACATGGTGACCTTGAGATATAAGTAGATTCTTATTATTTTTAATTTTATGTTGCACATCCAAGTTACTTCTAAAAGACTTGGGAATGGTGGATGAAAGAGGCTTGTATGACTAGTTTAGGTGGAGAGATGGATATGAAAAGTGGATGAGCCACTTATCTTAGGGAGGAGGGGGAGCATGAGTAGTCAATGGGATGGGCTCAAGTGCAAAGATATCAGCATCATCCTCATCATTTATGAGTGAATCAGATAGACCACAAAAGTGATCTTCCATAGAACATTGTCGATTGTGAGTTGTCCTCGAAGAGTCAGATAAGTTTGGAAGAATATTATGTGAGCCTAACCAAGATAACCTATTCTGAGAGTTAGGTCCCCTTTCAAGTGGTAAGAGCGCATGAATAGGAACCAATTTTGTTCTAGATCTACCAAGATTCCTTGAGACCATACAACAGAATGAGGTCTTACATACCCATGATTTTCTAGAGCAGTAGAAGCATAACTCAGAGTAGATGGCCTAGGAGCCATATGAATGATCTCCACAAGAGGGTGGAAAGGATCATTGTTGGTTTCTTAATCTAGGGAATTAGGACTTTCTTCTCTTTCAGAATTGGTAGGAGCATCATATTTGTGTATAACATCAACTGGCATCTTTGTAGTAGCATCTGACATGTAATTAGCTAGAGATATAGTAGGTAGAAAATTTTCTTCATTGCTATCATCTGTCACAGGAAGTGTGTCTTTAACAGCGGGATCTTGTTCAGTAGCAAAAATAATGGAGCAAACTAGAATAGGTATACCCTGAGGCATACCCAAGATAAGGGAGACATCAGACAGTTGCCCCCAATCAATATGTGTGTCATTGGAGTCAGCACTAGTAGGAGTCTATTCAATAATGTGGATAAAATCCTTCTAGTGAGGACCAAGATCATGTTCTTGAGGTAGATAAGACTTTCTCTGGTGGTCAAAATCAAAATGTTGAATATTCAAGAGCCCTTCATGTGTCATAGGCTGGATTTTTGTGTCTTCATTATCTGAATCCTTTCATGAATGAAATTTTCCGCTAGGTTGGTCAAGCTCATGGCCCTGATAGCCAATACCAAATCTATCTTCAAAGTGTTCTTCATAGGAATGCAGAGATGGGGGAAGAGTTATTAGTGACAAGACAGACTCAATCGAATAATCCCCCATGCAAATATCTTTGATCTTCAGGGTCTTTTCTATTTCTTTTAGCTTGGCATCATAGAACTTAGTGGACTCTCTATTGGCGGGAACAAAGTTGTATGTTGTTTGGGTACACATCTTAGCAGAGCAAGTATTTAGGCCAGCATTATTGTTAATGAGGACGCGACGAACACACTCAGACCTTCCATAAATTCAATCTAGAGGGGAGCATCATGTAGATGGCTTGGAGAGTGATCATATTCTTTAGAGAAGGAAAAACAATGAGGCAAGGTCAAATGAACCACCATAGATTGAAACTAGTTGAGATTGAGATCTTTGGGGATGTTTACCTCCGTGAGGGTTTTATCCATAGATAGTTTTGGTCTGGATGTCAAAGGTTCAGGACCTTTAAGAACAATCTTCACATGAGATCGAGTGATAGCATTCACACAAGTTGGAGACTGTGTGGAGTTATAAGAGGGAGGCATAGGACCTTGTAAGAAAAATGGAGCTTTGGGTTTAGGGGCATCTTCACTCCCTAGAGTAGTGGTCACATCACAGTATTCAATATCAACAAGTTTGATCACATTGATGAAAATGTTGCTAGTATCATACGTATAGTTGACCATATTGTTGGTATCTTTAGACTTGGGTGATTCACCTTTCCCATGAGGAGGAAAGGAGTCTTTAAATTCCTGATGATCTGAATTCTTGTTATGGTTCTGCACCAAAGTCCTATAAACCACATCAAGCAGTTCTCCCAAGGAAGTGGATTCATGCTTGGGTTGAGGGATCTAAGATTTATTTCTAGCAAATTTGGAAGGCGGTTGAGTTTCCATCATAGCCTTCTCAATGGTCTTGACCACTCATATACTAGATCTAAGATTAAAGATAGACTTTGAGGGTTTTGGCATCATATTATCAACTACCCCGTCATTCATAATATCTATGTTTTTGTTGAAAATCTTACCTTTATCCTTGTTTGAGGTAGAAGGTCCTTGCTTGTTGTCTTTGTTCAAAGTCAATCCTCCCTTCTTGACCATAAATGGTTCTATCCTCACAGCTCACCTAATCATATTGTCAAAAGTGAGGGGACCTTGTAATTGTACTTGGTATCTAAAATTTGGGACAAGATTGTGCAAGAAGATATCGAGCTTTTCAGACTCAGGTAATTTACATCGATACTTTGTGCAAAATTATCTCCATCTTTGGAGAAATGTTAGGAGAGGTTCTCCTTGTCTTTGTTTCAAATTGCAAAGGTCCTGGATGTTGACCAGATGTTGAATATTGTGGGATTGATCATAACGCTTGTGATTTCAAGACTGACCATGACCTTGGTCATTCTAAGATTTCTCATGGATTTTGTTGAATTTACCCCCACTGGGAAGTGGAATGGATCTCCCATCTTGTTGGTAGTATTCTAAGAGATCTTGAAAGTAAGATCGAAAGAGTCGATAGGTTCGATTCTAGAAAGTGACCCTTTAGAGCCTTGCTGGTGTTGAAACAATGGGTTATAATATTCTTGAAATAATAAGTTAGACTATATTTGAAACAATGGATTATAATACTCTTGGAATGAGGAGGAATATGAGGATCCCTCACAACACTCAGATTTCATAACAGATTGAGGATGACCTATTTCTTGATTAGGAGATTTGCTTCTATCTTTACCAATATTCTGAATAGGATAAGTCTTGCCACTTCTAGTCCTGATAGTCATAGATGAATATGAAATGAGAGAAGACTCGAGATAAAGCTAGACTCAGTCTCTAAGAATAATGCAAAGGAGATAAAGGCTAGAACATCCAAGATGCAAGATGGATCTAGTATGAATCATCAAAAGAGGTGGCTAGAATAGTCGAGATAAGACTATCGTAACACAAGATACAAAAGGCATAAAGAGATAAGGTAAACCAATGAGAGATGACACAATTCAAAGAAAAGATCGATCGATTCCTAACTCAAAACAACTAGTTTCTAACAATGAACAACAGGAAAGCAGAAAAATAGACCTCAGACAAAAGGTAGATCAGATAAAAAGTCAAATAGTCAATGGCAAATAGGTCTCTATTTTTTTAAATTGGGCTATAGTCTCATGCAAGAAAGTACTAGGCCATGCAAGAGAACACCAGCCTTCATGTGAGAAAACAAAGTCTCAAGTGAAAAAGTGCTCTAAAAAATGAAACTTTGCATGAGAAAAGGATAAAATTTGACAGTCTGACATAGTTTTTGAGGTTAAAGTTGAATTTTGAGGTATGACCTGAATTGATGTCTGATAGAAAATCTAATTTTTTGACAGGTTTAAAGGACAGTTTAATCAACAAGCTTGTTCTACAATTTCAAGCATTCGTTTAAAGTCACAAAGGTTCAAATAAAGCAGTTGTGATACACGAAGCAGTCGTTAATAGACCTGTCAAGGACAAAGCAACTTGATAGCATCAGGGGAGTCTTTGTTTGATGATGATTGCATAATGTTTAAGACTCGATAACAAAAACATAGCTTAGTCCTATAAAAAAATGGTGGGAAGCCAAAACCTTTGCCCCATTGCTTATGCACATATGTGCACCTCACACAGCCATGTCACCCCCTAGAGGGAACCTATGTTTTTAGTGTTTCCAAGGACTCAATGGTGTATGTTCAATGGTTACCCTTGTAGAAAGGGCCAGTTTCACAACCACCTTCAAGCATCTAGGTGTATGCCTATGATGGGAATCTACGGGAGAGATTCTTCCCCCTCCCTACGCAAAGATTATGACTCCTTTTGAAGGTGAATCGGGTAGGCCACTAGCTAAGGAGAGTTTTTAATAGGCTTTTTTTCATGCTAACCTTTGGTGCCCCTAATATAAGGTTTAGGCCTTGCTGCCACACCAACACCTAAAAGTCATAGACTCTCACAAGCAAGGCTTGGAGCGGCCCCTCTTAGTATGACAGACGGAGCCTCCTCAAGATGATAGTAAAATTCTTCAGAAGGAAGCTAACATGGTTTTGGAGTCTTTACACTCAAAAAAAATTTCTTTATTAAAGTGAGGTGGAATCATTAGTGAAAGGTGGGTACTCACTTGGGTCATTCCCGGAGGTTCAACTTTCGGCAGCCCTCTAAAGGTGACATTGGACGTGGTTTAGATTCGGGAGTCAGATTTTCTGATTCTCCCAAAGGGAGAAAAGCATACTTCTCTATCCCATTTCCTCACCCAAAAACATCAAGAAAGTTCATCACCAAGTTAGTTTCACTCCACCACAACTACAAACTTTTGGGTTTCTGATTCTCTCAGAGAGAGAAGAGCATAATCCCCTGGTAAGTAGAAGCATAAAGATTCCCTATATTTCTCTACTTCCCCAAGAATTTGTCATACTAGTAAGATCATTAGGATTTTGGATTCATTCATGGTCATCACCTCCATGTAATGAAGAGCCAAATTCCATATTCACTATCAAAATCCTCAAGAAATTTTAATGGAGCCCTATTTAGACTATGTGAATGAAAGCAAAAAACAAACACAACATTTTTAGCAATCTTCGACTATCGGCCTACAATCAAACCATTAGCATGTTTTATGTTCTTGGTCAAAATGTCATGTAGAAAATTGTTATGCTGTGAAAATGATAGAAAAATAATAAGCAACAACAAACAGGAAATTGTTAGAAATCCAAAGCTAGAAAGATAGAAACTGAAAAATTTGAAGCAGTGTGTTAAAATCTCATGCGAGGAAGTACTCCATAGCCTGCAAGAAAGTGCAGGATGTCATGCAAAGGCAAAAAAGCTCACGTGAGAAAGTGCTATAGGGAGAAAGATCTTGTGCGGGAAGCTCTAGATTCTTGTGCGAAGATCCATACATAGACAGTATGGATGCACAGAAAAGCTTTAATTCTTGTCAGAAAAAAAATGAGAATGAGGCCATAAATCAGATTTTCTACCCCATGGTGGGCACCAAAATATGTGTGTCTGAATGTGACCTCTAAATCAGGCATAAAGGCAACATAGTCATTACTCACAGATCAAATTACAAGAGAGAGTATGAATTACTCAATCTGAAATTCATTTTGAAGTGACCTATTGCCTCCTATGTAGGTGGGGTGTTTAATCACTCTCAGATTGGAGAGCCAACAACCATAAGACTAGTCCTACAATGGAGGATTTGAAAGTATGAAAGATGAGTAATTTAATGAAATTAAGCTAGAATGAGATGCAATTAATCTAAGATGCTTGAAAGTAAAAATGAAGTGCGATTTAATCTAAGGAACATGAAATAAACATGATATTAAGCTAGGAACAAGTAAGCAAATTTCCTCTAATATGAGATGCAAGATTATACTAAAGTGAGATATTAAGCTAAATATGCAAAAAAAAGCTTTGAAAATCATGAATTAATTGAGACTAAAATTGCCTATAGTGTAGATGCTCTCCAAAAAATTGTCCTTCTCCAATGAAAAAGAGGTCCATTAAATAGAAAAGCTTGAGAAGAGAATGAAGGGGTTCTTGATTTTAAACTCCCGACTCTTCATTCCCATTTGAGACAAAAAGACATGAATTACTTAATTAAAAGAATAGAATTTTCCACATAGGGGAATTTTTGAATATCTTGAATTAATAATTCAAAAATGAGTGTCCTTTCGAATAAAAAGTAATTATTAATTTCTTTTTTATGGGTAATTAGCTAAAGGGGGTAAATTTTAATTTAATTCCAAGTACTTAAGACTTTAGGATTAAATTAATTTATCATAGGGGTAATTTAACTAATAAAAGTCAAAGATTTTAGGAAGTAATTTTGTTAGATTAATGTAATTTAGGGTCTTTGCAATTGACATCGAGTCAAATTCAGTTAGGTAGGAGAGAGAAAATTGCCTACGGAACTAGGACTTTGAGGATGTAAAATTGTCAAAAATGCACCAAAATTGATTGAATTTATTAGGTGCCAATTTTAGGGTATTACAGTATCTATACTATTCAACACACCACGTCTTCCACCAACCTAAAAGGGCTATATGAAGACTTTTGTTAATGGATCCAACCATTTTTCAAATGGTTTTGATTGTTGGGCGGTTGTTTCATAGGTCGGTAGCAACTTTCCAAAGAAGTTGCTGACAACATTTCTTATATTATTGCAACTTTTACAAAATGTTGCATTGTTTCTCTTAATGAGCCTATAGGCCTAAGCCTTGTTATTAAAAAACTTTAAAATACACCTAGGAAACCTAGCATCCTAAATGTTCCCTAGGACCATAGTCAAAAATCCATGGTTTATAACCACACCGAGGGTGACTGGGTCTTACAAGTAGGCTTATTAAAATTAACCTATCAATCTAAAAGTTGTGAAGAGTGGGGAGTACTCCTTGTCTACTCCTACTTGGGTGCTCCTACACCACATAACGTCATAAAGTTTTTTTTTATTAATAATGAGAAATATTTTTACAACTTAGCTCAATAGGAGCACCGGAGCAAAGAGTTCAGCAGAGAAAATCTCTGGTATTGCCCCAAAAAATAGAAGAGAAAGGTTTTCATTAAATCTTACAAACTTCCCATTATACATATGGGGTAATGCATGAGCAATTTACAGTGCTATATAAATTTGACATTTTACAATATTTTGTATCTCTATTTAGTCCAATGAACCAATTGGATCTGCCTTACCCTTGATTGTCTCAAGTATTACCTCATGGTCTGACTCGCAAACCTTCCAAAGAGTTTATTATACGGTCTTCCCCCATATCTAATCAAGTGTACATTTGATGCAATGATGAGGTTTGAATAATGAAGAATCTTTTTGTGTGTCTCCCAATCCTCGAACAACCACAACCTAGGGTTCTTCATAGCATACTGTCTAAGCCATGTACCAATTACAACCACTACTCCTATAGGGTATTCTAGTTCTTCACCACCGATAACCGAGTGATCCAATTTCTTTTTTGCCTCAACACAATGACACAAATAATAATCTATCCCTTCTTCATTGTCTTCAGGTGAAATAACAACAAAAATATGGCCTGTAATGATATAAACATAATGAGGACTTTAGTTTACTGAATATTTATGATAAATTACTAAATTTGAGATTATTTGTATGTGGAAAATTTTACCTCATTGTACTAGATCAGATAAGTGATCAAAGTCAATGTATGATTCCATTTCTATCAGTTGTAGTGATTCATGGGGATATTAGGAGGTAAGTGGACTCAAAATACATGTATACTATTCATCAACCCATTCCTTTGACTCACACCCATCCCAATCTTCATCTACACATGATGAACAAAAGCACACCATATGTCGTGTGTGGATACTCCATGAACCTACATTACAACTTCTAAAAGAGTGTAGCTCACTCAATCCTGTCAATGTAAAACAATCCTCATATGGTGCAATGTTAGTTTCAACCATCAACCAAAAAAATATTTTAGTCGTAGACTCACCTTCATTACCTAGACCCACATAGCATTACACCACTAGACAATACATTCTGCATCTGACAATGTTTCTTTCTCTCTGTACATTAATTCTTCACATGCTAAGGCACTTTTAATACATGCACCTGCACCATCGTGCTCTCCCTTTCCATGATCGGCCTCTATGAAATTCTACATATATTGAATTCCAATAATCTTATGCATCCTGCACAACCAATAAAACATCTAATAATTCTTGACTTGTGATGCACAATTATTTGACCATATGATATATTGATGATATTTTATTGCCCTGTTTGCCAAATGATCATAACATAGTTGAAAGAAATCATGTACAAACTCTGTAGAATGTGAGAGATCATCGCTAATATAAAAATGATACTCCCTCAATATCTTCCTACTCTCCTCTATAATGTTTGTTGTATGCATGAATGCTATATGGACAAATATAGCAACCTATTGAGAGCTATAATACTTTGCATGCACCTCATTTTGTGGTTGTAGTGTGCAGTTATCTGCAAAGTCGACAACTAAAATAATGGTATCTGTATGCACCATAAAATGGTCACCTAGACTTTGGGCCCCATTCTTCAATTTATCAATTTCCTGAATCAATATTTTAAATTAAATCAATTTCCTTGATCAAATCCTAATTCTATTATTTATTTAATTATATTCTATGGGTTAACCATTTTATCCTAAGTCTTTATTTAATTAAACGGAATTCCCTCCTCTTTTATTAAATAAAAAGCCCCCACTTTCCTCTTATCCTAAGTTGCACAAATAAAGCATTATTCCTATTTTATAAAAAGGAGAAAAGGCCTTTTTGTCTCACATGAAGCTCAAAATTCAACACTTCTTTCTCATTGGAGGAGACTTGTGCACATGGATTTCTCCCACTTTTGAACTCCATCATTGATCAAATCTTTTGCCTCTTAATCTTTATGGTCTGTTTATCTTTAAAAGGAGAGCTCTTTTCTCATTCAAAGGATCCATCTCTTGATGCTAATGTTGTGTTGCAAGTTTTCTTGGTGATTTTGGAGCTTTGGAGAGCTTGTTGCATTCTAGTTTCTTTCATTGCATTCTTAGCTTAGTTTCCTTTCAAGTTCTAGCTTAGTTCACATAGCTTAATTAGTAAGGCTTGTAATACTTTCATTTCCATAGCTTAGTTGCATTTTTCATTCTTGCATAGTTGCATTGCATTTTTATCAAGATTCTTGAGGATATTGGCATTCTTGCCCTTGTCTCTTTGAATCTCCCCTTGCATGGTTTACTAGAAAGGTTATAGGCTTGATAGCTCTAGCTGAGAGCATTTTAAACACCCTTGTGACTCCATGCCTAGGGAGCTCTAGGTCACTTTCTCAAGATTTCTAATCCATAGATTCTCTTGGAAGTAACGACTTAGAGAAGTGCGTGCACATTTTGAGTGTACATTTTTTACACCCATCATGGGGAAGAATAGATCTATTTTGTCCTTTCTTTTCATGCATTTCCGCTAATTTTTCATCATATTTATCTTGTTGTTCTCAACTATTTTCTACATTTTTCTGACAGAGTATCATGCGATATTTTTCCAGTGTCATACGATAGTTTATTATGTAGTTGTGTGATACTTTTCCATTAAAAGTATCGTGCGACCATACAAGACTCTCTTGCGTAGTTATATAGCACTCTGTCATCTGGTGTCATGTGAAGTATCATCCAGAAAAGAAGTATCGCACTCCTATACTCTAAAGTATCGTGTGAATCATTTTCTCATAGAACTATCACCCAGGCTTGGCAATGACAGATTTTGGTGCTTTCTTTACAAGATTTTGATTTATTTTCTTGTTGGTTTTGACTTGCTGTGTTAGGACAGAGTTTCACTTGCATATTATAATTGGTTTTTTTGTTGTGCTAACTCTTGTGGGCCTAACAAGTTGTGTTTTTAGGTGTGCCCTCATTGTTTGAATATTTTCTAAAAGAACACATGTTAAAGCTTCAAATGCGCAAGGGCTACTAATCCTTCTTGCAGGGCTGCCCAAAGCATAAAAAAAATCAAGTGCTTGTTCTTTGCTTTCATTTTTAAGTGTAGCATATACCAGTTCTTCATTTTCTTAGACACTTAATATCTTGTTATTAGAGTCTTTTGGTGGTAGGAGAGTATTCTCTTCACCCTTGTGGTGAACCAGAAATCTTGACCAATCTTTAGATTTCAAATGCAAGAGGGCTAATTGAACCTTGGTTGGTGTGTTTGGGAAAGATTTTTGAGATAGGATAGTATGCTCTTCACCCTTGAGGTGAACTAGAAAACTTGACCCTCAAAGGTTAATCCACTTCTTGTTTAGTTTAGGATCCTTTAGTAGGCCTACTCTTGAGCAATCAAGAGGAACAACCCAAGTGGGGACAAGCCAATACCCAACTATTCCAACCCACTATAAACTCAAGGCTATCAAGGACAAAATCTTGGTAGACGTAGTTCTTATCTTTGCTTAGTGCAAGTACTTATGGGATTGTGACCATGAGGAAAATACTAAGAAAGAATGCTTAAGGTACTCTTGTGGCCACAAGGTCTGTTACTTTCCACAAGGTAAGGAGTCCCTTCAAGGACAAAGAGGGGTATTACGAATGGAAGCCCTTACTACAAGCCATAGATAGAAGCTACCCAATTTTTCTGCTCAACTTCTTTCTGCAAGGATTGATCCTAGTGGACTAACCCAGATCACTCTGAGATTTTACTCACCATCTGTGTTCCTTTGGTTGTGTCATTGGCACTTCCACGATAAACCCAACATCTATTATGGGCAACCACTTTATGTGAGGTGATGGGACATCAAGTGTGGGCCAAGTTGTTGAGTATTAAGCCTTTTTTTTTTAGGCTAGTAAGTGCTTGAATTGTCTTCATTGTGATCTACCCGTGTAAATATTTTTGAACATTAAACATCATGGCAGTGCTCATAGGATTTTTCTATTTTGATATCCCAATTGCTTATCTTGACAAGGTTACATTTGCCCTTGTGCAAGTGTTTTATGACACATTTGATCACTTACTATTTGAAAACCTGTCTGATTTCTATTATTACTGTGTTTGAAATCGACAACTTGAACCTATCAACCTACAAATTTGACCAATTGCATTCAAAAATAAGATTTATGCACTCACTGGTTAAATAGCATATGATACTGCATGATTGTCACACCACCTACATAGATATTATTGCATCAACTACCTGGAAACCATCGCATGGCCTTTGTATGAAATATCATCTGGAAAAATTGTATCATCTTATTACTTTGCGAATTGTCGCACAGAGTCATCCTGGTGTCTTGCTATTATCTATAATCTGAAGCTAATTTGTGTCATTTCCAGTCTCCTTTGGTTGATCCTTGTCAGATTAGGTTATTTGTCCTATCATTGGAAGCCTGTTTGCACTTTGGATTCTTGTGTTTTGACCCTTTGATTAGTAACCCTTGATTTTACCAGTGATCTTGCTTGGAATTGGTAAGTTGGAAATTGCCTTTATTGAAAAAGACCAACCTTTGGATTCTTTGATAACACACTTGGAGAGTCTTAGTAGTCTCTTTTCCAATTCACTTCCATCCAATAATCAATTTTAATCAAATATAACTTGGTTAAATCATCCTCCTGATCCATATGTGCTAGGATACTTATTGTTGGAAATACAAATGGAAAAGTAATACTGAGAGGAGGGGGTGAATCAGATCTTACATACTTTCATCTTCTCAACTTCAAAACTCTATGCATCAAAAGGTATAGCTTTAACTTATTCTATGCAAAGTATCATGTGAAAATAGTAAGCATAAAATACTCATAACACAAAATATTTGGTCACCTAGAAACCCTTGCAAGGTAAAATTGGGGTGGGGATGAAACCCACAAATCTTCACTACTGCAGTAATAAATTTAGCCTGTTAGGGCTTACAAAATTTGATCAAACCTGATCTACCCTATTAAATTTTTGCTTGGTAAAAACCTAAAAGACTTGTACAGTCTACCCTATTAAAGGATTTAACAACTTACAACTAAGTAAGCACTCGGTAAAGAGATTTACAAAAAAGTATGCTAAGACTACTCGGTTAAGAGATTTACACTGATGCACTAGTTAGAATGTCTCAGTAATGATCCTTCGATTTGCACTGGTATGCTAATTACAGATCTTCTCCTTCCTTTCTGACTATGATCTCATCCATTTGATCTTTCTGTATTCTATTCTTTCACTGCTCTGCTCGATCATTGAACTTGGCTTGAATATTGCTTTTAATCATTCTTCATTCATCTGATCTCAATATCTCTTGGTCTTTCTGATTCACACTCACTCTCTTTTCTCTATTCTAGACCTTCTCTTCTATAGCCACAAAAAACATTTTATGGTTACAAGATCTATGACTCAGATTTAATTATTTTGCCGCCTTAGCTATATAATTTTCTAATTGGTTCATGACTTTAAATAGGAATCAATGATGACAATTTGGATCCATAATTACCTCTGCAATTACCTCAATGGTCAACATTCAAAACATTATCATTACCAAAAATGGTTTACCTAGATCGATGTGCCATTCCAGACTTGTATGCTAATTTTGGCTAACTCGGCAAGAGTTTATGACTGGCACTCAGCATCAATAGTTCTCAGTAAAAACTTTTCTTGGCAAACGTTGAACTCTCTATCACTCAGCAATCATTGATGTATGTATCTCGGTACTTGCTTTATTTGACTTGGCATTTGACTCTTGGCATATTACAAAACATATAATGATCGTGACCTTACTCGGCAATACTATTGATCAGTAACTATACAATACAAAACTCGGCCTTTACAAAATGACTTGGTCATAGTGATGATCGACCATCAATTTCTAGAGAATGACTAAGTGTATGAACACTAATGATCAATTAGACATAGAGATCTACAATCTCCCCCTTTGATATTAGTGGCAAAAACACTTGTGTCATGACTTTCAATTGTACAACCTATGTTTGTAATATTCGATACAAAACTCCCCCTAAGATATATATACATAACCAAAATTTATTACCTATCTTTGTACATGGTCCTCCTACTCGTGTCATAATGTTTCCCCCTTGTTTTTGACACGATCAAATTCTTCTTCCATAGGAAGATCACATATTTTCTCCAAAAATGGTTGATGTAGCACTGTGACCATGTATAGTGTATCCATCCATGTGGTAGAAGCAAGTTACAACACTTTAGTTTGAACTTCAAGATTGGCAGCTAAATTTACAAGTCCTTCTGTGGTGGACAAATGTTTATCATCCTAAATCAATTTGTGTGCCTTTGTCAATTTTCTCTGAATTACCTCCTAATGTGGTGATAAGATAGTTTGGATTGAAAGTAGGTGAGAATGAATCTTGCCATCATTAGCCATAAGCTCAGCTAATTTCCGTTGCATCTGTATAATTTTCACATAATGTCCAGTACTAGTATATGGATCTAAAGTTAGAGACTAACTTGTAGCACTAATTTCTTTCTTAGGAGTTTCAAGCAAGCACTGATTTTCTTCTGTAAATAACTCCACATTACATAATTTAGCTAGAAGAGACTATCCATTCACAACTAGTGTCTCAGTCTCCTTTACCAGTGTAGACAGTTCAACTTTCTTTACAGCTATCTCAGTTGGTACCTTGTTCATCATTTTTGTTTCAAAATCTCTCTCTAACCATTCAAATAATTTGTCACTCATTGACACAACATCATTGTTGACTTTCTGCACAATATGTACAAGGTGTTTCAATATAGAAACAGAACTATTCACATCAGAAAAATCACAAACTTCATTGAAAATATCCTTAATCTCATGTAGGACCTGTTTCTACTAATGTTCTCTTCTTAATTCAGCTTGTCTGCCCTTCCTTATCAACAAGTCTTTCATTATTTGTATCTTTTCAAAAGAAAGGTTATCTATATCCCATTTAGGTATGACAATATCCTCATCAATTGTTACCATGGCATGCTCTGACTATGTCCTTAGCGGTGTGTTCTCACTTGACATCTATACAAGAGCCTTGATTGCTTCTTGTTCTTTCGACTCATGAGAGTCAACAGATTGTCTTTTCATGCTTCCTTCACCTTTCTCCTTTACCTTCTCCTCGGCATGAGGAATAACAATGGGTGCACTCAATGATGTTCCCTCTTCACTGGTACTTTGTGCTACTTTAGTTGGCATGGTTAGTGGTACTAACTTGATCTATTCCTTGGTTATGCTGGTATCCACTAACTAATCAAGACTAGCAATAGTAGGCTCTGTAGGATTTCCATCGGTAGATGATGTGTTCGGGATGGTAGGATAATCCATAACTTGCAGTAATACTATGTTGCTACCAGGCAGAGAATTATTAACTTCATTGATGTTCTTTAGGTCTTCCTCAGTTAAGAACGAGTTCTTAATGGGGCTCTCCTTAGTTATATCCATGATTTGTACTTCATATGTGTCCTGGGGTTCCATTTCTTAGGAGTGACAGTCTCCATTGATTGTTTTGTTTATACAGATTGTATAGCTTGTGAGGTGCTAGCCACCTTGCCTTCATCTTTGTCAATCAGTAGTCCAAACACAATTTTCCATATCCTTAACCTTTCTTGGACAACCTCTTCAACCTTGTGTTGAAGGATAAGATATGCTCTCATTTTAGGATCAATATTCTCTCGGTATTGTTCAATTATCTATTTAATATTTGTAGGAGTCAAGGTGGATTCAACTTGTGCCAGAGAACTTTCTCTAATCTCCTTCTCTGTTATTAATGCAAACTCCCATTTTTGTGCGATCCTGATGCACAATTCCTTCGGAATTCTATTCTCAATCTCAATCAGCAACATCTTGAGAATGCATAGCATTTTAAGAACAACATCTTCAACTTTTTCCTTGTCTCCAATGCTTAGAGTTCCAAATTTTAATCCTTTTATCTCATCAACTACAGCTGAGCTAATGAGTTTGTCACACAAGTCATCAACAGTGTGTTGATGTGAATCCTCTTGTTCTATTTTCCCTTTCACCTTCTCATCGCTCTGGGTTTCCTCATCATCATCCTTTATAAGAACAAGTTTCCTTCTTGATTTCTTCACTTCTTTAGTCGGCATTTCCTTAGGTCCAACATATTTTCTTTTAGTAGATACAAGAGGTATCTTTGGAGTCTGTGTAACTTTTCTTCTTCACCAAAGTGATGGTGTCTTAGACACTCTTCATTTTAGCACTCTTCTCTTCGGTGGACACTTAGCAACCACAGGTTTCTTCTCTACCTTTACTTCCTCTTCTTTTACTTTCTCTACTCCACTTCCACTAGATGAACTCTTTTCAACTTCTCCCAATCCTTGGGTTAATTCTAGTGGGGCATCTAAGTCAGTGTCTTTCACATACTCCTTCAAATTCTTAACAATTTTCTTCCTCTTTCTCTCAGTGGTGGCAGCCAGTAATCCCAAAGAGATCTTTGATTTGGCCTCCTCAAATGTGCCAAAATATGGTGTTTTCACTGCAATATCTTTAGCTAAAAAAGTTGTTATCCCAGCAATAGCCTCATCAATATTCAGTTCATAGGGTAATGGCATCAACCATGAGACCCTAGGAATAGCTGCCTATGCATAGGCGAAGTTTGTGTCTACCAGAAAACATATATCTTTGCTAAATTTCTCAATCAAAGACATAGCGACTCTAGACCTATTTCTCATCTTCTTCTTAAACTCAATAAAATAATTGTCCATTATACCCTCAAAATCATCACCAATTTCTTGTATAAGTTCATTAATCTAAATAGTTACGGGTTTCTTCTTATTCCATGTTACATCACCATGTGTAGGAAAGTACTTCTTTACATAAAAGAATAGACAAATCAGTAGGGAACCAAACTTACACATAGATTTCTTTGTTTTCCGAATGGAGCTTAGGTTCTCGGCAAGCTGAGTCAATTGGATCTCGGCAAGGTCATATGTATGCCCTTTCTTCACTATCTTCCATGCCTGGTCAATTGCCATATAGGGGATGGTATCCAACTGACTAGATTGATAAAACTTGTGATAAATTACCTTGACAGCGAAGTCAATTACCAAATCAGTAATGGTAGAAATAGTCATACCATGTTTGTTCCAAACTGCTTGTGTATTAGCTTGAATTTCCTCTTTCCCTTCACATTTCATTGTTCTCTTTCCATCTATGGTAGGATACTCGGTAACATCATGTTCTGTTTAGTAATCTTTACTGGTCCATTTTCCACCCATAGTTGCTTGTCATGAACTCTACCCAAAATAATCTTTATCCATTCTACTTTGAAATTCTGCGGGAAATCTAGGGCATGTACTAACCCTCGATTGGCAACAACCTTGTGTTCTGACTTCAATAATCCGTCGACACACAATTTTTCATACGCTTCCCTAATCTCATAATCACCGATTTCCCCAATCTTGCACATGTAACAAGATCTGACATCATTCATTATCAATACGTTCTCAGGAATTACAGATAGAGCTCCACTCAAATCTCCCTTGATCACGCTTTCAGATATTGCCTTGAATACCCTTGGTTTACACACTTCATTCCTAACGAGTTGCACATTGAAAATATCCTTTCCTTGTTTCTTAACTGGAGCAGAGGAAGATGAAGCCATATGAAATGAGTTTCACAAAAAGATAGAGTACTTGCTTGGTAAAATACCTGATTAACACTTGACCTAGTAGATGATTTATGTCGATAGCATGTTGTAAGAATTCGGAATCACTTTTTTTAGCCTGGTTATGGAATGCACTCTCAAATCAATTTTCTTGGTAAAATGAAATAAAAGTGATTCCGCTCTATTTAAGATCAAAAAATTTAGGCTTAGGGCCTCATTTATGCTCCATACACTTTTTAGGTGAAATACAGTTGTCTCGACAAACTTATATCCAATTCGATAAAAACACAAGCTCAGTCAATATAACAGTTGTGATACAGCTCAACATGATATATGTTATCTTGGCCAATACTGGTGCTTGGCAAATACAGTTTGCTTAGTCAAAATACTGATGCTCGACATCATAAGTGAATAGATCACAAATTGCACATATATGTCCTAATGCATCTTAGTTTATGCAGATATGGACTGTTGCTTCCTATTATGTCAAGAACTGATGAAATTTTTTTTTTTTTACAAGAATTAGTTCCAGACATACCTTTCCTACTTATTTGGAAGAGGTGTGATCACTTGATCCATCGGATTGGGTGACCTCGACTGTGCTAGCTTCATTTTTAGTTCCTTCTTCTTTCTTCTTCCATGTCCTCTCCATCTAGTTCCTCATATTCTTGTAGATGCCTTCATTCTAGTTGTTGTCACTACTTGGCATGGGTGATTTGCAATCTTTCTTTAAATGACCGACCTTCTTACATTTGTAACATACCATGCTTCCATTCATCCAGCTTTTAGACTCACCTTTACAATGTGTCTTCATGCAGTTGGCTCCAATGTGTCCATATTTACCACAATAATGACAATTGTACCAAGTGTTATAATCCTAGTTGTAATTGTTATGCTTGGTGACTGGTCTTGTTTGTCCATTAGATGTCCATCTCGGTCTTGATCTGCATTCAAATGCTTTGTGTCCATATTTCTTACAATTGAAATAGTTTCCTTGAAACTTGGGTGAGGTAGATGGATTGTTGGCTCTAGATCTGCATTCATGTGCTTGATGTCCATGCTTCTTACAATTAAAACAATGTCCATTGAACTTAGGGGTAGAATCAGACTTACCATGTTTGCTTCTGTATATGTTTGTTGTATGTCCTAGCTTTCCACAGTGATGACATGTAGGCTTTTTGTTTCTTGGTTTTGCAGTCTCCTATTCTCCATTCTTGGATGGTTCTCCTTCTTCAGTAGATGATTGGTCATTCAGTCCAAGTCCAGCTCTATCACCAAATCTCCTAGGTGACCTTAATAGTTCTTCAAAATATTTTACAGCTTCATTAGGTTTGTTCATCCTCTCATTGATTTCTTACTTGATTCTTAATTCTTGTTTCATATGATCATTATCATGTTTGAGTCGATTGATTTCCAAGTCTTTCATCCCCAATTCTTGGTTTTCCAGTAGTATTTGATTCACTAGATCTAATTGATTTTCAGTCAACCTTTGTATGTCATTTGTCCTTTTATCTAACCTTGATGCAATTTGCCTTGTGTCTGTTTCAGCCATAGCCTTGTCATCTTCTGCTTTCTTTTTTTGTTCAACAACTTCACAAAGTCTGATAGATTGAATTTCCTATTCTCTCTTTAGAATCCTAACATAAATGTTCAATATAGTATTCTTCTCCAGTAGTTCTTTTATAGCCTTATCATTTTCTATAGAGTTACCAGTATCAAATAGTCCAATGATGTCTTCTTCCTTGTACTGAGGTTCATTCTGTTGAATTGCAAGATCTCTTCTCTTGCTCATGTATTTTTTCAATTCTCCTCTTGCTACTTCCAGTTGTTGTAATGCTAGTTGTACTTCAATCTTTTGATTTTCTATGACTTTACCTAGTTTGTAAGCTTCCATCTTAAGATCTTTTTCTTCAAGTGGTTAGACTTCCTTGTGAGAAACCTATAGGTCTGATACCAATTGTTGGAAATACAAATGGGAAATTAATACTGAGAGGGGGGGGTGAATCAAATCTTACATACTTTCATCTTCTCAACTTCAAAACTCTATGCATCAAAAGGTATAGCATGAACTTATTCTATGCAAAGTATCATGTCAAAACAGTAAGCATAAAATACTCATAACACAAAATATTTGGTTACCCAGAAACCCTTGAAAGGTAAAACTGGGGTGCGGATGAAACCCACAAATCTTCAATACTGTAGTAATAAATTTAGCCTATTAGGGCTTACAAAATTTGATCAAACCTAATCTACCCTGTTAAAGGTCTACTCAGTAAAAAGCTAAAAGACTTATATAGTCTACCCTATTAAAGGATTTAATAACTTACAACTAAGTAAGAACTCGGTAAAGAGATTTACAAAAAAGACTGCTAAGACTACTCGGTTAAGAGATTTACACTGATGCACTGGTTAGAATGTCTCAGTAATGATCCTTCGGTTTGCACTGGTATGCTAATTATAGATCTTCTCCTTCCTTTATGACTGTGATCTTATCTATCTGATCTTTCTATATTCTGTTCTTTCACTGCTCTGCTCGGTCATTGAACTTAGCTTTAATACTGCTTTTAATCATTCTTCATTCATCCAATCTCAATATCTCTTGGTCTTTCTGATTCACACTCACTCTCTTTTCTCTGTTCTAGACCTTCTCTTATATAGCCACAAAAACATTTTACGGTTATAAGATCTACGGCTTAGATCTAATTCTTTTGCCGCCTTAGCTATATAATTTTCTAATTGGTTCAAGACTTTACATAGGAATCAATGATGACAGTCTAGATCTATAATAACCTCAATGGTCAACATTCAAAACATTATCATTACCAAAAATGGTTTAACTAGATCAATGTGCCATTCTAGACTTGTATGCTAATTCTGGCTAACTCAGCAAGAGTTTATGACTAGCACTTGGCATCAATAGTTCTCGGTAACAACTTTTCTCCGCAAACATTGAACTCTCTGTCGCTCATCAATCATTGATGTATGTAGCTCAGTACTTTCCTTATTTGACTCAGCATATTACAAAATATATAATGACCGTGACCTTACTCGACAGTACTACTACTCGGTAACTATACAATACAAAACTCAGCCTTTACAAAATGACTCAGTCATAGTGATGACCGACCATCAATGCCTAGATAATGACTAAGTGTATGAACACTAATGATCAACAAGACATAGAGATCTACACTTATCCATTGATTGGGCACCTCTATGGTAGTGTTGTTTTATACCTTTTTCAATTTTCTATCTTACCATCTCTCTTTTGGACAATTGAATGCTTCTAGTATCCTAGTTTGATACCAACATTTCTTAGGTTTGTCTTATCACTAGGTGCTTTTCCTTTCATGTTGGTTATGACAAGGTATCAAGTGAATCAAGGGAAAGGACCTTAGATAGTCTTTAACAAATTACCCCCTATTCAAACTTGCCAAAGATATAAAGCAAGTGAGCATTTGTTTGACCAATCACCTAGGAGAAAGTCTGAAGTTTGGTTTAAACCTAAGAGCAATCCTAGTGATTTGAGCACATCCTTAGCACCTTCTCAATCAGATATGGATATGAGTTACACCATGAGTCAACGGGAGAGGGAAGCAATGGATCAAAATCTTGATTACATATTCCAGAGACATAGAGAAAACATTCTATTTGGTGATTCCTCTCATGAAAATAGACCAGACTCACCCCCTATCAATACCACATATTTGGATGCCCATTAGAGGGATGAAAGGTATAACATATGAGCTCACCAAGATGAATGGTCTCAATACAAAGACCAAGACAATGAACCTTGTGATGCTCATGTGAATGCAGCGTATACCAATGACTTATTCAAACATTCGAGACCAAGTTCTCCACTCCAAACAACCTCAAGGTATACAAGTGAAAGGCTCAAAAGAATTGAACATGAAAAGAAAGCCTTTTTAGATGAACAAGTTGCAAAAGAAGAGAGGTTTAGACTCCTAGAGGTGGAGAGACAAGCCTTGTTAGAATTGGAAAGGAAGGCCTCTTAAGAGAAACAAGATAGACTTTTGGCCCAACAGCTTAATGCCCAATTGAACAATAGGGATCAATAGTGGAGGTAACTCCCCACCATCTACTCCTTTAGGGACCCCATGAAGAAGAAGGCATTCAAGAACCCCTTCAAGATCTCCTAGTCCTAGAGGAAGAAGGACATCACATCATGCTCATTATAGGAGACAAACACCTCCTAGGAACTCAAGACAACCATCACAATGTGCTCATCATGGTTCCCAACATGGAGGTAGTAGCTCAAGTTTTGATTCTCAAGACTTCATGAAGATGCAACAAGAACCACTCTTCCAACATTATTTGGAGAGATATCTAGAGAAAAACAAAGACAAGTTCCTAAAGAGCTTAATCAATAAGGGCGCTAGAGTCCCCTATAACTTTGATGTGGATAGAAAGATTAAGAAACAAATTCCATCTCAAGAAGAAGAGATCAGACAAATGAAGAGTATGATGGAAAAGCTATTGGCACCTAAGAGTTCATTCTCACTAGACTCAATTTGTCCTAATCCTTTTGACAAGAATGTGAGAATGAAAGATTTTCCTAGGAAGGTGGAAATTCCCCAATATGATAAGTATGATGGTAATGGGGATCCACATGACCATGTACACCAATTCTACATTATGAGCTTTGAATTTCATCAAGATGACTCCTATCTCATGAGGTTGTTCCCAAGGAGTCTTGAAAAGGTCAAGCAATGGAATGGTTTACCAATATAACTCCCCCCATCAAGACCTTCAAAGAACTTATTCATAGATTCATCCAACACTTTGCCTACAATCTTTGGAGATCTGTCACTATGTTGGACCTATGTAACTTGAAACAAAATTAGGGGGAATCATTTGTTTCTTTCTTGAAAAGGTGGAGACGTCAATGTTCTCACTACTCGAAGACCATTCCTAAAAAGGAGAAGATTGACATTCTTATTAGCAACTTGGTTCCTAAGATGCGGTACAAAGTTCAGAAAATGGTCTTTGACTCCTTTGACACCATGGTCGAAACCACATGCATAATTGAGGATGTTTTGAAAGAGCAAGGAATTTTGACCAGAAACAACAACAACAATAATGGTCAAAATAACCACAATGCTAATAAGGATAAAGGGAAAAACTTTCATTGGAACAAGAACAAGCAAGTGGTTAATGATGGAGTGGTGGACTCTTCTCAACCTAAGGATCAAGGTGTTCTTCACTTATCTAGTGTTGTTCAAGCAATTAAGCTCAACGCATCCAACCAACAAGAACATAAGCCAAGATACCAAGAAAATCCCAAGCAAGAGAGGCATCAATTTTCAAAGCTTGGTGATTCCTATGTGGATGTCTTCAAAACTCTCATTGCCAACAACCTTGCACATCCTCAAGATCCCTCAAAGCATCACATTCCTGATGTTAAACTACATTGGTGGGATGAGAAAGCTTTCTTCAAATTTCACAATGGTATTGGACACAATATCAAACACTCTTAGAAACTTAAGCATATCATCCAAGATCTTATTGAGAGTGGAAAACTTAAGGTGGATGGTTTGAACACTAATGCTGATCATAAGGCTTTCAAGGAGCCTTTACCTAAATATGAGAAGGGGGAAACCTCTAAACCAAATAATGGCAAGGCCGAGATCAACTACACTTACACAGCTATGGAAAATGTGGTCAACATGCTTGAAGTTGTGGAAGAAAGTGTCAAAATGATGAGGAGCAAGGATCCCTATGGTTATGATGTGGACTCTCCTCCTATCTTTGATGAAGAACCTGTGGTGGTGCTAAGGGGTCTTCACTCTAGAAGGTTATCCCAAGCTCTTAATGTTTTCACAAGAATTCAAGGTCCTGTAGTCATTAGAGGACCTAGTTCAAAACCATCCAATAAACCAAAGCAAGTGGCATCCAAGAATGTCACCGCAAAATCAGCAGTTGATCCCAAAATGAGTTATAACCTTGTTGACTAGTTGTAGAGAACCACAACTTAGATTTTGATCTTTGAGCTCTTGGAGTTGTCCCCAAGACATAAGCATGTCCTTGAGGATGCCTTACGTGCAACAAATGTTCCTTACAGCTTAGATGTCGACCAATTCCAAAACATGGTCAATCATATAGCTAGCCCACATTACCTCACTTTTTCAAAAGATGATGATAAATCTTTGAGCCACTCACATAATCTCTCCCTTCACATAGAATTCATGATCCAAAAAACTTGTGTCAAGCATGTGTTGATTGATGGGGATGCTGGGCTCAATATTTGTTCCTTAAGTCTTTTAAAGACATTGGGTTATTTAGAGGAAGTTATAGATGCTAGAAATAAAATTACCATAAAAGCCTATGATGAGGTAGAAAAAAGCTCCAAAGGGTTGGCCATCCTTCCTGTTAGGATTGGCCCTATTGAGAAAGACATTTTGTTTCAAATTGTTGATGTTGGTCCTCTAACATACAATATCTTACTTGGTAGGCCATGGATACATGAGATGTAAGCAGTGCCATCCACCTACCACTAGTGTGTTAAGTTCCCCTACAATGGAGTAGAAATTTGTATACCTGGGAATAGCACCTTATCTATCAACTCCATTTCAGTAAGGACTCATGTTTCCCTCAACAAAGAAGCAGAGGATTTCAATGCAGCTCTAGCATAGTGCAAAGATAAGTTCAAGTCAATAGACCTTGGTATGGGGGCTGATCAACTTGAATCCTTTACAAAACTTCCAGTTTCACCCAGGTCTTATGGCAAGCCTTCATAGGAGACGAAACCTTCCTCTTCAGCTATGACTTTATTTGGCACATTTGTAGAGTCTTCAATTCCTATCCAAGATGAAAAAGAAGAGGTGGATGTTAAAGACTAGATTTATAGAGAAGATAAATACATGCACAATGAAAACTTCTCTCCCTCTCCTAAGGCTTATGGAAGAGGGTAGACTTTTGTCAAAAATATGGGCTATCCAAGACATGGCCCTCATAGTCACAGATTGAATGCTAGAGTTGAACCTCTCAATCATGCTCTTTTTGGACACAAGTCTAAGAAGACGGTTGGCCTAGGATTTGCAAATCATAACAAGAGAACCGCTCCTATCCCTGGTGAGTTGAATAGTGAAGATAAGCTGAAATACATGCCAAATTTGACAAATCAACAAGACATGTGTGAAGATTGGGTCCCTTCCACCAATCTCCTTTGGGGAGATTCAGATAAACCAGTTGCCCATTCAATAGTTTTAAGCCTAGAACAAGAAGAATCCACTATTGAAGATCTTGTCCAAGAAGATCAATACACGAATGGTGTTCAAGAAGGTATTACCCTTGGCAACATTAGAGCCTCCACATCCAAACATTGTAAACATGCATGGTGTAAACATCCCAGTCAGGATTCAGATACAGATTCACACGAGTATGAATGGGAATATGGATCTGATTCTTCCATAGTCGACATGAATGTTGATGTCGTCCATACTTATAGTTCTCATCCTGAGGTAGCTAATGAGTCACATGTGGGATTTGTAGATTTGAACCCACAGGTCACTTTACTAGATGATTCTTCACTTGGTAGGATGAATCCTAATTTGGGTAACTTAGAAGAATACTTGATAGACTTTGACTCTTCAGTCACTAGAGATGACATCATCTGTATTCACAACCTTGAACCTGCCATTGACTTACCTCTTGCTAATCCTTACCTCATTGATTGGTCTCAATGTTATCAAGAGCTTGAGCTCTTAACATTCCATAATGACTATGAGATAACCTGTTATCTGAATGCAATTGAACCCATAGTCTCTTCCACTAGTGAACCAGCTACAAGCATGATATAGATGGAAATGAAGTACCTTAGTCATAAAATAAAAAGAAAAACAAAAAATAATAAGAGTTATAATGGCGAAAACCACTGTGTGGTGGTTTCAGAACCAAAAATAGTAAAAATAAATGATGTATCCAAGGGTGAAAACCTCTCTATGGTGCCTAAGGATGAGGTACTTGGTCGTCTCCCATGTTACTTTCAAGATAGATCTTTAGTGCTTGTTTAGCCAACACAAGTAGTCAAATTGGGTACAGATGAGGCTCTGCAAATAGTGCACTTGGCTTAGTCCTTGTCAATACAAGAAAGGGAAGCATACACCAGGTTCTTATAGAGAAAGAAGATTAATTTTTCTTGGACTTATTCAGATATGCCAGGGTTGGACTCTAATGTCATTATGCATCATTTTTCCATAGCTCCAAGTGTGAAACCAGTCAAACAAAAATTGAGAAAAAGGCATCCTCACATAGCCCTTCTAGTCAAAGAAGAATTAGAAAAACTCCTCAATGCCAAATTCATAAGAGCTATTGATTATGCTCAATGGATATAAAATATTGTACAAGTTTCAAACATGAAAAATCCATTCGCATCTGCATGAACTTTAGAGATCTCAATAGAGCATGCCCAAAGGATGATTTTCCACTCCCAAATATAGACATGATAGTGGACATGACCGCAGGTTACGAGATCTATTCCTTGATGGATGGTTTTTTTGGATATAATCATATCAAGATAGCTCCCGAAGACCAAGAAAAGATTGCATTCACTTGCCTATGGGGTACCTATTGTTGGAACATTATGCCTTTTAGATTAAAAAATACACGAGCTACCTGCCAACGAGCTATGACAACTATCTTTCATGACATGATGCATAAGAACATGAAAGATTATGTGGATGACACCTTGTCTAAATCTAACAAAAGAGATACACACTTAGGTGATTTGGAAGTCATTCTAGATCTCATGGAACAGTTCTAACAAAGATTAAATCCAAAAAGTGTGCATTTGGTGTCACCTCTGGAAAACTTCTAGGATTCATTATTTCAGTGAAAGGAATAGAGGTAGACCCTGAAAAGGTCCAAGAAATCATGGATATGCCACCTCCTAAAAACATTAGTCAAATGAGGAGTCTTCAAGGATGTCTTCAATCCATCAGGAGGTTCATTTCACAGCTAGCAGATAGTGCTCAACCTCTCAATAAGAACTTGCATAAAGGAGGCAAATGTATCTGGAATGAGGATTTTCAAAAGAGCATGGACCAAATCAAGAAATACTTGGCAAATCCTCCTATTTTAATGCCTCCTATCCCAGGGAAGGCACTCATCTATATGTTTCAGCAACCGAATCTTCCTTGGGGGCATTACTAGCTCAACTTGATGAAAATGGGAAAGAAAGAGCCATATATTACATCATTTGTACACTTGTTTCATATGAGGTTAATTACATTAGTATTGAGAAAGCTTTCCTTGCAGTGGTGTTTGCTTCCCAAAAGTTGTGACATTACATGCTTGTGCACACAATACACCTCATAGAAAAAATTGATCCTCTCAAGTATTTTCTTGGTAAGGCTACCCTCACAGGTAGACTTGCTAAATGGATGATGATTCTTTCAAAATTTGACATAGAGTACATTGAGTGTAAAGCTATAAAAGGACAAGCCATAGATGATCAATTGGCTGAATTCCCAGTTCAAGATAGTACACCTATTCAAGTTGCTTTTCTAGATGAGCACCTCATGTACATGACTGAGAGAACATGGAAGATGTTCTTTGATGGATATTTTATGCAAAATGGCTCAAGAGCTGGTGTGTTGTTTGTTTCTCCTCATGGGTACATGATTCCTAAGTCTTACAAGTTATTGTTCCCATGTACAAACAACATTGTTGAGTATGAAGCTTTGACAAATTGACTTAAGATGGCCATAGAATGGAGAATCACATAGTTTCACATCTATGGGGATTCACAACTGATAATCAACCAGGTTAATCATGAATATCAAACAAAAGATCAGAAACTAGTACCTTATAAGAAAATGGTTGATTCATTGAGACGATACTTCACATTCGTCACATTTTGGCAAATCCCTAGAGTAGAAAACAAAGAAGCCAATGCTATGGCTACACTGGCTTCACTCCTCCGGTTAGAGAAACATGAATCCAAATTTGAATTCCTAGTGGATGAGATACATTATCCTATCTATGACTCCCAACAAAGCCATGTCATTTGTACCCTTGTTGGTCATGACTCATCCCGTTATGGTGCCATTTACTCATACCTCTGTGATGGCATTATCCCTAATACCTTCAACCGATCTGAATAAAGAAACCTTACCTGAAATTCCTATTGCCACACCCTTATCTCTGGTGATTTGTACAGGAGGGGTCTAGATGGGACACTTCTTAGATGCTTAGAAAAGGAAGAATCCAATCAAGATTTAGTTGACATTAACAAGGGCATCTATGGGGGACATTCTAGTGGTCGTGCCATGGCCTGAAGGTTGCTTAGGGCTGGGTAGTATTGGCCTACAATGTAGATGGATGCAGTAGCTTTTCCAAAATCATGTGAAAAGTGTCCAAAACATGGTCACCTGATACATGCTCCAAACAAGGAGCTTATTCCTTATATATCTCATTGGTCATTTCAGCACTGGGCCTTTGATCTTGTTGGGCAGATTCATCCCAACTCATCAGGTGGACACAAATTTATCATCACTACTACTGATTACTTTACTAAATGGGTAGAAACTATCCCACTTTCTGTTGGCTTAGGCAAGACAGTTTCTCTATTCATCCTGAACCATATCATGTGTTGATATGGAGTACCTTCTAAGATAATCACTGACAATGGAGGTCAGTTCAAAAATAAGGACCTTAAACAACTCTGCCATAAATTAAAAATCAAACAACATTGGTCCTCCATTTACTTTCCATGAGGAAATGGTCAAGCAGAGGCTTCAAACAAAACCATTCTTAAAATCTTACATAGAAAAGTTCATAAGAATGGTAGAGATTGGCATTTACAGATAAATCTAGATTTGTGGGCTTATAGAATGAGTATTTGTACTCCTAAAGGGGCTACTCCTTTTCCCTTACTTATGGTGTTGAAGCAGTGTTACCTTTAGAGGTTGAGATTCCTTCACTTAGAGTTTCCCTCAAAGGTCTAGTTACAGATGAAGACTACCACGCCACGAGACTTCAAGAGTTAGAACTTCTAGATGAGCAACATCAAGCATCATTTGACCATATGAGGGTCTATCAAAAGCGCATGTCCAAAGATTTCACCAAAAAGGTTCACCCTAGAGAATTCCAAGTGGGAGATCTTGTCCTACATGAAAATCCTAAGAATAAAAAACATAGAGATCAAAAGGGAAAATTCAAATCTAATTGGCTTGGAACTTACATAATTACTACTGCTTTTGGGACATGTGCTTATTTATTATTTATTAAAGAGTGAGAGAAGCTCCCTGATCCTATCAATATCTTGCACTTGAAGAAGTTCTATCCATGATGTCTGTTCTGTTTGGGGGCATCCTTTGTACATATTTATTGATCCTAAAAAAAATTCCAAAAAAATTTCATATATGATGCTGAAAAAAATCCTAAAAAGCATATAAAGTCTTGAAAAAATACAAAAAAATCAAAAAATTGCAAAAATTCAAAAAAATAGAAAAAGTGCCTTGGTGAAAACCAGGAAATAGGTGCCTTGGTAGTAAAAATTAAAAAAAAATTGAAAAAATAAAAAAATATGTCAAGTGGTGAAAACTTGGAAATAGGCGCTACTTAAGGCCTTTGCACCCCTGTTTCTTAGCACTCGTCCTTGACACTTAGCCTTTCTCCATCATGCCTTATCCTTGTTGACTTGGTTTGGAATTGGTCTTTGTCTTTGTCTAGGGGGCATAACCATGTTAGCTTTGGTCTATTGGATGCGTTAGTCTTTAGGACACCTCGCAAATGGTGTTTTTCAACACCACCCAGCTATATTTTTTCAACACTTCCCTAGCGTCAAGTGTTTCTCAACACTTATCAGACATCCTACCCACAGTCTAGAATGATATGATATATTCCACTGGCAGATGCGGTACTCAAAGTTTGACTCTATGACCTACACACACGAACTTAAACACTTGACTCATTGTGACTTGTTTGACTTTATTTCTTTGTGTGCTGTCTATGATGATTTCTTTGATGAGTGTTCTCTCCCTAATAGTTTTTGATGATGCCTAGGTAGAAGACTGGGGGCACGAGGACATGTTTTATTTGTTTTCAGCTTGTGGGTATATTTTGTTGGTCCTAATTGTCATAAGTATTTATGCTTGTTCCTCTTGACATTAGGATCTACAATGTATTATCCTTGACTATTTTCTACAAGTGCATGCTTATAGTCATCTTGACTTTCTTGTGTCTTGATGCAAGCATAATTCTGCTATACTAAACTTAGGGAGCCTCACTGCACTAGTCATCTTGACCTACATGTCTTTGATGCCTATGTGAGATTCCCACATACCTATCTAATAGAGATCATATTCATATACCCATAGTCATACTAGTGTGTATTATATGATCTTGTGATGCTACCAATAAAGCTCAATGATGATTATTAGAGTTTAATGGCTTTGTAACCTTGAAAGTAAACCACTTTTCATAGTAGCTTACATTATTAGGATCATGTTAGTTTAGTTTTGCATCTTGCACATGGAGAGAGCTCTCCTTTCATCTTTCACGGACTTGTCGGTCACCTGAACTCATCTTTCACTTCTTCTCGATCATGTTGTTTTCTCCTTGTCTTTCACATCACATCCCTTTCCTATCATCACAAGGGGTTAATCTTATCATCATATCTATATCATAAAAAGCTCATTTTCAGAAACATGAGTCTATATCATAACATGAGGACTAAACATGCATCTATGAGAGAGACTATACATGAGCATATATAAGCATATATCATACATTTGAGCAATATAACAAGGTAATACTACTGAAACATCCATCACAAGTGAGAAAAGTACACAAGATAAATCATAAATCTAGTCATCTCATAAATATATCATGATACAAGTACAATGTGAGATCCCAAAATCTGGATCAAAGTCTCAATATACAATTGTACATCTAAGCCCTAGACCTAGGACTAACTTGCCCCATCATGTGGAGCTAGTGGTGGTGGAGGTGGTGGTCCCATCCTATTGCCTTCCATATTTGATCTCCTGAACCTCTTAGAATAGAATGGCACCCTCTGTCCCTGAGGTACAGCTACTATGTATAAACCATGATAATAGGATGCTCGTGCCACCTCTCTTTGAATCTCTGTGGCATCCTCTCGTGCTACTCTCTCTCACTGCTCTATCTCAGCTTGTGCATCTAGTAGTTGTTGATCTCAGATGGAAATGATGGTCCTTAGCTATTGTACCTTAGCCTCTAAAGCCTACACCCTAGCATGGAGATCCTCTTCTCCCCTATCCACGGGCTTCTCCTACCCTACATCCACCCATCGACGAGATGATGGTCTTGTCTCCTCATCATCATCATTTGACACTTGTCTCCATGACTGTCTCTGGCCACCTGATTGAGACCCTTGTCTTGTCATTTCTCTCCCCCCTCCTCCATCTCCCCCATCATCATCATCCCCACCTACTACCTCCGGCTGTGCATCTGGGATCATGAACCTAGGAAATAGCTATCTCTGACACTCTGGTCTATACATAGCATCTGACCCTACATCCGCCATGTTGGGTAGGTAATCTGATGGCTCTCTTTGTAAACCTGTAGTCTCTTATGCTTCTTGCTAGTAGTCCAGCATCAACAACCACCCCAATACCTCATCCTCTCTCACCTGAGTGTATGTAGTGGTCTCCACAGGTACTCTCTGCTAATGACCAAACTACCTCCATACCTGAGAGATAAAAAAGTGCTCAACAATCTCTACATGTTGACCTAGTAGTGGCTAGCTGCACATCATATACCCGAGCTCACAATCCATGTCGCTCCACTACTCACATTGCCTGTAGGGCTTCCACTCGAAGGCTATCAGCTCATGTAATAGCCTCCTATAATATGTAAGATCACCACTATGAGGATGGCTGACAAATCCTATATACCTATATATATAGGGGCGTCTCTGCTCCCAAGGCTGTACATGTGGTCTCACTATGGAAATATGCTCCCACACCCGTAACTATGCCAGGATAGCTTCGCATGCCCAAGATCTATCATCCCTATACACAATCTCATGTAGCTCATGGTACATGTCTGCTAGGATGGTTGGGCCCCACGCCATCCATCTAGGGTGTGCTACCAAATCTGCTACCAACCTACCCTAGCCTAGTGGGAACCCTCTCTGGCTCCTATTGGTAATCAATGCTTGTGCTACTATCGAGCACATGATGCATGCCACTGGGTGATGGTGACCATACTCCTCTATCATCCGGTCCCAACTAAGATGTCTATCAATGATATCATATCTTGGAACATGTCCTGAATGGCCTATCTCCCATCTGTGGGAGTCTGATCATAGTATACCTATGCCAATAGAAAATCATGTTAGTTTTTATCATATGGAAACATTACATTAATGAACATCTATAAACATGATTATACTCAATAAATCTCTATGGATGGGTATACATAGGATCCGGTAGATGTCCTCCAGTTTGATCAAGGCCTCTCCGATGGGCAGATGGAAGGTGTTATGCTCATTGTGCCACCTCTCTGCCAAATTTGTCAGTAACCCATGGTTTGCCTATATATGGGGCATATCCAGTAGGTACCTAAATCCCATACTAATCAGGTCATCTCTACCCAGATCATCTAGATCTTAGATGTAGCATAGCCTAACCACTCTCGGTGCTCTAATGGTGAGTGCCAAAAAAGCCTCTTGCAAGCCATAAACCCACAAACCAGATGTTAGCACATATCATGATGGATGACTAAAAATAGTACAAGTAATATCAAACACAAAAATTGTCTGTATCCATGTTATATTGCTCAAATTAAAACTATGTGACATTTCTTATTATACTCCTGCGATACTATTTGTTAATATTGTATCATGCGATAGTTTGTTACATAGCGGTGCACCACTTTTCATTGATATGATAGTTCACACAATATCGCATGACATTTCATTCAACATCGCGCGATGCTTTCTCAAATGGTCATGCGATACTTTTTGGGTTTATGAACTATCTCACAATACAATCTCTAACATATATGTGATACTTTTAAAGTATCGTATGAAGTTTTGCTAAGCTATAATTTGAAATATTAAAAAACATGTTTTAAATGTCATAAATGACTCAAATGGCTAGTTTTTTTGAAAACTTACCAGGGCACCATACTGAGGATGTCATTGTGCAACTGATCACACTCGAATCAATGTGTGTGGATGGGAATCACTGCCTACTGTGCCATAATCTCTCTTTGATCTCTCAAAGTTCTCAAAATGACAATAAGACAAATGAATTTGAAAATGACCTTTTTACCCCTTATATAGCATTTTGACTTTTTGACCAATTTTCAAAACATCTCAGAATTTTGTCAAAATAGTACCCCTGGCTATTGTCGATGTCTTGGATTCATTTTCTAGATCGAAATCAAAATCTGAGTTCATCTTGATAGTAAAAATCACATTTTAAAATTTCTCCTTCTTCTGTGTAGTTGGCTAACCATTTGAGGCCCGATCCTTCAATCTTCGCTGGGACATCTTCATTTCTTCATCCCCATCTCTCTGAACGTTCTAGTCTTTCATTCATTTTCATTCACTTCATTTCTTTGAGGTTTGACTTCATCTTTATCTCATATATTTCTCAGTCAAACCTAGTCAAATTGGGGCATATCTTCACTACTTGATGGTTATTCTATTATCTTTCCTCTTTGATTATGATTTCTAGTGATTTGATCAAATTTGTCAATTTACTATTTTCCTCTACTTAATTTCTCTTTCAATTCTGAGGGGGTAGTACCTATTAAACTTCAATCCTTGATTCAATTTTATCAAACCTTGCTTGAGATTCTTATCTCTTATCTTAGACTTGACAATTACCTATTTATCGGGGTGTTGGCCTTGTCTTTTTCAATCAGCTTATCTTTGTTCTAATGTGTTCCCATCCATCGAACACACATTTGGGTTGTTTTATGATCCCAAATCAATCTCACATTTCAAATTCATTCTTTGGCTACATGTGATCCAAAATCGATCTCACATTAGTCAAAGAGGGGCCAATGTATGCACCCTAAAATGGTCGCCTAGACTTTGCGCCCCATTCTTTAATTTATCAATTTCCTGAATCAATATTTTAAATTAATTTCCTTCATCAAATCCTAATTCTATCATTTATTCGATTATATTCTATGGGTTAACCATTTTATCCTAAGTCTTTATTTAATTAAAAGGAATTCCTTCCCCTTTTATTAAATAAAAAGCCACCACTTTCCTCTTATCCTAAGTTGCACAAACAAAGCATTATTCCTATTTTATAAAAGGAGAAAAGGCCTTTTTGTCTCACATGAGGCTCAAAATTCAACACTTCTTTCTCATTGGAGGAGACTTGTGCACATGGATTGCTTCCACTTTCGAATTCCACCCTTGATCAAATCTTTTGCCTCTTAATCTCTATGGTCCATTTATCTTTAAAAGGAGAGCTCTTTTCTCATTCAAAGGATCCCTCTCTTGATGCTAATGTTGTGCTATAGGTTTTCTTGGTGATTTGGAGCTTTGGAGAGCTTGTTTCATTTTAGTTTCTTTCATTGCATTCTTAGCTTAGTTTCTTTTCAAGTTATAGCTTAGTCCACATAGCTTAATTAGTAATGCTTGTAATACTTTCATTTCAATAGCTTAGTTGCATTTTTCATTCTAGCATAGTTGCATTGCATTTTTATCAAGATTCTTGAGGATATTGGAATTCTTGACCTTGTCTCTTGAAATCTCTCATTGCATGATTTACTAGCAAGGTTATAGGCTTGATAGCTCTAGTTGAGAGCATTTTAAACACCCTTGTGACTCCATTGCCTAGGGAGCTCTAGGTCATTTTCTCAAGGTTTCCAATCCATGGATTCTCTTAGAAGTAATGACATAGAGAAGTGCACATTTTGAGTGTACAGTATCAAGTGGGAATGTGTCCTTCCACAACTTGAATTTTATATCCAACCATTGCACTCTATGTGTATTCCTTGCATACTCATAAATAGTTTTTTATAAAAAATGTCCATGAACTAATACACTGGAATTTTTTCAATTACTAAATCACATCTTTTAGCCTCTTTTCCATCTTTTAGATTGTATGTCAAGGTCTTATATTTTCCAAATTCCACTATTTCATTACCGATTGCATGCGTACTCTCCATATGTTGACAAATTGGCAAATGTCGCAAACCTCCGCAATCTATGCATGTACCATTCAAGCATGAGAGCTTGTAAAATTGTTGACCATCCACCCTTTCACATGAAATGGTAGATATTAATTCCCTTGAAGATCTAGGTGGGATATTTATGTTACAATCCCGCAAAACATTGTTAGAGTGCAAATCTACACATATATTCCTATAAACTTAAAAATGGTTAGAAAATTCAATATGTACCCTACAACAACAAGTTGTGCATGTGTGATTTATCTTCACATAAAAAGGTTTACACATTTCAAAATATCTTTGACTAATTTTAATTTGAGGATACATATGCATAAATATTGCAAAGAATTGTGTCTGAGTTGAATCCAAAAAATGTTTTGGATGTGGAACACGAATTCAACTACTAATCCTCCTTCTTACAACATCTCATTGATTAGGAGATACCCATGTATTATTCTTCCAAAATTATTCAATCAAGGATTTCAAAGCTTCAACAATTGCTTTATCTTTCTATGGTAGTCTACCGGAAAATACCCATAACTCATTGCTATTTGGATCTTCCACTCTTTGATGCCCTCCCAGGGCTCTCATTAGAGACTTTCTACTTATTTTTAATATTTTTCTTGTCTTTCTAATGAGTCAAGATTTCTTCATTTGAGTGCTTACTATCATTGATGTAAGTACATTGTTAGGAATAAGGTGTCTCAACCTTGGATAATTCCTATTCTTATTATTTGTTTTGTAAAATGTATTTCTTGTAAATAATGTTGATGTGTCGGCGTCTTGAATTGTGCGTAAGGAGATCATGGCTAAAATGGTTATGACAGATTCCTATGACACGTAAGAGCTATGTTAGGAAGATTTCTTGATAGGTGAACACATGTGGCAACTGATAAATTTGAGTACTGTACACTCTTCCCCAATCGTAGGGTTCAGGGCATCTTCCCCCAAAAAATTTTGGGGTTCCTATTTTCTCAGAGAATGGTAAAACCCTAATACAGTTATCTTTGGGAGTAGCCATAAAATGTGAAGCGCATGATATAATCATTTTTTAGGGTTGTGAAGAGCAGTGATGCAAGTGTATTTTTGGAATGTTTTATGTTGCCTTGATTTGTCTTCAAGGGTTTGGAAATCTTTTGAAAGAACTTGCATTGCAAGTGTATTGTAAGCTGTAATAGTTTTGATCAATACATTCTGCAGGTTTTGGAGTGCTAGGGTTTTTATCGAAAGGTTTCCCCAGGGTATATCATTGTGTCATTCTCTATTTTTCTATATGCATGTTATATGGTTGCAATATCTTTGTTAAAGTAGTTAACGAATCTAAAATTGTAAGGGTTTAAAATAATTTTCACAATACTTTCCTATAGAGATTAGCGTAGGAAGTTGTTTCCGCACCTGAGTTTCCTTACAAGTGGTATCAGAGCTTGATCAACTTTTGATCCTAGTTGTTGGGTAGGGTTTTTTGAGCTGATCTCAAGTTTGAGTGGGAGTTTTGTGTAGAGCATTCTGAATCTTATTTGCAGATTGAGATGGTGAGTTCATCATATGGAAGAATGGAGGTGGAGAAATTTAATGGCACTAATTTTGAGTTGTGGAAACTCAAGATGGAAGACATGTTGGAAGATCGTGACCTATGGGAAGTGACTTCAAGTGCTACAAGACCATCAACTATAGCTCAAGCAAATTGGGATATCAAAGACCGTAAAGCTAAGGGTCTCATAAGACTCTGTTTAACCGATGTAGTTCTTCTGAATGTTGTAGATGAGAGAACCGCAAATAGTTTGTGGGAAAGACTTGCGGCCATGTATCTGGCCAAATCTCTGGTGAACAAGTTGTTCCTGAGGAAGAAGTTGTATTCTCTATGAATGGAGGAAGGTGGATCCTTAATGGATCATTTAAATGCATTTAATTTGCTGACTACACAGTTGACATCAGCTAGTGTCAAGTTAGAGGAGGAGGATCGTTACTACACACTTTTGTGTTCTTTACTGGATTCATGGGACCATCTTGTGATGGCTCTTGGAAGCACGTTAGTCACCTTCAAAATGGATGATGTGGTGTCCTCACTGCTATCAGAGGAGATGTGGAGAAAGGCTTCCATTTCAAAAAAAGAAGCCCTTGCTGTTCGTGGGAGATCGACTGAAAGAGGGAAGAAAAATGATAATAAGTCTGACAATAAGGGTAGATCCAAATCCTGTGGGAAGTCAAAGACTTCCAATAAGTCCAAGGAAAAATGTTGGAATTGTGATAAATCTGGGCACTTCCGTAAAGACTGCAAAGAGTCGAAGAAGAAGAAGAAAGGTTCAGATTCAGCTTTAGAAAGATCTCAAGAAGATGGCGACGCATTCATCATAGCTTTGGCAGCCCATGCATCTGATGATGTGTGGTTGGTTGACTCGGGTGCATCTTTTCACATGACCTCTCATCAAAACTGGTTCTCAAAATATGAAGAGTTCGATGGTGGAAAGGTGTATTTGGGTGATGATTCTCACCTAAAGATAGTTGGACGTAGAAGAGTCACTCAAATTTCTTGATGGATGAGTAAAGGGAATCAAAAAAGTTATGCACATTCCAGGTTTGGCATGAATCCTATTATCTGTAAGTATGTTGAATGATGTAGGTGTGCAAGTTGTTTTTTCTAAAGAAGGATGCAAGATGATGAGAGGATCGATAGTGCTTGCAAGGGGTACTAGGAGAGGTACTTTATTTCAGCTAGATGCATGTATTCCTCTATGTAATAGTTCTTCATCCTCACCATCTGAATGATCAGTGAAGAATTCTATGGTTATTGGTTCTGATGGTAGTGCAAACACTTTGGAAGGTAAGCTTCCTGCAGAAAAGACAATGTTGTGGCATATGAGATTTGGCCACATTGGTGAAAAGGGTCTCAGAACCCTGAAAAATAAAAATCTCATTGAGGGGTTAAATGATTGCAATCTCGAGTTCAACTTCTACGAACACTGTGTTTATGGTAAACAAAATCGTGTTAATTTTTACTCTAGTTCTCACAAATCTTCTGATGTTTTGGATCTTATTCATTCTGATGTATTTGGTCCTGTAAAAGTTCCTTCAATCTCCAAGTCTGTATTTTTTGTATCTTTCATAGATGATTACAGTAGAAGGACTTGGATTTTTTTCCTTAAAAGTAAGACACAAGTCTTTAGTCGGTTCAAGGAATTTAAAGCTCTTGTAGAGAATCAAACTAGTAAGAAGATTAAGTGTGTGAGAATTGACAATGGTGGTGAGTTTTGCTCAATAGAGTTTGAACAGTTCTGTAAAGAACAAGGTATCGAGAGACATAAGACAACTCCTTATACTCCACAACAAAATGGAGTTGTAGAGAGAATGAACAGGACACTGATGGAGAAGGCTAGGAGTATGCTTAGTGGAGCTGGTTTAGAACAAAAGTTTTGGGCTGAAGCTGTGGCCACTGCTTGCTATCTGGTTAACAGATCTCCTACATCAGCCCTTGTTGGTGAGACACCCATGGAGGTGTGGTCTGGTAAGAAGCCTTCAATTAGACATCTTCATGTTTTTGGTTGTGAAGCTTATGCACATTTTCCAAAGGAGAAAAGATCTAAGTTGGAAAACAAAGTTGTTAAAAGTATTTTCATCGGATACAGTGTTGATGTGAAAGGATACAAGCTTTGGGATCCTGTGACTAGTAAGGTGTTGTATAGTAGAAATGTTATTTTCAAAGAGCTAACATCTTCTCCTATTGTGCTACAACCAATTGAGAAAGAAAAAGAAAAAGATGTTGTTCAGTTGCCTCCTACCCCTGAGAAGACTGAATAGAGGGACCATGTTGGGTCTAATGATGAGGAGAGCTCTAGTAGCTCTGATAGTTCGGAAGAAGAGGAAGAACAACCTCAACCTCAACCCTTGAGGAGATCCACAAGAGAAAGAAAGCAACCAGAAAGGTTTGGTTATTCTATGTTAGATTCCAGTTGTGCTTTTGCTTTGATTACTAACACTGATGAGCCTAGATCTATGAAAGAGGCTTTGGGCATGAAAGATGCAGGTTCCTAGATTGAGACTATGGATGATGAGATGGCTTCATTGGAGAAAAAAAAAACTTGGGACCTTGTACCTTTGCCTAAAGGAAGAAAATCTGTTGGCTATAAATGGGTGTTCAAGAAGAAATTTTGTGCAGATGGCAGTGTTGAAAGGTACAAAGCTAGATTGGTTGCAAAGGGGTATTCACAGGTAGAGGGAATAGATTATGGTGAAATATTCTCTCCTATTGCAAAGTTGACATCCATTAGATTTATGTTATCTCTTGCTGCATCATATGATTTATAGATAGAATAGATGGATATGAAGACAACTTTCCTTCATGGTGATTTGGAGGAAGAGATTTATATGTCACAGCCTGAGCACTACATTGTTAAAGGTAAAGAATCCTTAGTTTTCAGATTACAAAAATCTCTATATGGTTTAAAGCAATCTCCTAGGATGTGGTACCTTAAGTTTGATTCCTTTGTGTTGTCAATAGGATTTGTAAGATCAAAATCAGATTATTGTGTTTATTTCAGAGTTGAAAATGATCACCTTCTTATTGTTGCATTATATGTTGATGATATGTTGCTATTTGGGAAGAGTAAGGGTATGATTTCTGATTTTAAATCTTAGTTTTCAGCACAGTTTGAGATGAAAGATCTTGGGGTAGCAAGGTACATCTTGGGTATGGAAATCAGTTGAGACAGGTCTAACAGAAAACTTTGGTTGAGTCAGAGTAAGTATGTGAAGTCTATGTTGGACAGGTTCAGCATGGCAGATTGTAGACCACTATGTGTTCCCATTTTTGTGGGAACAAAGTTATCCATAGATGATTGTCCAAAATCTCCTAGTGAGGTGGAGAACATGAGTAGAGTACCTTATGCTAGTGTAGTTGGTAGTCTTATGTATGCTATGGTCTGTACTAGACTAGACATTGCCCAAGTAGTGGGAATCCTGAGTCGTTTTATGGCTAATCCTAGACGGGTACATTGGGATGTAGTTAAGCGAGCATTCAGATATTTGAGGGGTACATAAAATTACTCCATATGTTATCATGGTAACTCTTTTGGATCTCCACATTCAGTTTGTATTCATGGGTTTGTGGATTCAGATTGGGCAGGTGATATTGATAGCAGGAGATCCACCAGTGCTTATGTGTTCACTATGTTTGGTGGTGCCATCAGTTGGATGAGTAAGTGACAACTTGTGGTTGCTTTGTCCACTATAGAAGCTGAGTACATGGCTGCTACTCATGCTTGTAAGGAAGCAATTTGGCTTGGAAGATTGTGTTCTGATGTTGGTGTTGATGCAGAACAGATTACTATTTGGTGTGACAGTTAGAGCGCTATTTGCCTTGCGAAGAATCCAACTTTCCATGCTAGAACGAAGCACATTGATGTGCAGTTTCACTTTATGAGAGATATGGTGGAAGGTGGAAAGGTAAATTTGGAGAAGTTATATACTGTGAAGAATGTTGCAGATGCATTAACAAAACCAATGGGCACTGAGAAGTTCAGATGGTGTTCGGAGTCTATGGGCCTTTTGGCGTATAGCGATTAGTTCCTGTTATGTTCCTGTTGCTCTTACAAGGTGTTCAACAAGTGGGAGAATGTTAGGAATAAGGTGTCTCAACCTTGGATAATTCCTATTCTTATTATTTGTTTTGTAAAATGTATTTCTTGCAAATAATGTTGATGTGTTGGCATCTTGAATTGTGTGTAAGGAGATCATGGCTAAAATGGTTATGATGGATTCCTATGACACGTAAGAGCTATGTTAGGAAGATTCAATGATAGGTGAAGACATGTGGCAACTGATAAATTTGAGTACTATACACTCTTCCCCAATTGTGGGGTTCCGAGCACCGCCCCCCAAAATTTTTTGGGGTTCCTATTTTCTCAGAGAATGGTAAAACCCTAATACAGTTATCTTTGGGAGTAGCCATAAAATGTGAAGCGCATGATATAAGCATTTTTTAGGGTTGCAAAGTGTAGTGATGCGAGTGTATTGTTGGAACATTTTATGCTATCATGATTTGTCTTCAAGGGTTTGGAAATCTTTTGAAAGAACTTGCATTGCAAGTATATTGTAAGCTGTAATAGTTTTGATCAATACATTGTGCAGGTTTTGGAGTGCTGGGGTTTTTACCGAAAGGTTTCCCCAGGGTATATCATTGTGTCATTCTCTATTTTTCTATATGCATGTTATATGGTTGCAATATCTTTGTTAAAGTAGTTAACGAATCTGAAATTGTAAGGGTTTAAAAGAATTTGCACAATACTTTCCTATAGAGATTAGCATAGGAAGCTATTTCCGCACCTGAGTTTCCTTACATACATGTCATGTGAAATTACCATCTTTTGTGCATGATGTAGAACCCACACTCCCATATGCAGTTTTTAGATTCTTTACAATAGATTTTTCACTTGACTCATCCATCATTCTTAGCTCAAGAATCTTCATGATGGGCCTAAATTTCAGATTTCTCATCATTTCAACAAATAGTTGACATCTTCATGTAATGTTTAAATTCTCAAAAAATGATCTCCAAATACGATTAGCATTTCATTGAAAAGTATGCTTGGGAATCTTGTTAGACATTTCTTGCAAAATGTTAGTATCAATATCAATCAAATATTTTGGCTTTTTATAAATAATTCTAGGAGCATCAAAAACATTGTGTGTGAATTGTGTACCATCTTTAGTGCCTTCAACATGACACAATGTTGTGCCTACACCTTGGGATGTAGATAATGGTGTGCCTTCAACATGATACAATTGTGTACCTCCACTTTGGGATGTAGAAAATAGTGTTCCTTCAACATGAAACAAGGGAGTGCATACACCTTCAGATGTAGATGATGGTGTTCCTTCAACATTATACAAGGGTGTTCCCACACCTTCAGAAATAGAAAATGGTGTGCCTTCAACATGATACATTGGCATGCCTCCAAAATTGGATGATGATGTCTCTTCAACTTAGGAACTCATAGATGATGTTCCTGCATCTTCATAATTCAATTGTCTTGTTGCACACAAGTTTCTCATTCGTTGTCTTTTTGTTTCCAATTCTAATTCTCTCTTACTTTGTATTGATGTTTCACGTTCCTCATACAAAGAAAAATATTCTTCTATGGTATTTAATTTTTTTTGTTCACGAAGTTGTCTCATTCTTTCCCTTTTCTTCTCTTTGTCTCTTTCATGCTCTTCGGGTGTTAAATTTTTTGCTTGTTTCCTTGGCATGATGATGATTTATACATATGAATTGATTACAATTTTAAAAATATAATATAAATGTAAAACAATATGTCAAATTATAATATAAACCTCTTACAATATGACAAATTATAATATAAATTTAGTACAATTATATCAAATTATGTATTGAACAAGTCTATATCATACCAATTATAAACCAAAACACTCTTTATTCACATTTGACATGTAAAAAAATAAAAAACTTACCTCAACTGATTATTTTAGTTTTGCATAGTGCGAGCATGCTATAGTGTGTGCGCCCTATGAAAAACTAAAAAGTGTTATGCATACTCTTGAATAGGGCGTGTGCCCTATGCAAAACAATAAAAAGGGAGAAAATAGAGAGAGGGAGAAGGGGAGAGGGAGAGAGAATGGAGAGAGTAAGAGAGAAGGGGAAGGAGAGAGAGAGAGAAGGGGAGCAGGGGAGAGAGAGAGAGAGAGAGAGAGAGAGAGAGAGAGAGGGGGGGTGAAAGATGGTAAGAAGGGAAAATATAGAAGATAGGAAGGTGTATAGAGAGAGAGAGAGAGAGAGCTCTTCCTCTCACTATGACTATTTCTAATCACTATTTAAATCTATGACTTAAATAGGGCGCACACCCTATACAGTGATCATACAATTGAAATCTATGACTTTCATAGGGAACACGCCCTATGGAAGTCATAGATTTCAGTAGTGCGCTCACCCTATAGGATGCACATGCTTTGTAAGGCATTGAAATTTACCAATTCTAAGGCTTGGATTTGCCTTGGAGATCCAACCCAAAGGCTTGGATGATTAAAATACGCCTGAGATGTGTTTTCCAGTAGACATACAAAAAAATGACATCTTTTTTTGTGTGCTCCTCATCAGGTTTACTCCTGGCTCAAGAACATAAAAATTAGACGATGTGATATTATAGATATCTTTGTTAGTTATATAAGCATATAATTATTTTGAATTCTGATTATGTTAAGTTTTTCAACTCTAATTTCTTTTGTGTGTATGTCCATTTTTTGGAAAAAACAAACCTGTAGTATTTTGGGCATAGATTTTGGCTCATTCATCAAATTTTACAAGTTACATTTTTAGAAACTAGACTCCATTCTACACACTTTAAAAAAAAATAAAAATTTATTTTCTATTAGTTTTAAATGATTTCTAAGGGGAGCACATAGAAATTTCATGTTTTCAGGATGTGTGCACTTCGTAAATTCATTAAAAATTATACATTCATCAAAAAATTACCAAAAAATTATGGGATAAACTACGTGGTGTTAGCTAACTTCTCACTCGAGTGATTAAAAAAATTCAAAAAACAAGTTAACATTTAAGGGGGAGCACACTAGATGCTATGTTATGTTTTTTCAAAAAAAACATGACCACTTTTTGTGCTCCCCCTTTTTTGAGGGCCTTAATCTTCACCATTTTCAAAATAAGTTAGTAGTTTAGGAACTAGATTCAAAGTATTACAACTCTTGTTTTTGTCCCATCTTAAAATTTTGAGTCTAACTATCTTCAATTTCTTGTTGAAGTTCAGAGTTTTCTAATTTTAGGAAAAAAGTGGCATCTTATACCCCCTTTTGGTCCCCCATCTTTGTGCACTTATCCCAAAGAGATTAAAAAAATTCAAAAAAAAAGTTAATATTTTAGGGGGACCACATCAGATGCTTTGTTATGTTTTTTCACAAAAAACAAGACCACTTTTTGTGCTCCCCCTTTTTGACGGCCTTAATCTACCCCATTTTCAAAATAAATTAATAGTTTATGAACTAAATTCGGAGTATTACAACTCTTTTTCTTGTCACATCTTAAAATTTTGAGTCTAACTATCTTCAATTTCTTGTTGAAGTTTAGAGTTTTCTGATTTCAGGAAAAAAGTGGCACCTTATACCCCCTTTTTGGTCCCTCATCTTTGTGCACTTACCCCCTAATGCTACACCAATTGAGAAAATACATACTTTGATCAATGCTATCACTGGGGAAGTTACAAGTTTGGAGGAAGGGTGTTGAGTATAGAGCATAGATGAATTATGAAAAGAAGAGGACTGATAAGTTAATGGAGCATATTACATCAGATAAAGGGATTTACTTGTCAAAGTTTTTTATTTTTATATGTTTACTAAATATTTAGAGCAAGAAAGGAATTAATATCAATAAGAGATTAAGGCATTGATTACTAGTTTTGATCCTATTACACAATCATAAACCACTTATGGATCACATGTGAAAATGATTAATCACAAGTTGAAGACTATTTAAGAAGAGAAAGACAAAAGGATAACTACATTTTTGGAGTTGTAGACCTATTTGATACCTACAGTAGATTTTATGCAACAAAATTTTAGGGAATTTGAGGTAATTCTTGGGTTACTAGACCTGAATGCACTTGATTCTATGGATGAGTTAACTTCTATTCTACATAAGAAGATTCATGCAATGGAGCATTTGCATAAGTCATGTGAGAGTTCTTTGGAGTCACCAAAGCCAATTTCAAAGAAGTTTTTGAAAGGATATTTTCAATAAGATAATTTCATTTTTGGCATTTTTCTATGAACCTTTTTCATTTCTATCGAAGGGGGAGTGATCGGTACAATGAAAATGGAGTTAGATAAAAAGAGTAGTTTCATTATTTTCACTATGTCTTTCTATCAATGCAAAAGGGGGAGATTATTAGAATTATGATGGAATTTTGGGTTGAGATGTAGAGTAATTATGTTTCTGATTTTGTCATTGATGGAAACTATATCAATTCTATCAGATTTGATGAATATGTTACAGATCCTGATTGAATGGATCGACAGGTAAAGGAAGATTATGCTAAGTGTTTTGACAGGTGAATAGGAAGGAAATAAAAGAGATTGTTTTAAATGACGATTGAGATGGAAGGCATTTTGGGAGGGGCATTTTCTCCTACTTAATTAATAAGGTTAGATAAATACAATGCTACAACTACAGCTGTTAAGTCAATGATTTAGGTGAGTTGGTATTTTGGTGGTGTGATAAGTGTGATCCATTTGTGCTATCAATTAGTTATTGATAATCAGATGACCAAGGAGATTGATTTTTAGGCCAACATGTCAACATGTTTTGATTAATATATTTTGCATCAATAGGCTAAGAAATTTTGGTACAATTTTCTTTAAGTTTGGTAAATATTGTGGACCAACTTGTAAAATATTTTTCAAGTCTTATCCGACTTAAGAAAATCACTATAAAGGTGGACTAAATCACATGATTTAGGGTTGTGATCATGAGTTTATGTGTTCCAATCAGAGACAAAGGTAGTACAGTTCCCCTAAGATCAAATATTATAGTGGATCTGTCAGGAAAGTAATGTCATTCCCAAACAAGTTATTTAAGTTTATTGCTCAAGGCTAACTCTAATAGGTTAGCATGTCAAATCCCTTAATTAGGTGGACTTTAATAGGTCTTTTATATAAATCCTTTAACAGGGTGACTTATTAACTAGAGTTCTAAATCCTCTTGCAAGCTAGATCCTACCAGAGGTTTTGGTACTTCTAACAAGGTACTAGTGACTTCTAACTAGGTGAACCCTTGACGGGTATTGTAAGCTCCTAACATGGAAACACTTTTAATTGTAGTAAAGAGATTCATGGGTGTCATCCCCACTATGGTTTTCACCCTCTTACAAGGGTTTCCATGATAAAAATTGTGGTGTTGTGTTATGATTTATGGATTCTTAAATTGTTTGACTGCTATTGCATAGATACACTTGCATGTGTGATTGTATGGAAGTTGTTTAAAAGCATAATCAGGTTATTGGTGAATTGGTTCATTTCTTGTTTACACTGATTCACCCCCTCCCCTGTTAGTATCTCCTATATCTAACATAAACATTCACTAGAAAAATCATAAACAAAAAGTTTTTATAATCTATTAACTTGAGTGTTGGGTTTTAATAAGGCCTACAAAACCTTTAGAATACGAATAGAAATGGTATCCACATCCATTCTATAGCCAAAAAAAAAGGAACCCAGCCTACCCATGCACCACTCTCTAGTGATACTCCTCCTCACCTCAATAGGAGAGTATCCTAGGGTGGGTGTTTGGAGTTGGGTCACAATTCTGCGGAAGTCTATGGGGTGGAAAAGTTGAAAAATGAAATGGGTGCCCAATTCTTAAAAATTGGGTGCTCGTTTAGGTCTGGGAGCCCGACCCATTTTCAAAAATTGGGTGCCTATTTCAGATCGGCCACCCAAACCGAAACAGGTGCCCGATATTTAAAAAATGGGCGCCCGATTCTTACAAATTGGGCGCTCGTTTCTAAATTCTATTTATTTATTTATTTTGACTGATTTCCTATCATTTTCACCTTCAAAAAATGGGATCACCAATTTCCTCTCTCTCTCTCTCTCTCTCTCTCTCTCTCTCTCTATTTCTCTTTCTCTCTTCCTCCTCTTTCTCTTTCCTCTCTCTCTCTCCCTCCTCTTTATCTCTCCTTTTCCTACCCTCTCTTTCTCTCTCTCCCTGTCTCTTATTTCTCTCTCTCTCCCTCTCTTCTCTCTCTCTCCTCTTTCTCTCTCCTATCTCTTCTCTCCCTCCTCTTCTCTCATCTTTTCTCTCTTAAAAAATGTAGTTTAATGTTATTTTAAAAATTATTGTATAAATTTAATTATATTTTATCTTTCAAGTAGTTATTTTTAATTTTAATTTACTTTGTAAATTAGCGTACCAAAGTAGAAAAATATTATTTAATTTTTTATTTAACCCTAGATACAAAATTAAATTACTTTCTCTCTCTCTCTGGTGTAGGAGAACCTATTCATTGGATATCTCATGGACAATTTTATATTCTACATTTTCTATATTATTTAATGTCCTAAATAATATTTGGAATCCATTCAAACCATTTTGTAAGGCTATTAAAGCCATTAAAATCATAGTGATCTATAAGGTCATGAAGAAAAGTCAAGTATGGTAGAGCCACTCAAATATATAAAAAAGGAGTGGAATCGATGTAATTAGAGTCTTTAAGATATTTTTAAAATATTTTAAAGGTCTAGGAAAGGTTTGAGGATATTTGAATAATAATTGTAAAAGTTGTTCAAAAGTTGTCAAAAGTATAATGACATCTTTTACAACTTGGTGACAACTTTTTAAAAGTTTGTTAAAAGTTGTTAATGGGTAGTTATGGGTTGGTTGGATGGTTTATTATGATTCCAAATTGTATAAATTTGGTCTCCAAAACATGAAATGGTAAGTTGGAGGAGTTTGAAGAAGGATTTTGAAAACTTATTTTTGATGTTACATATCTTAGTTTTCTGGTTATTTTTCCTAAAATTCCTCTGATGTTTTGAGTGGTACAAGCTCATTTTAAATGATATTGACCAAAAAATATATATTTTTGGAAAGCTATATGAGTCAAATTTCATTTGGTTTTGTTTTAGTTTATTTTAATTACGTTTTAAGAAAGTAATAGACATTTTGGTACATACTAGTCGGATGCTATCAGAATATGAGTAGTTTTGGAAAGAATGCACTAACTTTTGTTTTATTTCTTGGATTTGGCTATAACGTGGAGAAAATATTTTTAATTTATTGTTATTGAATCCTATCAAGGGGATTTGGTTTATTCTTTCATTTCTAAAAGTTATTAATAAATCCTTGAGGGTTTCAGATTCTGCCCTAGTTTGAGAAATTGTTTTTAAGATTGGAAAATATTTGCATTTAAATTACAATCATTGAAGGAAGGTTATAAATGTGAATCATACCTCTGCATCAAAGTGGTACCGGAGCCTGAAAGGTTTGGTCAAAAGTTATTTTGTCGTTGTGTGTTTGTCTTTTACAGGTTGAAGAGGGAACCTAGATACCAAGAGAGTAGGCCAAGAGATCAAAAAGGAGAAAGGCCTAAGGAGAGGTATCAAAGACAAGAGGAAGAAAGTTAAAAAGAGACTTTCTTGATAAATAAAATGAATTTATTTATGGAATGTATGCATGGTGATTTGTAGTGTATGGATTCAGAAAAGAAAAAGAGGAAAGAAAAATATAAAAGAGAAGAGGAAATGTTAGAAATATTGGAAAGAAAACTAGAGGCATATGAAAAGAAGTGTGCGGAAGATACAAAGAAGTTTGAGAAACTTCTTGAAATCATAGAGAAAAGAGGACTTGATTATGATGAATAACAAGATGTTGAAATAGTGGCAAATGTTGAGGAATATGTAAAACCTAATGATGAAGAGATTCAAGAAATTAGGGAAGATCAAAGAGAAATAAGTATAGAAGAAACAAAAGAGGAAGATTTGATTGAATCTAATGAGAAAGTTGAAGCAATGGAAGACTCCATAATGATGGACATTGTTTTAAAGAATGATGTTGAACTATTCTCAGGAATAAAGGATGATAATGAACAAATAATAGAGATGGATTAGATTTATGATATTAAAAATAGTAAAAGGGAAGATTTTCCAAGAATATTTGAGGAGAAAGACTCAAATTTTGTGATTGATTTTGCTACTAATCAAATGATATTTTCACATGAATTTGTTATTGTATTCATTTCAATGCAAGTGATGAATAAATAATATTTTAAAGGACATAACTTTGTTCTTAATAGGGCTACATTCTTGAGGAAAATAATTGAGAGCCCAAAAGTGAAGATGAAGAAGAGATATTTGAAAACCCATTTTCAAGGGACTTGGAAAAATTTCAAGCTCAGGACTATAGTGCAGGAGCAACTATTCATTGGATATCTCATGGAAAATTTTATATTCTAAATTTTCTATGATATGATTTCATTATTATGTAATGTCCTAAATAATATTTGGAATCCATTCAAACCATTTTGTAAGGCTATTAAAGCCATTAAAATCATAGTGATCTATAAGGTCATGAAGAAAAGTCAAGTATGGTAGAACCACTCAAATATATAAAAAATGAGTGCAATCGATGTAATTAGAGTCTTTATGATATTTTAAAAATATTTTAAAGGTCTAGGAAAGGTTTGAGGATATTTCAATAATAATTGTAAAAGTTGTTCAAAAGTTGTCAAAATTATAATGACATCTTTTACAACTTGGTGACAACTTTTTAAAAGTTTGTTAAAAGTTGTTAATGGGTAGTTATGGGTTGGTTGGATGGTTTATTATGATTCCAAATTATATAAATTTGGTCTCAAAAACATGAAATGGTAAGTTGGAGGAGTTTGAAGAATGATTTGGAATGGAAGAAAATTTATTTTTGATGTTACATATCTCAGTTTTCTGGTTATTTTTCCTAAAATTCCTTTGATGTTTTGAGTGGTACAAACTCATTGTAAATGATACAGACAAAAAATTTATATTTTTGGAAATATATATGAGTCATATTTCATTTGGTTGTGGTTTGATTTATTTTTATTAAGTTTTAAGAAAGTAATAGACGTTTTGGTACAGATTGGTTGGGTGCTCTGAGAATATGAGTAGCTTTGGAAAAAATGCACTAACTTTTGTTTTATTGCTTGGATTTGGCTATAACTTGGAGAAAATGTTTTTAATTTACTATTATTGAATCATAAAAATGGTATTTGGTTTATTCTTTCATTTCTAAAATTTATTAATAAATCTTTGAGGGTTTCAGATTCTACCCTAGTTTGAGAAATTGTTTTTAAGATTGTGAAATGTTTGCATTTATTAGAATCATTGAAGGAAGGTTCTAAATGTGAATCATACTTCTGCATCAAAGTGGTATCAGAACCTAAAAGGTCTGGGAAAAATTTATTTTGTGGTTGTGTGTTTGTCTTTTATAGGTTGAAGAGGGAACCTAGATACCAAGAGAATAGGCCAAGAGATCAAAAAGGAGCAAGGCCTAAGAAGAGGTATAAAAGACAAGAGGAAGAAAGTTAAAAAGAGACTTTCTTGATAAAGAAAATGAATTTCTTTATGGAATTTATGCATGGTGATTTGTAGGGTATGGATTCACAAAATAAAAAGAGGAAAGAAAAACATAAAAGAGAAGAGGAAATGTTAGAAAGATTGGAAAGAAAACTAGAGGCATGAAACGAAGTGTGCGGAAGATACAAAGAAGTTTGAGAAACTTCTTGAAATCATAGATCAGAGAGGACTTGATTATGATGAATTTAAAGATGATGAAATAGTGGCAAATATTGAGGAATGTGTAAAACCTCATGATGAAAAGATTCAAGAAATTAGGGAAGAACAAAGAGAAACAAGTATAGAAGAAACAAAAGAGGAAGATTTCATTGAATTTAATGAGAAAGTTGAAGCAATGGAAGACTCCATAAAGATGGACATTGTTTTAAAGAATGATGTTGAGTTGTTCTCAGAAATAAAGGATGATAATGAACAAATAATACAGATGGATCAGATTTATGATGATAAAGATAGTAAAAGGGAATATTTTCCAAGAAGATTTGAGGAGAAAGACTCAAATTTTGTGATTGATTTTGATACTAATCAAATGATATTTTCACATGAATTTTTTATTGTATTCATTTAAATGTAGGTGATGAATAAATAATATTTTAAAGGACATAAATTTATTCTTAATACGGTTACTTTCTTGAGGAAAAGAATTGAGAGACCAAAAGTGAAGATGAAGAAGAGATCTTTGAAAACCCATTTCCAAGGGACTTGGAAAAATTTCAAGCTCGGGAGTATGGTGCAGGAGCACCTATTCATTGGATATCTCATGGGCAATTTTATATTATACATTTTCTATGATATGATTTAATTATTATGTAATTTCCTAAATAATATTTGGAATCCATTCAAACCATTTTGTAAGGCTATTAAAGCCATTAAAATCATAGTGATCTATAAGGTCATGAAGAAAAGTCAAGTATGATAGAACCATTCAAATATATAAAAAAGGAGTGGAATAGATGTAATTAGAGTCTTTAAGATATTTTAAAAATATTTTAAAGGTCTAGGAAAGGTTTGAGGATATTTGAATAATAATTGTAAAAGTTGTTCAAAAGTTGTCAAAATTATAATGACATCTTTTACAACTTGGTGACAACTTTTAAAAGTTTGTTAAAAGTTGTTAATTGTTAGTTATGGGTTGGTTGGATGGTTTATTATGATTCCAAATTATATAAATTTGGTCTCGAAAACATGAAATGGTAAGTTGGAGGAGTTTGAAGAAGCATTTGGAATGGAAGAAAACTTATTTTTGATGTTACATATCTTAGTTTTTTGGTTATTTTTCCTAAAATTCCTCTGATGTTTTGAGTGGTACAAACTCATTTTAAATGATAAAAATAAAAAATTTATATTTTTGGAAATCTATATGAGTAATCTTTCATTTAGTTTTGGTTTAGTTTATTTTTATTAATTTTTAAGAAATTAATAGCCATTTTAGTATAGACTGGTCGGATGCTGTCAAAATATGAGTAGTTTTGACAAAAATGCACTAACTTTTGTTTTATTTCTTGGATTTGGCTATAACTTGGAGAAAATGTTTTTAATTTATTTTTATATAATCCTACCAATGGGATTTGGTTTATTATTTCATTTCTGAAAGTTATTAATAAATCTTTGAGGGTTTCAGATTCTGCCCTAGTTTGAGAAATTATTTTTAAAATTGTGAAATGTTTGCATTTATTAGAATCATTGAAGGAAGGTTCTAAATGTGAATCATACCTTTGAATCTCTCTCTCTCTCTCTCTCTCTCTCTCTCTCTCTCTCTCTCTCTCTCTCTCTCTCTCTCTTATAAGTTTTAGTCATTTAAGTCATTATTTGTAAGGTAAAATATAATTTACATTATGTTGATTTTAAATTATCATGTTTTTATATGTACGCAGATTGGTAGTATGGATGATTTTCATATTGATGATCTTATAGGTCAGCATGATCCACCACCACCTCCACCTCCACCTAGAAAGTTGAGGGATAATATTAGGAGAAATGTAGAGGTGATCATGAGAGACATAAATATTATTAGAAATGATCCATTTCCATCGGCCCAGCTACTACGCCTTGCAGATAGCATGCAAGGCATAGTAGATTTTGTACACACATTAGACTCAGGGATTGATAGTTTTGAGTCATGGAGGGAGATTATGCATACATATTATGCTAAAGGCCTCTCTTATAAAGAGGTTAATGATTTAAAAATTACAAAAGTTGATTTGGTACGCTTTGTTTATAACCCTACAATGGGTGAGCAGATACTTGGCAAGAAGCCACGTATTTCCATTAGATGGTGTAGACACCCCGGTATGGCAAAGCATTTTTGGGAGTGGTGGTGGATGGTATTTGACAATCCACCACATGATAATCATGAGGTCCCGCTTTATTTTTTGAAAAAATTATGGGCTGAATTTGTATTGGGTAGGAAACCCAATTATTTTGACATGAAATCATTCTAGGGGGTTGGTCGAGGCATGCCATAGGATAGGCCAGGAGCCAAATTGAGTGATAGAACTAGAAATTGTGTGTGCAATGAGCCTCTTGTTCCTCTTCCTTCTCTTGTAGTTCCTGCACCTATCCATCATCGAGCAGTGCAGTCATCTCTTGGTTCTTTGAGTACCCTTACGGGTAATTTGTTATAGCACTTGATCGAGGCGAGGGCTGCCCCTAGCTTAGCACATGTTTGCACGAGTTGTGGGGGTATATTTACCAGTCCCCAGTCTGATCCAGATTCTGCCCATGGTGGATATGGTGATGATGATGGTGGCACACATGGTGGATATGCTGATGATGATGGTAGCGCACATGGTGTTTCTAGAGATGATATCCCTTCATTTGTTGATTTACTCAATACATACGATGATCATCCTGCATAGGTAAATTTAATTATAATTTATATAGTGCAATATTAAATTTCTTATTTATACAATTATGAGCCATAACATGTGAATTTTTTGGTGAACAAAGGAGGGTTGACCCTCCAAGATTCATTAGCCATCATCATATGAGATCGACACCTCGACATCTTGGTGCTCCATTCACAGTATGCACTTTGATCTTGATACATTTAAACTTTTAAAAAAATAAACTTTAATTGATAATGTGTTTGACATATTTTTGTGATTTTGTAGGGTCTCTCATGTAGCACTGAGATTGGCAATCATTCATTCTCTGCCCCACCAGTCACCGAGAGTCAGCTGCGTATACCTGTAGTATGTTTTTCATTTATTAATTTTAAGTATGTGCATCTTACTAATTTATGTATAACTTTGATTCACACTTATTTTTTTTTAATTGTAGTCTTTTGGATTGTCTCATGTTGCACAATCACATTTACATCCTGACTCATTGATGACATAAGCTATGTGTCACACAAGTAATGTACACATGTTTTAACTCTATAAATATATAATTAAGTTATATATACTTTATAATTTATGTATATATGTACTATAAGTTTTGTTCATGCTTTATATATGTTGTTTAGGTCAACACCACCATGAGTCTTGGCATGGCTACAGGATTAAGCCAAATGCAGTCATCGACACTATCCTTTGAGGTGTTGATTAATTTAAGTAATTTTTCAATGTCCTATGTGTATCTAGATCTTTTTCAATGTCTTGTGTGTATCTAGATCTTAGATGATTAATTTAAGTAATTTTTAATTTGTACTTTAAATGTTTTTACAGGACTTGGCTTCATCCACTTTTCATGTAGTTGAGGATGAGGGTACTTGAGACCAGATAGAGCATGATGAGGGTACTCAAGACTAGACAAAGCATGTTGATGCATTGCAGTCCTCTTCACGTGGAGTGAAGATGACTGTAGATCAGCTAGATGAGTAGAGTTAGATTATGATGACTATTTGGACTATTTGGACTTGTTTTATGATGACTATTTGGACTTGTTCATATTATTTTGATGACTATTTGGACTTGGTCATATATTTTTTATGACTATTTGGACTTGTTTTATGATGACTATTTGGACTTGTTTTATGATGACTATTTGGGATTGTTTAGACTTGTTCATATTATTTTTACTTGTTGTTAGAGTAGGACTTGCATTATATACTAGTCCACTTGTATACTAGTCCACTTGTTATCATATATTGTACTTGAACTTGTTTTTAGAGTAGGAATTTGTTTTGTGATTATATGTATATATCATGAGTTGATATGATGGACATTATGATACATGTAAATTATTTTAGGACTAGTTATGTTATTTATCTTAATCATGAGTGTTATTTATATATATGAGCTTATGGAAAATAAATCATTTCTAATATCAATTGTAATTAAATTTATCAATTTATCCTAAAAAGACCATCTATCTAACAATGAGATCTATTAATTCATGTGTAATTGGTCCAAGTACAATATCTAGATACATGTTACAAGTAATATGAACACTTTGATTAACTATAAAAAAAGATCATCTAGATCTAACAATGACATCTATTAATACATGTAATTGACAAGAACAATATGGATTTTACAAACTTAATAAATATTAAACAATGAGATCTATTAAGTGAACATAATCTAACCAATGTGCATAGTTTAATATTTACAACAAAATTAGGTGAGTACAAAGTTATGAATTTAACTTAAATATTTAAAACAAAATTTGAAGTATAAAAGTGAGTTCATGTGAACTTATTTATTATAAAGCCAAAATTGTATGAATACAAGAGTGCATTGTACTACATAAATAGTTCATGTCCATGTTCTTCTAGACATCCTACATCATAAAAATAAAGATGTCAAAATGTTAGAATTTATAAAAGTTCATTTAAAGTTGATTTTAATTTTAATTTCAAATCTATATCTCTAAATTATAAATTATGACACTTCAAAGAAGACATGTAGAAAACATATACAAATATGACAATTGACCAAAAACTTACATGTATAAATTTGATTCAACCTTATGTACCATCAACATCGTCTCTTTTCTGCAATGCATCTATGTTCTTATCGATATCCTACATTATAAAAATAAACATGTTGAAATGTTAGAATTCATGTACTCCAGTTCATTTAAAGTTATTTTTAATTTTAAAGATAATTATGACAATTGAATAAAAACTTGCATGTATAAATTTGATTTTCAACCTAATGTACCATCAACATCCTCTCTTTTCTGCAATGCGTCTATGTTCTTCCTGACATCCTACATCATAAAAATAAACATGTTGAAATGTCAGAATTTATGTACTCAAGTTCATTTAAAGTTAATTTTAATTTTAAAGTTAATTATGAAAATTGAACAAAAACTTACATGTATAAATTTGATTCAACCTAATGTACCATCAACATCATCTCTTTTCTGCAATGCATCTATATTCTTTTGGACATCCTGCATCATAAAAATAAACATGTTGAAATGTTAGAATTTATGTACTTGGGTTCATTTAAAGTTAATTTTAATTTTAAAGTTAATATGACAATTGAAAAAAAACTTACATATATAAATTTGATTCAACCTAATGTACCATCAGCATCCTCTCTTTTCTACAATGTGTCTATGATTGCCTCATGCTCTTCCATTGAAAGTTTCCATAATATTTTATTAGCAGGTCTCCCTTTGTATCTTTCCAATTTGATATTTGTTGCCACTACCAAATGGCAATAGTGTATAATCTTCTTTTCTGATTGGTAGTCTTCAAAAGCTAGTAAACCATTCCTTCTTGTTAGGTATTTGCGTAGCCATGTACCTGTAGATCTCTATGTCTTGTTGATCATTAGTGTTCATACACTTAGTCATTCTATAGGCATTGATGGTCGGTCATCACTGCGATCGAGTCATTTTGTAAAGGCCGAGTTTTGTATTGTATAGTTACTGCGCAGTAGCACTGCTGAGTAAGGTCATGGTCATTATATGTTTTGTAATATGCTGAGAGTTATATGCCGAGTTGAATAAATAAAGTATTGAGCTACATACATCAATGATTGCCGAGAGACAAAGAGTTCAACATTTTCTGAGCAAAGTTGTTACTGAGAACTGTTGATGTCGAGTGCCAGTCATAAAATCTTGCTGAGTTAGCTAGAGTTAGCATACAAGTATAGAATGGCACATCGATCTAGGTAAACCATTTTTCGTAATGATAATGTTTTGAATGTTGACCATTGAGGTAATTACAGAGGTAATTACGAATCCAGACTGTCATCATTGATTCCTATGTAAAGTCTTGAACCAATTAGAAAATTATATAGCTAAGGTGGCAAAAGATTTAGATCTGAGCCGTAGATCTTGTAACCATAAAACATTTTTGTGGCTATATAAGAGAAGGTCTAGAACAAAGAAAAGTGAGTGAGTGTGAATCAGAAAGACCAAGAGATATTGAGATTAGATGAATGAAGAATGATTAAAAGCAGTATTCAAGCTGAGTTCAATGACCGAGCAGAGCAGTGAAAGAACAGAATATAGAAAGATCAGATAGATAAGATCACAGTCAGAAAGGAAGGAGAAGATCTGTAATTAGCATACCAGTGCAAACCGAAGGATCATTACTAAGACATTCTAACCAGTGCATCAGTGTAAATCTCTTAACCAAGTAGTCTTAGCAGACTTTTTTGTAAATCTCTTTATCGCATGCTTACTTAGTTGTAAGTTATTAAATGCTTTAATAGGGTAGACTGTATAAGTCTTTTACCTTTTTACTAAGCAGACCTTTAACAGGGTAGATCAGGTTTGATCAAATTGTGTAAGCCCTAATAGGCTAAATTTATTACCGCAGTAGTGAAGATTTGTGGGTTTCATCCCCACCCCAGTTTTACCTTTCAAGGGTTTCTGGGTAACCAAATATTTTGTGTTATGAGTATTTTATGCTTACTATTTTGACATGATACTTTGCATAGAATAAGTTAAAGCTATACCTTTTGATGCATAGAGTTTTGAAGTTAAGAAGATGAAAGTATGTAAGATCTGATTCACCCCCCCTTGTCAGTATTACTTTCCCATTTGTATTTCCAACAATTGGTATCAGAGCAATAGGTTTCTCACAAGGAAGTCTAACCACTTGAAGAAAAAGATCTTAAGACGGAAGCTTGCAAACTAGGTAAAGTCATAGAAAATCAGAAGATTGAAGTACAACTAGCATTACAACAACTAGAAGTAGCAAGAGGAGAATTGAAAAAATCCATGAGCAAGAGAAGAGATCTTGCAATTCAACAGAATGAACCTCAGTACAAGGAAGAAGACATCACTAGACTATTTGATACTGGTAACTCTGTAGAAAATGACAAGGCTATAAAAGAACTACTGGAGAAGAATACTATATTGAACAATGAAGTCATGACTCTAAAGAGAGAATAGGAAATTCAATCTGTCAAACTCTGTGAAGTTGTGGAATAGAAAAAGAAAGCAGAAGATGACAAGGCTATGGCTGAAACAAACACAAGGCAAATTGCATCAAGGTTAGATGAAAGGACAAATGACATACAAAGGTTGACTGAAAATCAATTAGATATGGTGAATCAACTACTGTTGGAAAACCAAGAATTGGGGATGAAAGACATGGAAATCAACTAACTCAAACATGATAATGATCATCTGAAACAAGAATTAAGAACCGAGTAAGAAATCAATGAGAGGATGAACAAACCTAATGAAGCTGTAAAATATTTTGAAGAACTATTAAGGTCACCTAGGAGATCTGGTGACAGAGCTAGACTTGGACTGAATGACCAATCATCTACTGAAGAAGGAGAACCATCAAAGAATGGAGAGCAGGAGACTACAAAACCAAGAAATAAAAAGCCTACATGTCATCATTGTGGAAAGCCAGGACATACAACAAACATATGCAGAAGCAAACATGGTAAGTCTGATTCTAAACCTAAGTTCAATGGACATTGTTTTAATTGTAAGAAGCATGGACATCAAGCACATGAATGCAGATCTAGAGCCAACAATCCATCTACCTCACCCAAGTTTCAAGGAAACTATTTCAATTGTAAGAAATATGGACACAAAGCATTTGAATGCAGATCAAGACCGAGATGGACATCTAATGGACAAACAAGACCAGTCACCAAGCATAACAATTACAACTGGGATTATAACACTTGGTACAACTGTCATTATTATAGTAAATATGGACACATTTTAGAGGTAAGTCTAAAAGTTGGATGAACGGAAGCATGGTATGTTACAAATGTAAGAAGGTCAGTCACTTAAAGAAAGATATCAGATCACCCATGCCGAGCAGTGACAACAACCAGAATGAAGGCATCTACAAGAATATGAGGAACTAGATGGAGAGGACATGGAAGAAGAAAGAAGAAGGAACTAAAAATGAAGCTAACACATCCGAGGTCACCCAATCCGATGGATCAGGTGATCACACCTCTTCCAACTAAGCAGGAAAGGTATGTCTGGAACTGATTCTTGTAAAGCTTTTTTTTTTTCATCAGTTCCTGACATAATAGGAACCAAAAGTCCATATCTGCATAAACCAAGATACATTAGGACATATCTGTGCAATTTGTGATCTTTTCACTTATGATGCCGAGCATCAGTATTTTGACTGAGCAAACTATATTTGCCGAGCACCAGTATTGGCCGAGATACCATATATCATGTCGAGCTATATCGCAATGGTTATATTGATCGAGCTTGTGTTTTTACCAAGTTGAACATAAGTTTGTCAAGATAGCTGTATTTCACCTAAAAAGTGTACGGAGCATTAATGAGGCCCTAAGCCTAAATTTTTGGATCTTAAATAGAGCGAAATCACTGTTATTTCATTTTACCAAGAAAATCAATTTGAGAGTGCATTCCATAACTAGGATAAACAAAGTGATTCTAAATTCTTAGAGCATGCCATCGACAAAAATCATCTATAGGGTCAAGTGTTAATCAGGTATTTTACTGAGCAAGTACTCTATCTTTTTGTGAAACTCATTTCATATGGCTTCATCTTCCTCTGCTCCAATCAAGAAACAAGGAAAGGAAATTTTCAATGTGCAACTCATTAGGAATGAAGTGTGTAAACCAAGGGTATTCAAGGCAATATCTGAAAGCACGATCAAGGGAGATTTGAGTGGAGCTCTATCTACGATTCCTGAGAATGTATTGATAATGAATGATGTCAGATCCTATTACATGTGCAAGATTGGGGAAATGGGTGATTACAAGATTAGGGAAGCGTATGAAAAATTGTGTGTCAACAGAGTATTGAATCCGAAACACAAGGTTGTTGCCGATCGAGGGTTAGTACATGCCCTAGATTTCCTGCAAAATTTCAAAGTAGAATGGATAAAGATTATTTTGGGTAGAATTCACAACATGCAACTATGGATGGAAGATGGACTAGTAAAGATTACTAAATAGATGATACATGATGTTACCAGGTATCCTACCATAGATGGAAAGAGAACAATGAAATGTGCAAGGAAAGAGGAAATTCAAGCTAATACACAGGCAGTTTGGAACAAATGTGGTATGACTATTTCTACCATTACTGATCCGGTAATTGACTTCGCTGTCAGGGTACTTGCTCACAAGTTTTATCAGTCTAGTCAGTTGGATAGAATCCCCTGTATGGCAGTGGACTAGGCATGGAAGATAGTGAAGAAAGGGCATACATATGACCTTGGTGAGCTCCAATTGACTCAGCTTACTGAGAACCTAAGCTCCATCTGGACATCAAAGAACTCTATGTGTAAGTTCGGTTCCCTACTAATTTGTCTATTCTTTTATGTAAAGAAGTACTTTCCTACACATAGTGATGTAACATGGAATAAGAAGAAACCCGTAACTGTTCAGATTAATGAACTTATACAAGAAATTGGTGATGATTTTGAGGGTATAATGGAAAATTATTTTATTGAGTTTAAGAAGAAGATGAGGAATAGGTCTAGAGTCCCTGTGTCTTTGATTTAGAAATTTAGCAAAGATATATGTTTTCTAGTAGACACAAACTTCACCTATGCATAGGCAGCTGTTCTTAGGGTCTCATGGTTGATGCCATTACCTATGAATTGAATATTAATGAGGCTACTGCTGTGATAACAACTTTGTTAGCTGAAGATATTGTAGTGAAAACACCATACTTTGGCACATTTGAGGAGGCAAAATCAAAGATCTCTTTGGGATTACTGGCTGCCACCACTGAGAGAAAGAAGAAGAAAATTGTTAAGAATTTCAAGCAGTATGTGAAAGACACTGACTTAGATGCCCCACTAGAATTAACCCAAGGAATGGGAGAAGATGAAAAGAGTTCATATAGTGGAAGCAAAGCAGAGGAAGTAAAAGCAGAGGAAGTAAAGGAAGAGAAGAAACCTGTGGTTGCTGAGTCTCCACCGAAGAGAAGAGTGCTAAAACGAAGAGTGTCTAAGACACCATCACATTGGCCAAGAAGAAATTTTACACAGACTCCAAAGATACCTCTTGTATCTACTAAAATAAAATATGTTGGACCTAAGGCAATGCCGACTAAAGAAGTGAAGAAATCAAGAAGGAAAATTGTTCTTATAAAGGATGATGATGAGGAAACCGAGAGCGATGAGAAGGTGAAAGGGAAAATAGAACAAGAGGATTCACATCAACACACTATTGATGACTTGTGTGACAAGCTCATTAGCTCAGTTGTAGTTGACGAGATAAAAGAATTAAAATTTGGAACTCTAAGCATTGGAGACAAGGAAAAAGTTGAAGATGTTCTTAAAATGCTATGCATTCTCAAGATGTTGCTGATTAAGATTGAGAATAGAATTCTGAAGGAATTGTGCATCAGGATCGCACAAAAATGGGAGTTTGCATTGATAACAGAGAAGGAGATTAGAGCAAGTGCTCTGGCACAAGTTGAATCCACCTTGACTCCTACAAATATTAAATAGATAATTGAACAATACCGAGAGAATTTTGATCCTAAACTAAGAGCATATCTTATCCTTCAACACAAGGTTGAAGAGGTTGTCTAAGAAAGGTTAAGGATATGGAAAATTGTGTTTGGACTACTGATTGACAAAGATGAAGGCAAGGTGGCTAGCACCTCACAAGCTATAGAATCTCTACAAACACAACAATCAATGGAGACTGTCACTCCTAAGGAAATGGAACCCCAGGACACATATGAAGTACAAATTATGGATATAACTGAGGAGAGCCCCATTAAGAACTCGTTCTTAACTGAGGAGGACCTAAAGAACATCAATGAAGTTGATAATTCTCTTCCTGGTAGCAAAATAGTATAACTGCAAGTTATGGATTATCCTACCATCCCGAACACATCATCTACTGATGGAAATCCTACAGAGCCTACTATTGCTATTCTTGATCAGTTAGTGGATACCAGCATAACCAAGGAACAGATCAAGTCAGTACCACTAACCATGCCGACTAAAGTAGCACAAAGTACCAGTGAACAGGGAATATCATTGAGTGCACCCACTGTTATTCCTCATGCCGAGGAGAAGGTAAAGGAGAAAGGTGAAGGAAGCATGAAAAGACAATCTGCTGACTCTCATGAGTCGAAACAACAAGAAGCAATCAAGGCTCTTGTATAGATGTCGAGTGAGAACACACCACCGAGGACATAGTCAGAGCATGCTGAGGTGACAATTGATGAGGATATTGTCATACCTAAATGGGATATAGATAACCTTTTTTTTGAAAAGATACAAATAATGAAAGACTTGCTGATAAGGAAGGGCAGACAAGTTGAATTAAGAAGAGAACATCAGTAGAAATAGGTCCTACATGAGATTAAGGACATTTTCAATGAATTTTATGATTTTTCTGATGTGAATAGTTTTGTTTCTATATTGGAACAACTTGTACATATTGTGCAGAAAGTCAACAATGATGTTGTGTCAATGAGTGACAAATTATTTGAATGGTCGGAGAGACGTTTTGAAAGAAAAATGATGAACAAGGTACCAACTGAGATAGTTGTAAAGAAAGTTGAACTGCCTACACTGGTAAAGGAGACTGAGACACTAGTTGTGAATGGATAGTCTCTTCTGGCTAAATTATGTAATGTGGAGTTATTTACATAAGAAAATCAATGCTTGCTTGAAACTCTTAAGAAAGAAATTAGTGCTACAAGTTAGTCCCTGACTTTAGATCCATATACTAGTACTGGACATTATGTGAAAGTTATGCAGATGCAAGGGAAATTAGCTAAGCTTATGGCTAATGATGGCAAGATTCATTCTCACCTACTTTCAATCCAAACTATCTTAACACCACATTTGGAGGTAATTCAGAGAAAATTGACAAAGGCACATAAATTGATTCAGAATGATCCACATTTGTCCACTGCAGAAGGACTTGCTAAAATGAAAAGTGTCTGAGACACCATCACTTCAGCCAAGAAGAAATGTTACACAGACTCTGAAGATACCTCTTGTATCTACCAAAAGAAAATCTGTTGGACCTAGGGCAGTGCCGACTAAAGAAGTGAAGAAATCAAGAAGGAAACGTGTTCTTATAAAGGATGATGATAAGGAAACCGAGAGCGATGAGAAGGTGAAAGGGAAAATAGAACAAAAGGATTCACATCAATACACTGTTGATGACTTGTGTGACAAAATCATTAGCTCAGTTGCAGTTGATGAGATAAAAGGATTAAAATTTGGAACTCTGAGCATTCAAGACAAGGAAAACGTTGAAGATGTTGTTCTTAAAATGCTATGCATTTTCAAATGTTGCTGATTGAGATTGAGAATAGAATTCTGAAGGAATTGTGCATCAGGATCGCACAAAAATGGGAGTTTGCATTGATAATAGAGAAGGAGATTAGAGAAAGTGCTCTAGCACAAGTTGAATCCACCCTGACTCCTGCAAATATCAAATAGATAATTATACAACACTGAGAGAAGTTTGATCCTAAACTGAGAACATATCTAATCCTTCAACACAAGGTTGAAGAGGTTGTCCAAGAAAGTTTAAGATATGGAAAATTGTGTTTGGACTACTGATTGACAAAGATGAAGGCAAGGTGGCTAGCACCTCACAGGCTACAGAATTTGTGCAAACACAACAATCAATGGAGACTGTCACTCCTAAGGAAATGGAACCCCAAGACACATATGAAGTACAAATTATGGATATAACTAAGGAGAGCCCCATTAAGAACTCATTCTTATCTGAGGAAGACCTGAAGAACATCAGTGAAGCTGATAAGTCTTTGCCTGGTAGCAACATAGTATTATTGCAAGTTATGGATTATCCTACCATCTCAAACACATCATCTACCGATGGAAATCCTACAGAGCCTGTTGTCGCTAGTCTTGATCAGTTAGTGGATACCAGCATTACCAAGGAATAGATCAAGTCGGTACCACTAACCATGCCGACTGAAGTAGCACAGAGTAGCGATGAACATGGAATATCATTGAGTGCACCCACTGTTAGTCCTCATGCCGAAGAGAAGGTAAAGGAGAAAGGCGAAGGAAGCATGAAAAGACAATCTGTTGACTCTCATGAGTCGAAAGAACAAGAAGCAATCAAGGCTCTTGTATAGATTCTGAGTGAGAACACACCGCCGAGGACACAGTCAGAGCATGCCGAGGTAACAATTGATGAGGATATTGTCATACCTAAATGGGATATAGATAACCTTTCTTTTGAACATATACAAATAATGAAAGACTTGTTGATAAGGAAGGGCAGACAAGCTGAATGAAGAAGAGAACATCAGCAGAAACAGGTCCTACATGAGATTAAGGACATTTTCAATGAAGTTTATGATTTGTTTGATGTGAATAGTTATGTTCCTATATTGGAACAAATTGTACATATTGTGTAGAAAGTCAACAATGATGTTGTGTCAAAAAGTGACAATTTATTTGAATGGTTGGAGAGACGTTTTGAAACAAAAATGATGAACAAGGTATCAACTGAGATAGTTGTAAAGCAAGTTGAATTGTCTACACTGGTAAAGGAGACCGAGACACTAGTTGTGAATGGACAGTCTCTTCTAGATAAATTATGTAATGTGGAGTTATTTATATAAGAAAATCAACGCTTTCTTGAAACTCTTAAGCAAGATATTAGTGCTACAAGTCAATCCCTAACTTTAGATCTAGATACTAGTACTAGACATTATGTGAAAGTTATGCGAACGCAAGGGAAATTAGCTGAGCTTATGGCTAATGATGGCAAGATTCGTTCTCGCCTACTTTCAATCCAAACTGTCTTAACACAACATTTGGAGGCAATTCAGAGAAAATTGACAAAGGCACATAAATTGATTCAGAATGATCCACATTTGTCCACTGCAGAAGGACTTGTAAATCTAGCTATTGATCTTAAAGTTCAAACTGAAGTGCTCCAACTTTCTTCTACCACATGGATGGACGCACTCTACATGTTCACAGTGCTACATCAACCATTTTTGGAGAAAATATGTGATCTTCCTACGGAAGAAGAATTTCGTCGTGTCAAAAACAAGGGGGAAACATCATGACATGAGTAGGAGGACTGAGTAAAAAGATAGGTAATAAATTTTGGTTATGTATATATATCTCAGGGGGAGTTTTGTATCGGATATTACAAACATAGGTTGTACAATTGAAAGTCGTGACACATGTGTTTTTGCCACTAATATCAAAGGGGGAGATTGTAGATCTCTATGTCTTGTTGATCATTAGTGTTCATACACTTAGTCATTCTCTAGGCATTGATGGTCGGTCATCACTGTGACCAAGTCATTTTGTAAAGGCCGAGTTTTGTATCGTATAGTTATCGAGCAGTAGTACTATTGAGTAAGGTCATGGTCATTATATGTTTTGTAATATGCTGAGAGTTATATGCCGAGTCGAATAAAGAAAGTACCGAGCTACATACATCAATCATTGTTGAGCGACAGAGAGTTCAACATTTGCCGAGCAAAGTTGTTACCGAGAACTATTGATGCTGAATGCCAGTCATAAACTCTTGCTGAGTTAGCCAGAATTAGCATACAAGTTTGGAATGGCACATCGATCTAGGTAAACCATTTTTCGTAATGATAATGTTTTGAATGTTGACCATTGAGATAATTATGGATCTAGACTGTCATCATTGATTCCTATGTAAAGTCTTGAACCAATTAAAAAATTATATAGCTAAGGCGGCAAAAGAATTAGATCTAAGTCGTAGATCTTGTAACCGTAAAACATTTTTGTGGATATATAAGAGAAGATCTAGAACAGAGAAAAGTGAGTGAGTGTGAATCAGAAAGACCAAGAGATATTGAGATCAGATGAATGAAGAATGACTAAAGCAGTATTCAAGCTAAGTTCAATGACCGAGCAGAGCAGTGAAAGAATAGAATACAGAAAGATCAAATAGATAAGATCACAGTAAAAAAGGAAGGAGAAGATCTGTAATTAGCATACCAGTGCAAACCGAAGGATCATTACTGAGACATTCTAACCAATGCATCAGTGTAAATCTCTTAACCGATTAGTCTTAGCAGACTTTTTTGTAAATCTCTTTACCGAGTGTTTACTTAGTTGTAAGTTATTAAATCCTTTAACAGGGTAGACTGTATAAGTCTTTTAGCTTTTTTACCAAGCAGACCTTTAACAGGATAGATCAGATTTGATCAAATTTTGTAAGCCCTAACAGGCTAAATTTATTACTGCAGTAGTGAAGATTTGTGGGTCTCATCCCCACCCAAGTTTTACCTTTGAAGGGTTTCTAGGTAACCAAATATTTTGTGTTATGAGTATTTTATGCTTACTATTTTGACATGATACTTTGCATTTTATAAGTTAAAGCTATACCTTTTGATGCATAGAGTTTTGAAGTTAAGAAGACATATCAAGTTTTTCTTGGGTTCTACACATCGAGCTAACCAATACTCTATCTGCTCTTCATTATCCTCAGGTGCAACAACAACATACACATGTCCTGCAAAACAAAATTAAGTACATGTGCACTGTAAATAAAACTTTTTTAAAGGTTTATAATTCAAATATATATAATCATAAATTGTATTAAATTACCAAGTTGTATGAGATCTGAAACACAATCATAATCTTCTGATGCAAAGGCATGATCTGGGTCTTCATTTATTATATCACTTCATCTTGTCTCTCACTAGGTGTTAAAGATTTTTGTTTCCATTCTTCAACCCATTCTATATTCTCGCGTTCTTCCCATTCACCTGCAACACAAAATTGACAAAAACATGCAAGCTCCCTAGTCCATATAGTCCAAGTGTTAGAATTGGAACTCCTAAATGAATTCTATTTAGTAGATCCACTGATTGTATTACAATCATATCTTGAAAGGATATTCTTCTCTTCAACTAGCCAGAAAAAATATTTGATTGTAGAGTTCTAACTTGATCCTGTAGACAAACTTGTTTTACACCATTCAACAATTGCATGTGCATCTTTAAATTTTGATTTTCCTCAAATTTGAGTTTCTCTCTACAAAGGGCCCTCTTAACACATGCATTAGCACCATCATGTTCTCCCTTCACGTGTCCAGCCTCAAAAAAACTCCATATATGTTGGATATTTATTTTCTTGTGCATCCTACTCAACCAATAAAACATTCTAGCATTCTTGAATTTCCCTATGCAATTATCTGACCATATTAGATGTTGTGTTATATGAATTTATCTCTCCCTTAAATTTTCATAAAAGGTATTAAAGCAATACTGAACAAACTCCAATGAGTGTAGCTTATTATCACTCATATAGAAATGGTACTCTCTCAATATTTTTCGATCCTCTTCTATACTATCAGGTGCATGTCTATAAACAATATGAACAAAAATTGTTACTTGCACTGAATTATAATATTGTGGTTGGATCACATCTTGTGGTGCAAGCATGTAGTTCTTTGCAAAGTCAACAACTGACAATATACTACCAATTGGAAATGTATTCTTGCATATGCAAAATTGTCCATCAAGCCATCTAGAATTGTGAGAGTGTTTCACATATCTAGGTACAACCTTACTTTTGAATTCATTCATAAAAGCATTAACACTAAGTTTTTCAATTATTAGGTCAGACCATTTTCCAACTTTTCCATCTTTCAATGGATACTCAACAGTTTTAAATCTTCGTACATCAACTAATTGTTGTCCAAAATCAAATGAAATATTTTCATGCAAACATTCATCTAATAATGTAAGATTGCCACATACATCACATACACCAGAAATACATGCATTCAAAAGATAAAAATTTTCATTAGGTGGGTTACAAAATAAATTTGATATAAATTCCTTTACCATTTGAGGTGGTATATTTATACCACATTCTTGCAACATTTCATTAGTATGCATAGTAGAATGTATAGATCAAAAAATATCATAATGATAATGAAATTGAACGTGAGTTTTACAACAACGGGTGATTCTTTCTTTGTTAATCCTTACATACCATGGTTTACATTTTTCAAAAGACCTTTGACTAATACTAATAGTTAACACCTTATCATTCACAATTTTTTTATACAATTCTATTTGAGTCATATCTAAAAGGTGTTTTGGATGTGGATCATGAACTTTAGAACCAACTCTTAATTTAAGCACATCTCTAGCATTATGAGATACTCTTGTATTATCATGCTAAAAATTTTCTGTCAAAGTTTTAACTTCACTAGTAAGTTTCATGTCGGACCTCGGGAGTTTTCCACTAAAGGTCTATAAATGGTTTGCTGGATCACTTTCAAAGTTAACTCTTCTCTTTACAGCTCTTGTTAAAGTTTTATGATTAATATTAAGATACCCACTTATGTTTGAAATCATTCTTTTATCAGTACTAGTTTTGTTTAATAAAGCTATTGTTATTGCTCGTCGTGCCGCATTACTATCTTTAGAATGACTTTTCTTTCCAATTGTATCAAAGGCACTAGCAATAGTTGATACAACTTGTTTTAGAGACTCATCCTTCTTAGTTTTCACATAAATGCCTAACCTCTTCATCACTTTTCATATTTTAGACATTTTAATTAATTGTAACATTAATTGACATTGAAAATTAAATTTCTTATTATAAAAAAATTATCTAAACAATCTTCTCATGTGTGTCCTAATCTATCTCGATGAAACCAAACCACACAGATTGTCTAACACATCAATTTTTAGTTGAAATTGTTCATTTATTTCATTATCATTCAAATGTGTTTCTTTCTCAATCGGTGTTTCTATGTCTACATTTACATTGTTGATTTCAATCTGAATTGGTGTTTGATTTTCAGTTTCAATTGGGGTTTGACTTTCAATTCCCTTATCATTATGATTAACATTACTAATTTTTGAAATTTCACATGCAATTAAATTTAATATAACTTTAGGAATAAAATTTAAATCATTTCTATTGTAACCTGCTTATAGCAAATTATGAACATCTTTATCAGAATAAGTTGTAACAATTGGATGTGAAGACATACCTGTATCCAATACTGGATTAGAAGATGTAGCTGATTTTTGTTCTTCAACCTCTACATCCATGATGGTGTCTTCATTGTCCTCCTCTTCTGAAAAAATTGTTGAACTTGATGCTCCAACATTATTCAGGTTTCGAGATCTTTCTCTTCTTTCTCATTGTCATTTTGCCTCCTCTATTTTTTGCAATCTCCTAAGCTATCAGAACCTTTGTTGACCTCTTTCTACGTAGGTTTGATCCCATTATTGCACCAAAATTCAAGTTCAAACAATCTTTTTTGAATGTCAGATCCAAAATAAGACAAAAAAAAAAATGTTGGCAGAAATATTCTCTTTCTCTGCTATGAATCAATACAAGATAGATTGAAAATTTGTCAATCATTTGATCAGGCCCACAGTCTGGTTTTTTGTCTTGCAACGGCTCTTTAAGAAATGGGTGCCCATTTTTAGTTTCACAAAATGGGCATCTATTTTGTGAATTTAAAAAAATGGGCGCCCATTTTGTAAATCTATGAGAGAGAACCTTACCTCTTGGCTTGGGTTTTGGTTTGGGATAGGCTTGGTTGGACCAAGCCTATGCTTGACCTTGCAAAAAAATGGCTAAGGCATTACAGAGTAAAATTTTTGCCTTGCCATAATTTTTAGGACAACTTCCCGAATGAATTTTTTGATAAAATGAAAACTCATTTTAGCTCTTATTATGCAAATTATAGAAATATAAATTTTATAGTGATATGATGAATTTTAATATTTATGCAATATTTATTAGGCCAACGTGGTACCTAAACTTGAAATACCAAGGTTAGCTAAAATTTTAATAACTTTTTTAATTTTTTTGTTTTTTGAAAAATGAGTTATATGTGACCAAACTACATAGAATTATTTTCAAATTAAAAAAATAAATTTGAAAAAACTAAAGTTATCGTCAAATTATGGTGTCTGTACACGAGAGGTTTCAAAAATGTACTTTATAGTCAATTAAAAATTAATTAAAAAAATAGATTCAATAAAAAATAAGATAAAATATTCTGACCAATTTTCATTGTTTTAGGTACCTTTTCCAAAAGGATTCCCAAAAATACATTCATTTACTTCAAAAAAGGTTGTTCATACACGCGTGAGGTGTGGTCCTGAAATAGACATTTTGAAAAGGTAGTTTTTAGACATGCATACTAAAATTCAATTTATACCATGTGGGTATTGAAATAAATTACATATTTGAAAACTAGATTCTGAGCACTAAATTTTATATTACTGAAGTTTTTCAAGATTCAATCTTTAAGTGCTTCAAATTTGGACATCAATTGATAGAAATTCTAAAAAATAGAGAAAACACTTCCACTTTTTGGCCAAATGTGGGACTCAACTTCTTGCAGCCACCCCCCACCTCCATACAAATTGCAGATAAGAAAAAGACAAGAAGGGACACCCAAACTATATTAACCATCACATCCAACTAGCCACAATTGAGAAAAGACCACAACAAAAAACCAATCACCTCCACCTTAGAGATTTCACCTTCATAGGAAAAGTAACCACCTCCATATGTCGTGTAAGTTGGACCAAAACCACATTGAAGCTACACAAATGAACCTCACTTCAAAAGAGGAAGACTCCACATTAATAGGAGTATTATGGGGAAGAAACGTTGTATAAGCAATAATAAGAATCTACTCAAAGAAATAATAGAAAAAACCCAAGTGAATGACCAAAACAACTACATAGGGGGAAAAAAACCCAAACCCCAAAACAAGGATCAATAAAACCTCTGCACCCACAAAAAAAACAATAGAAGTGAAGCATCCAAAAAGAGATCATACCCAGAACATAGTAGATCCAAGAAAATCCAACCATACTCCAATCGAAGAGAAAAACACACCCTTTCACAAAAAAATGGGCCAAAGAAGACCATAATGGAGGAATCAACAACACCCCTCTCCAAACCACACAAGGCTCCTCAAGAGAAAACTCATAGGCAACTAAGAGTGCAAACATAGAGAGAGGGTCCAACATCCCTACAAGAACAAAACATCCCAACACAAGTGAAGATCAAACCAAAAGTCTCAATGGAAACACTACTATAGAAACCTACAATAGTAGCCACCAAGTGCCAGATAAAAATAATGGAGAGAAAACCCCCACACAATCATAAATCAAACCTTATACAGCGCAAAGCTAAAAGAAGAACAACCTCCCCCCCTGCAAGGAATAGGGGAACCGTACCCATAGAGAATGTCACCACAGACAAGGGAAAAACAATCCTCAATTACCATCCAAGCTAGAGAACACAAAGGATAGAGAACACAAAAGATAGAGAACACCAAAGATAGAGAACCGTACCGATAGAGAATGTCACCATAGACGAGGGAAAAACAATCTCCAATCACCATCCAAGCTAGAGAACACCAAAGATAGAGAAAACGAAAGGTAGATAACACCAAAGATAAAGAACACAAAGACTATGCTTTCCCCCGCACAACACTATATAATAATGTATAAAATACATTAAAGGCTTAATTTTTAATTTTCTATAATTTTTTTGTCTAATATCTTACTTATTAGATCTTGCTATCAATTTGAAGAATAGTGAAATTTCTGCATAATCTAGTCATATAGTCATTTAAGCTTTATAAGCATCTTGCTTTCCAAAATTGTCATAGTAGCACTTGGCAAGAACTTTGTTACAATATGGATAGCAATTTTTAGAATGACCAATAGTTCTATGGATAACATTGGTAGCATTACAAAATCTTTAGAGTACAAAATTGTTCTACAACATTTTGTAGGAACTTAATAACAACATAGCCTTAATTTTTATTGGTTTATTTTTTAATTTAATTTAATTTATATAAATAGTGGCCTGAAGCAATGGACAAGTAGATTGGCTCAAGGCCTCATGAACATGTGAATCAACTACCAATTCATAAACTCTAAATATAATGAACAAATCTATGTGCAAGGTAGTTGTAGGTAAAAATATTTTGAAGGTTTTACACATTATAACATTATATATTCTGACATATTATGGTCAAGTCTAAAATATTTTCTCAAATATTAGTTGAGTGTATCTAAAATGATTATTAATTAATTTTTTATAAAATACTTATTGCCTTATTAATATTTTATTTTTTCTTAGAGTTAATTTATTTGTTTAAGAATAATTTCATAATTATTTTATCTATACATATTTAAAAATTAAAATTAAATTTAGATTAAATTAAAAATAAAATAATTTTTTTTTTTTTTTTTATGAATAGTTGTTTGTTTCTGGCATAAGTGTCATGTGAACTTGCAGGGTGATTCTTTCCCCCGACCCCTTTTTTTGTGAATAATGTACTTTAATATTTATTCATCAATAAATAAATAAATAATTTTTAAAAAATTAATTCTAAAACTAAAATAATTTAATATGATAACAAATTAATATAAAAGTATCACATTTTTATTTTTAAAGTATCATATTTTTATTAGATAACTAAAAACAATCATCAGTTATATGTTTGTGTTGTGATTAATAGCTATTCTATTTTTTTTTTATTGATTTTACATATTAATTTTAACCTTTTTCTTTCAATTTATTTTTAAACTTTTAAATTATTATTTTTAAAACAGAAACAAATTCCATATGTATTTATTAAAAAAAATATTAAAGAATTTTGAAATACTTCGAAAAGTAAACCACAAGAGTGCTCAAATTCAAAATGAGAGATACAGAATCAATTACACAATCATCACATCGATACCTGACATAAAAGACCTCAAAAGATGAAATTATACAAAAATCTATACATTAAAAAACACAAACCAAGATTCTCAACTTAAGCCTAATCCACTTCCTTGGCGTTCCCCTTCCCTCTGATCATAACAAAAGCTGTCATTAACCTTCCCTGTGTAGGATTAGTAGCATACAACATATACTTAGAATATGACCTAAAAAAACTTTTAAATATTCTATTTATTATGAAAAATGGTAGCTGTCCTATGGGAACAGAAGAAATCACTGTGGTTGCTTAATGTGAAGGTAAGGAAGAAAGGATGAATAAGGATTGTGAGCATTAAATTGTAGTGAGTTATGCAGAGTTGAGAATATTGTGTCTACATATTTGATAAGAATAAAATAATATTTGCTGTTGAAATTTAAGTGTGAAATAGGAAAGAGATTTATGTTATTGGCTTGTATTTTGAGTTTTGAATTTGTAGGTAGAGGGAGAATTTTCTTGGTAAAAAATCCATACTTAAAATTGACGTGCCAATTCTTATTATTTCTTATAAAATTGATCATTTACCATTCATCTTCGTTTCCACTTCTTATATTTTTTTAATGTTTAATTAATATTTCTTGTTAATTATGTCATTCTTCTGTCATTTAAAATCATTTATTATTCATTTCTAAGATTTAACTCTTAAATAATTGTTCATATAGAACCTTACTTCTCTGTTTTTGAAAATTATTATTTAATTTTCACTTCTATAGTTCATCCATAATTGAACCACTTTAACTGTGTAGTTAGAAGAAATGTATAGGATTGACTTTGGTAATTTGTATTGTTTTGATTTTTTAATAGTCTAATCTTGAGCGTATTCTATTGATTGCAATTTAGTAATTTTAGATTAATTTGGCTTGTTACTTTAAGGTCACTTTCAATTGCACACATTCATTTCTGATTTTGTTTGCATTTTTTTATGGGATAAAATTTAAATGGAAGATTCTCTTAATTGAATTATACAAACATGTCAAACAATTGAGAAAGCCATTCTACACCTAAGCATGCTCATTTTTCTTTTTTTCTATTGGATAAGATTTGAACTCAACATCATTTAGGTGCTTACAACATGAACTTTTCCATTACACCAGATGTCCAACCACTTATTGATAATTTCTTCAAATCCTTTAAACTTAAACCTTCATCTTTACACATTGTATTCTTAATTTCAAAGGTTCTTATTAGTACTTGCCAGTAGGCCAAGTACTATTGTATCAATTTTTGAGTTTTTGATCTTAACTAGTGATTAAATGAATTGTTCTACACCAATCAAAATAAATTCTATTTTATATTTCATTATAAGTTTTTATATTTGTAATATATAGTGAACCAATTAAAATTTATCACATTTGTTATTTATTGTCCTTTCATATTGCATAGTCTTCGGGGCTTAGAAACAATTTTTGTTTTTATCTTTCATTAATATTTTTCTTTTTTATATTAATTGTATATTAAAATTTTTAAATTATATTACTTGAGTTTATTTTAGTATATAACTCACTTTTTCTAATGTGAATAAAAAATTTGTAAATATATGATATAATATAATATATATTTATTCTCATTTATATATTTTTTAAAAATATTTGAAAATTTATTATGTGTTAATTATGCATTAATAAATATTTAGGTAAACAAATGTGTGATATATTTTCCTCACAAAATATTATAATTTAAATTAAACATAGTAAATAAATATTGTATGCAAATTAGTTGGATACTATTCTAAATGATGAATTAACTACTTGGAAGTTAATAAATCTAATCTAATAAACAAACTACAATGAAGAGTACAATAAAAATGAAGCCAAAATAACATTTACCTTCACCTACCAATGCAGCTTGTCTCCATTGTCCTCCTAGCCTTGATTTCTTGAAGATGTTGAGCTCTCAGATTTCCAAATGAAGCCCTTTCCCAAGATGTTACCAAAGTGTGGAGATTGAATAAAATAAGTGCACAATAGCTTATGAAAACCTAATAGATGGAATGCAAGTGATTTGATGGTAATGGGGATGCTTGATTGCTCTTAAAATGCTTGAATGCTTGGATGCTTGGATGCTTGGATGCTTGAATATTTGAAAATACCTATTAGCTCCTTAGCCCACAAAGGGGAAATGAGGCTCCTTTTATAGAGTTTTGGAGAATCTAGGCCTAGATGGCACAATCCTATAGTTGAGAATGAAAGGTGGAAGATCCTAGGGCTAGAATTGACTTGGTTGAAGGACTTGAGAGAAAGGGGGATGTAGTTGAAATGTGAGAGGAAGAATAGGGATGATGTTCCTCTCACATTGACATGGAGGAGAAGAAGGTGGAAGGGAAAGACACATGTCAAGTGTCTCACAAAGACCAAAGAGAGAAAGGGGGAGAGATATTTTCCTCATGAGGACTCTTTATACAAGTGTCCCATGAGTCACCTTTGACCCTTAGAGGTAGCTTGAGAAGCCCCTTAGGAATAGGGAATGTCTCTTGACTTGGTTATTGAGAGGACATGTGGTCATGAGACCAAGCCCTATGAGGCCACATAGCCCTTAAGAATAGGACATGTGTGGGTGAGGATAATTACTAATAAATAATTAATAATAATTATTTATTTTAGCCAAGATGATATGTCAAGTGAGTGGGTAGATGAGGTGGACTAGGAGACTTAGTCATATTTAGGTGATTGTATATTTATTTAAATCACTTTAATAAGACTAATTAGAAGACTTAGGATAGAGGAATAGGCTATAATGAATTCACTAAATAAATTGAATAATTTATTTAATAAATAGAGGAATAATTATTAATTAAATAATAAATATTTAATTAATTTATCAAGTCAATAGTAATTAAATAATAAATATTTAATTAATTAATGAAGCCATTTTTAAGTGTATACATTTTGCCCCTCATTGAAATAATGTGCTGGTCACATTGTTTCAAAAAAAAATCAAGCATTTTTGCCCCTGCCCTAGACAATGTCTCAGACAACCTATGTATGCCCCCTCGAGAGATTGATCGACAAAAAAGATTATTTGAAAATTTTGGGGGATTTTTTTTTATACAATTAATCTCACGAAAGAACGGTACAAAAGATGGATGAAAATAGGGTGGAATGGCAGAAAAATGGGAGATAGGGTCCACACGCCAAACACATCGGGTCCACAAGCTATAAATAGGGCTAAGGGGTCCACAATAGGCTCATTGTGCACACTTGTCTCTTGGAGATCAGAGTGAGAGAGAGAGAAGAGCAGAGCCACTAGGATGTTGTTCCCATTGTCAGATCACCGCTTCGAGAGAGTCAGACGCTTCCAGCAACCACCCGATTCGAGTGAACCGGTAGGTGACTTGATCCTGCTTTGTGCTTCATGATTTGATGCATGTTAGAGTAGAATTTTAGCATGTTTAGGGTAGATGAATTGGTAGATTTAGATTAGAAAAATTTTTGTTGTTAGGTGAAGTATGAATGTGCAGTTGCGGTGCATCAATGCGCAGCAACTAGCGATATATGCACAGAAAGTTAAAATTTTTGTGCATGTGTTTGATTCAGCTGCACATTCATACTTGGAAGAATATAGTGTTGCAAAAATATGCAATAAAAGCATGCATATATAAAAACCTAGGCATTCGTTATGAATTGTTGTGCAAGCATCCAACAAAACTGCGCAAATGTAAAAAGCTATGCAAATGTTAAATAATGTTGCACATACACGATAAAATGTTGCGCATGTGTTTTAGGTGGTAGAATGTGGTGAAAATAGATAGTCAATTAGGTCAAACTTGATGTTGATAAGCTGATTTGATCTGTCGCCGGTTGATTTTGATCGATTTGATCAAGATTGGTAACATTGTAGCATGTTTGCTAGTTAGCTAGTCTTAAATAGACAATTGATAGAATCATCTGTTGAAACACGTGATAAACATGTTTGAAATTGATATGATAGGATAGATAGATTGATAGATTAGTTTATCAAAATTTGATAGGTTGATTGTTGTTGACTTGATAGGAGGATATCACAGATGTTCTGATGTCATGGGAGAGATATCCCATCACACAAAACCTTAGACCAGCTCTATCAGAGATAGTCAGACTATTGATTGGAGCATCTAGATTATACTATGTTATTTACACGCCTGAGATTCAGGCGAATCTGAGTATGATGACTGAGTTAGCAGAGAGATGGCACTCGGAGATGAGTACCTTTCATCTTCCGATAGGGGAGATGACAGTGACGCTAGAGGATGTATATCGCATCCTCCAGCTTCCCATCATAGGGGAGTTAGTTTAGTATGATCAGCACGGCAGAGTCACAGAGTGCAGAGCTGTCTTTGGGGATGATGATATAGAGGATGGAGAGATTAGTTGGGAGGATATGGTCGATTTGTATGACCCTCTTCTAATGGTTCTAGTAGGTGTGATTGGGGGATTCGTATGCCCTGATTGTAGGTCACATGGATTTGCAGTTGGATGGGGCTGCACATTACAGCGGGTAATGGAGGGGACTTGATTTGCCTTGGGGGTGTGTTTATTAGCACATCTGTATCATGATTTACATCAGGTGGTGTACCATAGGGGTACATCTCTATTAGCAGGTGTGACACTGCTCCATGTTTGGGCATGGGAGCATATTGCAGTGACTAGACCAATGGCCATTAGATTTTAGGGCACAAGGCAACCCTATATTCATTTATATTCCTCAGTTTTATCTCATGAAAAATTGGTACATTTAGAGTTTTGGCGGTATACTTTTGACACACTTGATATAGTGACTTGGAGACCTTACTTAGGGTGTGAGCTGTGGGATGATGAGAGTCACCTGGGATTTTGTTTTGAGTCACGATGGCTTATACGACAAACGCCCTTTATTATTGAGAGACAGCTAGTCAGCTAGGTTCTATGCCAGTTTGGTAGGATCTAGGGCATGCCCTAGGGAGTTACGGAGTTTGCATGCACGCATTAGGAGAGATGGGACTGGGGGACCATGGCATCATTCGATGTTGCTTGGCAGGAGTTTTGGGATGCACCATTCTAGGCATGGTTGATGAGACTGACAGTTATAGACCCTAGGATGACTGCAGATTTAGAGCAGTTTTTGAGAGATTTTCCTGTTCCATAGATTATAGATCCAGTAGCTCGGCCACCAGAGAGGGATCCCATAGATATACTTCGGGGGAGGCTCTGAGGATGAGATCAGAGAGGACAGGGGAGAGGAGGAGATGGAGGTGATGGGGGAGGAGGAGATGATGGAGATGGTGGTGGAGGAGATGAAGGTGATGGTGGTGATGGAGGGAGAGGAGAGAGAGCAGGACCATGGATGAGAGGAGGTAGTGTGAGATAGAGGGGATTAATGCTACCCCTAGCTAGACAGGGATAGAGACAGCCTCCAGCATATCCAGCAGTAGGAGCTCCACTGTAGGTACCAGTAGCATAGGTATAGAGACTAGCTGGCCCAGTACAGGGACCAACTACATAGGTATAGGGACAGGCGGGGTAGGCACAGGATGATGCAGGCAGACATGGATATCGGGGGACATGATCCCTACTTACATAGAGATGCTGCTGAGGAGGAGCCAGATATTGATGCATTGCTAGTTCAACTAGCAATGATACAGGTACAGGTAGACTATGTTCTTGGTTTAGAGAGGTGGATTGAGAGGATGGGCAGACAGATGGATGTGCTGAGAGCGGAGCAGGATTCAGTGGTAGAGACTTAGAGAAGCAGAGATGTTATTGGATGAGCTACAGAGGACAGAGGATTTAGGTCCCCATGGAGAGAGCTTGAGAGCTATGGTACGAGTCAGGAAGGAGACTTCCTACTGGCGAGAGGCATATAGATAGGCAGTGCCCTAAGATGACTGGATCAGGAGTTATAGAGAGAGCTCTGTGGCCATCAGGACAATAGCATACGAGAGACAAACACCAACTAGCAGTGGGGGTGTATCTTCATGTCCTCCTAGAGCACCCACAGGGTCAGGAGATTAGGGTGGATCCTTAGGAGTAGGTGGTTTTGCAGCACAGGGCTTTATTGCATCGCGCAAATAGCGAAAGATTGATTCTAGAGGTAGTGGGTCATAGACACCACTTGTATACACATGTTGTAGCATTATATCATTGTACTATTGACTTGATAGACACTGACTTTGGACACATTGTTATTGATAATATATCATTGGACATTTGGACAATTTTTTTATTTGATGGACTCTATATGATTGATGTAGTTCTATCATGATTTGCTTTGATGGGTATATACATGTGTGTACTGACATATGCAGGATGTCATGATTTACTTTAAAATGATTTACTATATCTATGTCTTAGAATGCAAAATGATTTTCATTTTATGTGATGCATAATGTTGAAAAATTATAATATGATGATGATATAAATGCATGTGCTAAATGATGTTTAAATAATGCTATGCGATGACGATTGCAATGATGTAAAACAATGTGGATAATGGATAATAAATGAATGATATAATAGATGAAATGCATGATGATATAATACATATAAATGAATAATAAATGACAGTGTAATGCAAAATGATATCTAATATAATAAATGATAATGTACCTAAATGTAATGAATGATAAGAATTGACAACATGATAAAAGAAAGAGAAAAAAAATGAGATGAAATGATAGCTATAAGAAATGATCAAATTATATACAAATGAACACACCTAATGAAGACTATGTATGTCTTAAAAATGATTAAGTGCAACATGTTAAATGCAAGAGTCTAAATATTTTTAGTTGTCCAAATGTCCTCAACTGAAATAACAATGTTTTTGACACAAGAAGAAATGGACTAGGAGAAACAGATAACCTAATGAGAAAGATAACCTACAAATCCCTATAAAAGGAGCACTGATATGCAACTCATGAGATGATAAAATGCAATGCAAAATGAGCTATGAAATGAGTTTCTCCACAACATCATGTAACATCTTAGAACTTCATAATAACTGGAATTTGATTTTCATCATTGAGCTCGTTATGTTGCAAGAAAATGCAAGCATCATGGTATAATTAAACTAGGATGACCTGAGCACTTCTTGCATGGAGTTTAATATTACAAACTTGACAAGCATCTAGGTATAATTGAACCAAGATGACCTGAGTTTCGTTTGCATAACAGATAAGGAATATCCCCCTCTCCATTGGGGAGCAAATATTTGGAGTCGAGGTATGTGATGGCGTATCACCATAAATAGTATTTGCAAAGCAACATGATTTGTATGTTGTCCATACTATGAAATGGATGAAGGCACTTACACACAAACACCCCAATTACTTGTTCCTTCGATTTCATCGGAAAATACCCCACAAACAGCAATCAAAGAAAATACCATGCCCCATCCTGGCTACTCTAATCAATGACATATGGGAGTTTCAAACTCATGTCAAAAGATATCCCGGAATAGCATAGGAAACATGATAATGATGAAATCCAAATATGAATGCATAATCTACAACAAACCATTCTAACATGCCTGTCATGAATATAAATTTCTTTTGCCAAAAGATAGATTTAAGATATGTTGATCAGATCAAATAATGATGTATCATCAAGATGTATAGATAAGTGGTCACGTTTCAAAGGATAGATCATAGATTCTAATTCAGCATGAAGATACCATTGTGAAAGGACATTTGATTGTGTTTTCTTGTCTGGTGAAAATACTCCATTCTATCCTCTAAGAGTCACGACTATCATAGATTCACTTCCCAAACTAGGTCAAGGACATGCCCCCAGCTAGGTGATGGACTGACTTATTATGGATGAAGAAGGACACAACAAGACTAGGATGAAGACCAATGACAAAAGATCAAGCTATGATGGGGTTTTATTATGGATAAATACAATGAATGGTGCATGAACTGGCCATTTTATTATGATATATACATGGTGGGGATGAGGACTAACTAGCCATTTTATTGCGGATATATACAATGAACGGACACACTAGAAGAATCCTAATAGATAGAGGAGCTAACTTGTCACATATAGTGCTTGTTTCCAAGTTTTCACCACATGCTTTTATTGCAGTTTTCTTTTGATTTTTTTTTTCCAATTTTTTTTGTATTTTTTGATATTTTGCACTCTTTTTTTTTCTTTTTTCTTTTTTTTATATACATACTATATACATTCCCCTTGCATTGGGATTTCAAGGATAGAACTTCTTTAGATGTATGTTGTTAAGAGGTTCATCCAAAGGATCTCCCTTAGGTGTAGACAACTGATAGGCCCCAGAACCATAGACTGTTGTAATTACAAAAGGACCTAACCAATTGGGTTCGAACTTGCCCTTCTTTTCACGGTGCTATTGATTCTTTGGATTTTCTCGAAGGACTAAGTCACCCAACTAAAAATCTTTGATATTTACCTTGCTGTTATACTAATGAGACATACGCTGCTGATAGATTTTCAAATGATCATAAGCTCTCTGACAGTGCTCATCCAGCAGTTCTAGTTCAGCTAGGCGTGCAACTCTATATTCTTCATCAGGAATCAAATCTTTAAGAGTAACACAAAGTGAAGGAAACTCAACCTTGAGGGGCAGGACTGCTTTGGATCCATAAACAAGGGAATATGGGGTGGCTCCAGTGGGAGTACAGATGGAGGTATGGTAAGCCCATAAGGCTGGATTCAGTTGGAGATGCCAGTCATGGCCAGCGTCATTGATAGTCTTTTGTAGGATTTTAACAATTGTTTTGTTTGACACCTTAGCTTGACCATTTCCTTAGGGATAGTATATGGAGGAATAGTTATGGGTGATGTGGAATTTGGCGCATAGTTCATCCATTTCCTGATTTTTGAATTGTTTCCCATGATCAGTGATGAGATACATAGGTATACCATATCTGCAGATGATATAGTTTAAGATAAACATGGATATTTGTTTCCCTATGGTGGTAATCAATGGAACAGCCTCAATTCATTTAGTAAAATATTCCGTGGTAGTGAGAATCCATTTGTGGCCATTGGAAGATGGAGGTTTGATAGCACCCACAAGGTCGAGTCCCCACCGACTGAATGGCAAAGTAGTGGCAAAAGGATGTAACTCTTGTGCTAGAGCATGAATAAGGTTTCCATGTATCTGACATTTCTTGCATGCTCTAACAAAATGAAAGGAATCTTCTTCCATGGTAGGCCAATAATAACCCATACGCATGAGTTTTTTAGCCAAAGAGGGACCACTCGAATGTGTCCCAAAAATACCCTCATGTACGTCACGTAAGGAAAGTTGAGCTTCATCATGCTCAAGACATCGCAAGAGAGTACCATCAAAACCTTGCCGATAAAGGGTGTTGGATATTAGGATATAGTGGGAAGTTTGGTGGAGAAAAGTTCATTTTTGATTTTGGGATAGGTTGGGAGGTAGGACGTCATCTTTGAGATAAGAATAGATTTTTCCATAAACTAGAGAGTCATGCCCAATGAGATGACATATAATAATCATATCAGGGTCATCATATGTGGGACAAGTCGGGGATTCCACCAAGAACTCAAAACGGGCCTTGGTATCTTCTGTATCAAACAAAGAAGCAATTGTTGCCATGGCATCAGTGGCCTTGTTTTCATGCCGAGGAATCTGCTCAAAAGTGATGACTGAGAAATATTCTTTGAAGTCATCAACCATACATTTATATGGTAATAACTTATCATCTTTAGTCTGATAATCATCATTAACCTAGTTTATAATCAGCTGAGAATCCCCGTAGACATTTATTTTAGATACTTTCCATTCTAAGGCCATCTTTAGCCCGATCAGCAAAGCCTCATATTCTACTACACTATTGGTGAAAGGAAAAAGCAACTTGTAATATTTTGGAATGGTGTATCCTTGCAGCGTGATAAAGAGAATACCAGCTCCTGAACCCTACTGAGTGTATGAGCCATCAAAGTATAATTTCCATGTTTGTGTAGACAAAGCTAAGATGTGTGCATCAAGAAACTCTATGTGTATAGGTTGGTCATCCATTAATGGAGCATTAGCTAGCTGATCTGCTATCACTTGACCTTTGATAGCCTTCCTGTCTTCATATTCAATATCAAATTCACTAAGTAGCATGACCCACTTAGCCAATCTGCCTATGAATCCTATCTTGCTTAATAGATACTTTAAAGGATCAATCTTTTCAATAAGCTGGATTGAATGTGACAACATGTAATGTCACAGCTTCTATGAAGCAAAAATAATAGCCAGACATGCTCTTTCAATAGGGGAATAGTTTGGTTCATATCCCACTAGAGTGAGACTGATATAGTAGATGGCTTTTTCTTTTCCTTCGTGATCATGCTGAGCCAGAAGAGCACCTAGTGAAGCTGTCGTAGCTGAGATGTAGAGAAAGAGTGGCTTTCCCAGAATTGGTGACATCAGAGTTGGAGGATTCGCTAGATATTGCTTGATTTGACTGAAAGCTTCTTCACACTTATCATCCCATTGGAATAAGATATTTTTATGCAGAAAATGTTGAAAAGGATGACTACGATCTGCTAGTTGAGAAACAAATCTTTGGATGGATTGGAGATGTCCCTGTAAAGATCTTAGTTGACTGATGTTAGTGGGGGAAGCCATCTCCATTATTGCTTTAACCTTTTCTGGATCTACTTCGATTCCTTTAGCTGAAACAATGTACCCTAACAATTTGCTAGATGTGACCCTGAATGCACATTTCTTTGGATTTAGTCGAATCTAATACTTTTCCATTCGAGTGAATATTCTATCCAACACTCTCAAATGACTAGTTCCATCTTTAGATTTTGCCAAAATATCATCAACATAATCTTCCATGATGGTATGCATCATGTCATGAAAGATCATGGTCATGGCTCTTTGATAAGTTGCTCTAGCATTTTTGAGGCCAAATGGCATCACATTCCAGTAGTATGTACCCCACGGACAAGTAAAAGGAATTTTTTCCTAGTCTTTCAGTGCAATCTTGATTTGGTTATAGCCCGAAAAACCATCCATTAATGATAACATTTCATGCCCAGCTATCAAATCAACAATCATGTCAATATTTGGTAAAGGAAAATCATCTTTTGGATAGGCTTTATTAAGATCTCAAAAATCAATACAAATCCAGATAGACTTGTTTGGTTTTGAGATAGGAACAATGTTGGAAATCCACTCTACATAGTCAATAGCATGAATAAACCCAACATCTAGGAGCTTCTTCAATTCTGCTTTAACCATTAGGGCAATGTGTGGGTGCATCTTGCGGAGCTTTTGCTTAACTGGTTTCACACCTGGTCTAATAGATAGATGATGCATAATAAGATTAGGGTCCAGCCCAAGCATATCAGCATAGGACCAAGAAAAGTTGATGTCTCTCTTTGAAAAATTTGGCAAAAGCTTCTCTCTAATTTTGTCAAGGATGCTGCTACTTTGAGCATGCGTGGAGTCTCCTCTGTCCCAATGTTAAGCGGTACTGTTGGTTCTATAAGAATGGCAGATTGTTCTCGATATAGATAATTGGGAAGAGTGTCAATCCTTCCATCGTCATGTGCCTCAGAGAGGTTTTCACCATCAGATGTGACTTTTCTTTTTACTATTTTTGGATCTAATACTGCCACTGAGTGGTTTTCACCATTAGATCTATTGATTATTTTTATATTTTTATGACTGAAAGGATTGGCACTCTCTCCAAAGTAAGCCATGTCATTGAGTTCTATTGGACATCCTGACTTGTGATCCCCTAGTGGTAAATGATCCCTGATTCCAAGATAGTCAATGATTGCATCATCATTATGGAATACATCAAGTTTGAGATGATCTGGAGAATCCCAATCGATAAGGTCAGGACAGACAAGTGGTATTGGATCATTTGGGTTGGTTTCAAAGGAAGAGATGGTATTGATGGAAAATTTGTCAAGGTTTATGATGGTATCAGCGAGGTCTATTTCCATACTCTCATCTAAATCATCTGTCGCAAGATAATGCTCACTTGCCTCACGATTGACAAAAGTAGTATTACGTGGGGCTAATCCTAGTGAGTCACTCATTGAACTCTCTCCCTCATGGTAATCATTACTATATTTATGCACAACATCGACTCCTATTTCTCTAGTAGAATTAGATAATGAATCCCATTCATAATAATTAGAGTCAGAATCATCATTATCTTCAAGTCAATCAATGATTCGTTGAGCTATCTTTTGTTTCTCTAGATCCACATACATGCCATGCTTTCTGAATTGTAAGGCAAGAGCTTTAGATGTCTCATGAAAAGGTGGGATCTTTTCTTTTCCTTTTGGTTCTTTTGGTCCTTCTCCTTTATATCCTAAGCCTGTAGTGTCTCTTTGATAATTGGGATTTTGCAAAATTGGTTTTATGACACCTTCTCTTTGTAACCCTATAGGTCCAGCACGTTGGTATCCCATCTTTTGTAGCAGAGTATACCCTTTTCCATAGACATCAGGTGATATATAATCATGTTTGATATCCTCTTCAATCTTCCATGTCTTAAGCCAATAATTTGCATTACGCTCAGCTGCCTTTTTGGATATGGTGCCCCCACTTATGAATGTGTTATAAACAAGTGTTGAAGGGGGTTCTGATTGTTGTTTAGTGATCAAAGATCTACCATATGATCTAGGAGATAAAGGTATCTCGGTGATGCAAAGAGCTTGACCTAAAGTATATTCTCCCATACTGCTTTCTTCTATGTCTATCTTGATCCCATTTGATTGAGAAGTTGATGCTATATCACTAGGATCAATGGGTGTAGTTGCAGAAGATCCAGTACGATTATAGGGAACCAAAGAATCAGAGGTCTTCACATTGCTACAATATTGAAATGGATTAGAGTCTCCTTTGATAGTGATCTCCTGACCATTATGAGGGAATTTTAAACATTGGCGATAAGTTGATGGCACAGCCTGCATGGAATGAATCCATGGTCTTCCCAAAAGTATATTATAAGCAAGATCCATGTCGAGAACTTGACAAGATACATCTTTGATAATAGGACCAACTCTAATTGGAAGAACAACAGAACCCTTGGATGATCTCTCCTCCTCATCATAGGCCTTTATTGTGATTTTCTTTTTGGGATCAACAGCATTCTCAGAAAACCCCAATGCAAGGACTAACTTTAACGTGCAGATATTCAAACCAGCTCCCCCATCTATTAGTACTCTTTTAATCTTTTGACTCTGGACAAGGACTTCGATATGTAAGGGAGGATTATGAGGTTGGGTAATAGCTAAATCATCATTTTCAATGAAGGATAGATAGTGTGGGGTTGTTAAATGGCCCACCATAGCTTGAAATTGATCATGATCTAGATTTGTGGGGACCTGGGTCTCGAAAAGAGCTTTTTCAAGGATATCTTTGTGAGATGGGGATATACGTAAAAGCTCTAAGATGGATATCTGGGCTGGTGTTTTCTTGAGTTGTTCCAAAAGATTGTACAGGTTGGAAGTATTTGGGATAGACTTTGGGACATAAACGGACTTGTTCTGAGTAGTGTTTGGTTTAGACTGGACTCCTTGAAGAGTAACCTTGGCTTGAGCATGAGTAGTAGCATGGATTGGTTGACTCTCTAATTTTCCCTTTATGGTAATGACATTGGCATAATACGTAGAAGGATGACAGTCGGAAATGTTACCAACATATCTATAGGGTGTGTTATTATAATTGGCCTGATTGTCACCCTTATTGTTGGAAGAAACTCCCTTTTCATGCTCAAGAAGTGGATCTTTAAAGGCCATATGTGATTCATTCGAGATATGTCTGTCAACACCAATTTCACCGCTTTCGATTAAGTCTTGGATCACATTTTTAAGCCTTTGGCATTCATTAGTTATATGCCCTTTTCCTCTGTGAAATTCACAATAATCATTTCCATTCCACCAAGAAGGCTTCACTCTAGGTTCATAATCTTTCGATTCAGGAAGCGTGATGAGTTTCTTGGTGATTAACTTTCGTAATGCTGATTCAAGAGATTCCCCTAAAGGAGTAAAGTTTCTTCGAGGTGAGATAAAAGGAAATCTTGGTTTACATGAATCCTTGGTGGTATTTTGATTTGTTGATTGACTATTGTAGGTAGCTTGAGTAGCATTGGTAGTACTTGTGAGATTTAGAAGAGGTTTTGTCGGTTGGACATTACGATTATCCACAATTCCGTCATTGACAATGTTTTTGTTTTTATTCCAGTATTTCAATTTGTCATTGTTGGAATTGGAATTATAAGTGTTGGAATTCGAATTTGAGGATCTAGCATTGTCTTTGGAATAAAGTTTTATCTCACCTTTTCGAACCATGGCTTCCTCAATCTTGATACCATTTCCTATGAGCTTATTGAAGTTTAGTGGACATTGCAATTGTAACCTATAACTCATTTCTGGTGTAAGGTTATGCACAAAAATATCCATCTTTTCTTGTTTAGGAATCGTTTGTGGATATTTGGCAAACAATTGATGCCATCTTTGCAAAAAAGTAAGGAAGGGTTCTCCATTCTTTTGATGTGTATTGCAAAGATCAAGCATAGTGACTTCATGTTTGATGTTATATGAATAATGAGTCACAAATTTGTCCAAAAGCTCATTGAAAGATTTAATGCCTGGGGGTAGTTTGGAGAACCATTCCATAGCTTGTCCTCCTAAACTTCATGGAAATAGTCGCATAAGGTAAGTGTCATTGTGAGCAACTTCAATACAAGCAGCACAAAACTCACGAATGTGGTCTTGTGGATCCGAATTCCCTTTGTATTTGTCAAATTTTGGTACCTCAAAATGAGGAGGGAATGGAATCATTGCTAAGTTCTTATCAAAAGGATAAGGACATATATCATCCAAAGAATACTTCTTAGTTGATGATCCAGTTTGGATGTCATGAATTTATTCTTGAAGCATCTGGATTTGTTGCAGGACTGGATCCAAAGATAATGTGCTTCCTTGAGTGTTTTGGGAAACATTATGCGGTTGAGTATGTTGAGGATCATTGGATTGCTGATTATTTTGAAACATATTTTGTTGTTGATCACTATGGGAAGCATTGGATTGTTGATTGGTTTCCTTTGTTCCATGAGTATCTTGAGAACCTTTAAGGATATCTTGATTTTTCATATGAGCTGGTTCTCTAAGATGGGCAACATCAAAATCACTTGGTAACTTAGCTCCTTGTTGAGCAAGCATGAGGAAATACATCTGTTTCTCCAAGCCTAAGAGTTGTTCCATGACTTGTAAAAGTTTAGGATCTTGTGCAGCATCCCTAAGTTCCTCATCAGTAGGTTCTTCATCAAATGTGAGAGGTGAAGTTTTCTTAGGAGGCTCTTTAGACCAAGGATTCTCTTCATTGTTGGTATTGCCTTCCATTTTGTCTAGGGATTCTGGATTAATAGGTTGTTTGAGTTTCTGAGATCGAGTTTGAACCATAAAATGGATGAAATTGATTGCGGAAAGAAAGATTTTTGATAAAAAGATATGGAGAATGATTGGTAAAAAAGATATGATAAGTATTGAAAATTGGTACCAAGAGACAATAAATCTAAGTAAGCTTGATGGTTAAAGATGATATATCCTGATATGATAAACTCACCAAGATCAAAGTCTTATAGATAAGGTAATTTTCAACACCACACTAAAAATCTTAAAGATTGGAAGAAAGTGATTTGTTGACTCTTGAGGAAGGAAATGATGCAAAGTGATGAAAATGGTCAAACTAAAGATCAGAGGTCTATGTAACTTGACTATTTTTCCAGAATCTTACTAAGGACGAAAATGGGTATCTGAAAAAGTGATTTTGAAATTCCAAAAGCCTATGAGAATGCTCTTTGTTGTAAATGCACAGCAACAAATGCGCAGGACAGTTCAATGTATGCACAACTAATTGACACAAATGTGTAGCAATGTTTGACAGATGCGATTTGGCAAAAGAAAATGCGTAAACAGTCTGAACAAATGCACAACAAATTGGATCAAATGCATAGCAATATGTGATATATGTGTAGGTTGTCAAATGTTGATATTTTCAGCTTGATGATTTGGAAATTTTGGATGTTTATGATGTTTTCTGGTTTTTGGAAAAGTAAAAATGCATAAACACACACACGCAAGATAGAAATGATTTTAATCTAATTTAATCTAATATGAATGCTCAAACACGCTTACAATCCTAAGGTTGGCAAGGATAATATCTGCTGAATCCCTACTAGGATAATAAAATCCAGCCACGCAAATCCACAATGGATAGCCTAGGAACTTGGAGGCATGGGCTCCTCCTTACGTGTGCACACACTTCTCAGGCACACCAAGTTCTGAATTCAATGGGTCATTACTTCCCAAAGAACTGCTATCTCTACTATGGACCGTGAGTAATGTGGGGTGTCTTCACAGGCTTGGGTGACCCCTTGAGCCAACAAATAGAAAATTTTTGGCTACTATACAAAAGTTGTTAATAAAGACATCCGTTCAGGTGGTTGTGATCAAGTCATTTTCCCAATTAAGGGGGCTCTCCCAATCCTTTCAAAGCAAGGCTTTCACCTCTACTAAGTAGGACTTTAACACACCACTGGGGTACTGGAGGAGATTTTGGTTGCCACAATGAATTTACACCTACCTAATGTGAGACTAACACACTAGCATTTTTTATATACCGGTTTGGAAGGGCTTGGCTTTAGCCTGTTACAGGTTGAGTCGTTCCTTGGGGTGAGTACCTCTTTTCCCACCAAAGACCGCCCTCTAAAAATTATAACAGTTTCTCTTACACCCAAGGTCCACGAATGGTGAGGGGAGAGGATACGTTGTTATAATTTTAGGATTACAGATATGCTATTAAGCAAAAACATAATAGACACTCAAATCTATGCTAAAGAAAACACATAAAGCAAAAACATGTCGTATTTTAAGCCCAAATGAGATTATAGTTTATTTTGCAAACCCCTTGGCAAATCTGCAATCAAACTGTTAGAAAATTTCTTATTTTTTTTTTTAGCAATGGGGTCTTCAAAACTACGTCCTGCAAAGACAACCTATAATACTACCAGAATGAACAGACACTTGTCAAAATGTTAGCTAAAAATAAATCTGACAAAAAACTAAATTTTTCCACAGAAACTGATAAATGCACATAACAGTGAAATAAATGCACAACGAGTATGGATCTATCTACAGGAATTATATATGCATAAAACAGTAGAATGAATGTGTAGCCTGATGATATATATGCGTAGCTACTATGGATGCGCAGCAAAAAATGATGTATACGCAAAATAGTTTAATGAATGCGCAGAAATATGAAAGAAAGTGAAAACCAAATGCAAAGTTTATACCTGTGGTTGCAGAAAATAAATGCGTAGAATAAATGAAGAGATGCATAGGAATAGTGGACAAATGCGCAGAAATAACCTGTAGAAAAACTTGCACATGGAAAACTAAAAACTGAAAGTGAAAAGCCCAGTTGGGCCCTCCTTCTAGCTCCAAAAATGTATGCAAATTAGTTGGATACTATTCTAAATGATGAATTAACTACTTGGAAGTTAATAAATCTAATCTAATAAGCAAACTACAATGAAAAGTACAAAAACAATGAAGCCAAAATAACATTTACCTTCACCTACCAATGCAACTTGTCTCCATTGTCCTCCTAGCCTTGATTTTTTGAAGATGTTGAGCTCTCAGATTTTCAAATGAAACCTTTTCCCAAGATGTTACCAAAGTGTGTAGATTGAATGAAATAAGTGCACAACAGCTTATGCAAATCTAATGGATGGAATGCAAGTGATTTGATGGTAATGGGGATGCTTGATTTCTCTTAAAATGCTTGAATGCTTGGATGCTTGGATGCTTGAATGCTTGAAAATACCTATTAGCTCCTTAGCCCACAAAGGGGAAATGAGGCTCCTTTTATAGAGTTTTGGAGGATCTATGCCTAGGTGGCACAATCCTACAGTTGAGAATGAAAGGTGGAATATCCTAGGGCTAAAATTGACTTGGTTGAAGGAGTTGAGAGAAAGGGGGATGTAGTTGAAATGTGAGAGGAAGAATAGGGATGATGTTCCTCTCACATTGACATGGAGGAGAAGAAGGTGGAAGGGAAAGACACATGTCAAGTGTCTCATAAAGACCAAAGAGAGAAAGGGGGAGAGACCTTTTCCTCATGATGACTCTTTGTACAAGTGCCCCATGAGTCACCTTTGACCCTTAGAGGTGGCTTGAGAAGCCTCTTATGAATAGGGAATGTCTCTTGACTTGGTTGTTGAGAGGACATGTGGTCATGAGACCAAGTCCTATGAGGCCACATAGCCCTTAAGAATAGGACATGTGTGGGTGAGGATAATTACTAATAAATAATTAATAATAATTATTTATTTTAGCCAAGATGATGTGTCAAGTGAGTGGGTAGATGAGGTGGACTAAGAGACTTAGTCATATTTAGGTGATTGTATATTTATTTAAATCACTTTAATAAGACTAATTAGAAGACTTAGGATAGAGGAATAGGCTATAATAAATTCACTAAATAAATTGAATAATTTATTTAATAAATAGAGGAATAATTATTAATTAAATAATAAATATTTAATTAATTTATCAAGTCAATAGTAATTAAATAATAAATATTTAATTAATTAATGAAGTCATTTTTAAGTGTATACAAATATTATATTTTTTACTTTTAAAAAATTTATTTAATATAGCTTTGTTGTAGAATAATCATAAAGATATATAAAATGAGATACAATTTAATGAACACTTCATTTGAACATTTACATACTAGAACTTATTAAAAATAAAGAATAAGAAATACAACATCTTGTTCATAAATATTATATAAACTAATATATTTTTATATCACTTATTAATTGTTTATTATTAGATCATAAAAGTACATAAAAGATGAAACAATTTAATAAAATAGAACATTTAGGACTACATTTTATTTTGAAATTTGACATTCCATCTTGACTATTAAATGCATCAATATCATATAAATTATATTTTTTATTTTTTTCTTGCCACTTGTTAATAGTATATGTTATATTTAAATATGACTGTTTTTAGTTTAAAAATATTAATTAATATTTATATAATATTTTTTATAATCATATATATGTTTAAGAATATATATATATATATATATATATATATATATATATATATATATATATATATATATATATATATATATATATATATATATATATATATATATATATATATATATATATAATTATATAATTGTCAATTAATGTGTAGTGCAATAGCTATTAAATGAAGGATGATAATGTAATAAAAAGAGATCTCCTAATTATAATCGTTGAAGGTCAAAATCAATTGAATATTTTGTTACATGTTTGATTTGTCATTTGTGCTAATTAATTTTTAAAGCTATTTAATTATAATGTTCTTTTCATTTTTCATATTTACCTAAAAGCATCATTGACAATTTGGTGAAATGTTAAACCTACCCTATGTGACTCCACCAAACCAATAATATTAAAATATAATTTTTAATAATAAATATATATATATATATATATATATATATATATATATATATATATATATATATATATATATATATATATATATATATATATATATATATATATATATATATATATATATATATATATATATATATATTAATATTATAGATTATAAAATTTTACAAATTTATATTTAATAATTATATTTTTCATTTCTACAATTATGACTATTGAAATAAAATTTTGAAAAAAATAATGATTTTTTTATTAATTAAAAAATAAAATAAAATAAAATTCCTCTAACAAGTATACGATAATTTTTTTAAAACTAAATGACACTAAAATACTAATTTTATTATAAATTATTTAATATATTACATATTACACTTATTAATAATATTATTATATAAATATAGCTATTATAAAATCTTAATGTTGTATATCATATATATTTCTTTATTAAGTATTCAACATGTAAAAATAAATTATGATTATTATTTATTTTCAATTTTTTTTAATGATAAATTATAATTATAATTAATTACAAAATTAAAGGCAAGTACTTGGCTACTACGTGATACTTGTTTAACTTGTTTAATTATAATGTTAATTTCCTATTTTTTATGAGGACATAATAGTAGTTGATATTCGCATCCAAGGAGCAACTTTAGCAAATATATTCCTCCTTACGATGATGGCAATGCTTGGTTTTCTTTGCTGATCTCGTAATTCACCCTTCTTTGACATATTCTCACTAGCATTAGTGGTTCCTCCTGTTGGACATTTGACTGAATTGTTGTTTAATTTTTTAATAAATAAATATGCTAGATATCTTTCTTCACTCCCGCGGAAGCTTCGTTGTTTAGGTTTTTCTTTCTTCGATAAACCCGGTTGTTCCCCAGAAATTGGCTTTATATGAAGATATTTGGTTGAATTAGAGACAAGATGGCATCGGGACTCTTCAACAGCACCAGCCGTCATTTGGGAGACAGTATTCAGTAACGATGTTGCCAAAGGTACGTAAGAAACAGTTTTTATGCACAATCTGTATTCTTTATATATGCCTTTTCCAGAACTCTTTACAAAGCTATGTGAACTGTAATAAAGGAGCTGAAAGAAAAGGTCAACGGGTTCTATAAATAAATAGAGGAGAAACTAGATTAAATTTTCTCTGTGTTCTAATTAAAGATTGAATCTGCTGGAAATATGCTAAACGGTCGAGTAGCGAATAGTTGGCTTGGTTTTGGGTTACCATACTAAATTAATTAGCTAGAAGATTAATGTTATACTGCAATAAAAGGAGGTTGTTTTGGTTTATGGGTTTGATTAAAGATGAATCCGCTGATTAAAAGGTCATCGTTCATAGCAGTTAATTGGTTTGGTTATTGTTAACCATTTTATATTATTGACTTAAGGGATTAATTTTTAGTGAAGAAAAGTAAGGTTGCCAAACGTCCCCAGATTCAAATTGCCAGGAGCATTAAACAGATCTATCTCTGTATTATATTTTTTGTTATTAACTACAGGGATTTCTTTGGTGTTGTTACAAAAATTAGAAATAAACCATCGAAGGATAAGGAGCGGTTGATAATTAAAATCAGTGGTTAGAAATAAAGAGTAAATAAAGATATGAGAGTTTTACAGTTTATAATGATTAGAGAGTTTGATTTCTAAAATATTGGCGTTTATCACATTCTATGGGTCATCATCAGAATGAGAAAGTTCTAGAAGAAAAACAAAAACATTTTCTTCTACGACTTTCTAATCCTAATGATGGATCATGGAGTGTGATCTAAAACATTGATCCAAATAATTTTGCAAAGTAGAATTCAAAAATCAAACTTGCTAAATAGAAAGTATCTAATGTAACACACAAAAGATAACCCAGCCAAAACAAATGCTTTTATTTGAATTATCTACTTGAAATATGTTACATTAATTACTACAATTTATAATTATTATATATAAGAATTGAAAAGTGAAAGAAAGCTTTCACTTAAAAATAAAATATTGAATAATAATGAAGGTTAGATAGTGATATTTAAAATAGTCAATTAATATGTTGATTAAATTAGTATAGATATATTAAATAAATTCAATAAAAAATACAAATTTGAAATATTTTATTGAACAAAATTAAGTCAATTAAGTAAAATATTTTTCTGATAAATAAAAATAATTTTGATATAATTTTAAAGTGAAGTAAACACAACTTGTTGATTATTATAATGTATTAGTACATTTCAATATAAAAAAATATAATACAACAGTTTTCTTTGAGCATATTTTCAATTTTTAAATATTGTTAAAAGATTCTAATTTATCCTTTCCTCTTAATTAAGAATTTACATGAGATAAATTTCTTTAAAAAATTGTCAGTCAATTAGGTAATCCTTGCTAGCTATTATATTTACAAGAGTTGACCCAAATTTATTGTATAGAAAATTATTAGCCCATAGACTATTTTCTATTGGTCTTTTTGACTATCTTCATATTTTAAAAATAAAGCTTTAGAAGAGAAATATTATTACCTAGTTGTCTTCACATATTTTAGCTTCATATATTTTCAGATCTCACATTTCCTTATTTATTGTCTCCGTAGAATTTTTTATTTTTTTTTAAGAAATATTAAATAATACTAATTTAAATCATTTTCTTGAAGAGAAATAAATAAACTAAATAAATTCTTACATAAATAAAAATAATTATGATATAATTTTGAAGTAAAATAACTTATTTATTAATATAATTAGTATCTTCATTATAATATTAAATATAATATTGACAATTTATTTTCAAAATTTATTTCCAATGTTTAAAGAATGCTTAACTAAAATAGGATTTTAATTCGTCCTTTCTTCTTAATTAAAAAATTTACATGAGATAAACTTTTTCCAGATAATTGCATGTCATTATTCACATATAATATTCTTTAAATCTCTATTCTATTTCCATACCAAGAAGAGGCCAATTACTAAATCTCTAATTGTTTTAATAACAGATGGAAATTACTCACCGTTTTGATGCCGTTCATATTTTAACAATAAGGCATTGGAGTGAAAATATTACTGCATAATCTACTCTGCATATTTTAGCTTCATATATTTTCAGAGCTCATCTTTCGTTATTTGTTGCCTCCTTAGAATAAGTAAGAAAATATGAGAGCGTTGCTTCTGCGGCGATCACAATTCACATTTATGTTTCCCAACATAACAACTGCTGCGCATATCAGAGTTAATTTAGTTTTCAGGATCGCTTTATTTGTTATATATAATTTAATTATTATATATATTGTAATCGTAAATTCCGAACGATACAACTGTTGCGCAGATCGTAGCTGATTAAGCTGAAGGTGTTTCTTATTTGAAAGGAACCCAACTATTTTCAACGGTCAACGGTTGACACTGTCTGACAAGTGCACAAGACGATTGAAAGTTCGTATGCCGTTCGATTTTACCGGCGTGTTGTAACCCGTTTGGGCACCGGCTACGGTGCAACATATTTGCACCTGTAGCCTTTTTCATTCGTATGGGTATCTCATGGGCATGTAGAATGCCAGTGTTCGTACGTACGTGACTACTCACAAATTAACTCCTGCTTTTGGATTATCCCAACCAATTAAGTTTCTTGTGAATTTGAAAATAATATAATAAAATTCATTGTAAAAATTATATCAATACAAATCATAAAAAAAATAAGTTACTAAAATCAGAAATATCATGGAATCTTTTGTAATAGGTAAAAGTGAAAATTGTAGAAATTATAATAATAAACAAAAAATATATATATATAATTTTTACAAGTGAGAATTCTAGAATTTTGTCTTTTATAATCTATATACTCTTTTTTTTTTGCAATGTCTTAGTGAAAAACAAGTTTAAATATTCTTATATTTGAATTGACATTAAAATAGTAAAACTTTTATTGTTTCTTAATAGAATTATATAAGAATTATTTAGAAACATAATTAAAAAATAATAAAATTGAAAATAATAATAATAATAACAGATAACATAAACATAAAATAAATTCACAATATTCACCTATAGATTTAATATAAATGCATAAATATTGTTATTGAATTCCTTAAATAAAATAATTTAATTGAATCAAATAATCAAGTATAACCATTTCTTATGCATTGTGAAGATAATTTAGACATCATAAGTATTAAAGTCTCACCTGAATAGTAATATCAAGTCAAAACCTTCCTCACAAGTTGATTTGTTAGCTTGAGTTAGTGGAATGAATTCTAAAGATATACAAGCTAAAGACTTAATTGGTCATAGATGTACAAGAGCATTGATTATTAATAAATAAAATAAGCAAAACACATAATAAAAATAATAATAATAAATATATATAAAAGAAAACTAATAATAAAAATGAAAATATATGTATATATACATAAAAGCCTATAAAAATTAACAAAATATAAAAAAAATAGATATTCAATAAATACTTCTATTTTTCCTTTTTCAAAATATACTATCTTTAATAAACATTTTAATTTTCTTTTTGAAAATGTATGACATTAAATATTACATTAAATAAAATTATTATTCTAAAATTTAAAAAAATCAAATTTGATCTCAAATAAACATACAAGATTTTTCAAATAAATATCATTTTAGTCTTATAAGAAATATTTTATGTAATTTTATATAAAGTATTAATCTAATTTTATTAATAAGATAAAAAAGAAAAAAGTTTTAATAAATTTATTCAAAATTAAAGATTATTTTTACTAAAAATCAAAATATTCATTACTAATCAAATTTCATTACAAATATTAATATAAACAATAAATATTTAATTGATTGGGATAATCCAACAAACTAAACACTAAAACAAAGAAAGTTTGAAAAAACTACGAAGCGTGCCCTTATTATGATATATGTGAATGGTAAAAGCTGCTGGTGCAAATATGTTGCACCGTACCTAGTTTACCGTTAGAGCTTTTTAACACCCATTTACTTGATATGGGATTGTTCTTTAATAAATGGCGGGAATTTTTTTCTCGTTGTTTATGGCTCACTACTCATAAGAGAGTAGTCTGTGTTGAATTGTAGCTTGAACAACTTTTGCAGCCTGAAACCGTGTCACCCAGACTCGAACAGCTGTTGACAAGGCATCTCCATTTTCTCTGTTTTTCCCTTCTTTTCTTCTTCGCACTTGCCAGTTTGGCAATTTCGTTTTAGAAACAAATTTATTTTTTTCTAAGTTAATCTCTTCTTTATTCCACCTCTGGTGAATAAGAAATTATAAAGGAGACTAACGTGCATGATGGAGGGATAGAAAAATTGAAGGTTTTTGCAGGGTATGACACGAGAGAAAGGGAGATTGGAGTGATCACAAGGAGTTGAGTTATCATTCAGGATTGCAGTATTGTTGTGGGTTTTGTGAATTCAACCTAGGATAATTCTCAAAACCAAATTATGCCAAGTTCTGGTAGCTATTGTAAAGTTCTTATTTTCTATTTTAATTAAAATCTCTCATTGAACGCTGGTTTTCCCAAAGCTATGGGTTTTTCAGGGTAAATCTCTGAGTTAAAGTGTGATTGGTTTTCTGTAACTTTTGTTGTGTTCAGTATCAAGTAGTGAATGGTGTTGTGCATGCTTTAGTTCTTTGTTTCAGTAATTTGATTTATGTTATTCAAATTTTTGAGTTTAAACAATTGTGAATTTATTGTTGGGTTTCACAACACTAAGAGAAGAGTATTTTTCACATGGTATCAAAGTCAATATTTTGAAAGAGAAACCTAGGGTTTAATCACACACGTGCAAGTTTCATTTTTATTTTTATTTTCTTTTTTGTGTTCAGAGAGGTTTAAGTTCAAGGGTTCTACTAATGGAAGCAATCACATTAAGATATCACAACAGATTGGATGGAGCCCCAAATTTTGACGTTTGGAAAGCCAGATTTTTCTTATTGCTAGAGAAGAATTGTATCAAAGAAAATGTTACCAATGTTGTAGCTATACCTACAAACCCAACATAGCTCTTAGCATATAAGAAGGAAGATGCCAAAGCGAGCAGGATAATCCTTGACGGTGTTAAGGATCATATAGTTCCACATATCGCAGAGTTAGATACAACAAAGAAGATGTGGGATACCATTCTAAATCTATATCATAATGCTACCACTAATTGGAAGCTGATCCTCAAGGAAAAGTTGAGTAATGCCTAGATGAATAAGGGAGAAGACGTTACAAGTTACCTCACCAGACTTAGACTTGTCAAGGATGAGTTAGTAGTTGTTGGAGATAAACCTGTTGATGGCAAGCTACTATGAATAGCCTTGAATGGGTTTTCTACACAATAAGATGTCTTTGATCAAGTTATTAATAAACGAGACACCTTACCAAGTTGGGATCAACTATGGAGTGATTTCACTCAAGAGGAACTTAGAATAAGTCTTATAAGTGGAACTAGTAGTAAAAGTTAGAAAAGTGAGATGGAACGAGAAAACATGACCCTAGTAGGAAAAGGGAAAGCGAAGAAAGCGTCTAGCAAAGGATCAAATTCAAAATATGAGAAGAAGAAAAAGGACTTGTCTAAGATTAAATGCTATGTTTGTTGCGAGTTTGGCTACTATGCTAGCGATTACCCAAAAAGGAAGAAAAATGAAAATAAAGGCAAAAAGAAGATGATAGCTTTAGCAAGTGTAGATGAGCTTTCTAGCAGAATGGAAGATGAGTTTTCTCTCATAGCTTGTCTAAATAGCTCAACCTCACAGGGTATTTGGTATATAAACAGTGGGGTGTCATTTCATTTGATAGGAATTGGAGAGTGCTTCTCTAGTTATAAGGAGGAGGCTAGAAAACTTTGAATTTCTACGGGGAAAAAATCCAAACTCAATCCAGTTGGGAAAGGGATAGGTTTATTTTAGAGGGAGAATGACAAGTCACTTTCCATTCATGATGTGTTGCATGTGTTAGGTTTGGGTACGAATCTAATTTATGAATCTGTCTTTTAGGATAAAGGGTACAATGTACTCTTTAGAGGGGTGCATGTGTTAATGAAGCATAATGATTGGAAATCACCCACAACTATTAGAGCTAGGAGCGACTGAATTTATATGTTGCAGTTTGACACTCCTAAGACACTTATGAGAAGCAATAATCCTAGATATCAAGGAGAGTTGTGGCATAGAAAGATGGGCCATTATACATCATAGATCACTTAAATTGCTTCATGAGATAGTGATAGGTGTTCTAGAGGTGAGCACAAAGCATGATGATATATATAAGGGATGCATGTTGGGGAAGTTTGTGAACAAATATTTTTCAAGGAGTGACACCGGATCCAAAGGTGTTCTTGATCTAGTACATTCAGACATATCTTGACCGATGTCAATGAAATCTATCACAAAATATGAATACTTTGTTACTTGTATTGATGATTTCTCACAGAAGGCCTGGATATACTTCTTGAAGACCAAGGATGAGGTCTTTAGTCACTTCCAAGAATTCAAAGCTCTTATGGAGAATTTGATAGGAAGGTAAAATTTATTCAGTTAGAAAATGGATGCGAGTAGAAAGGGAAAGAGTTCTTGGAGTACTGGGGAGGGAATCAAGAGAGATTGAATTGTTCCTTACAACCTGCAACAAAATGGGGTCACTGAGAGGAAGAATCATTCTATATTAGAGGCAACAAGGGCTATGTAGCATGACCAAGATATGCCATGTTATGTATGGGTAGTGGTATGTAGTACAATAGTTTACATACACAACATGGTTTCATATAAGGTACTGAGGAAGAATTCATTAGGAAGAACCCAAATGTTAGTCACTTTAGGATATTGGGGAGTTTGGAATTTTATTACATTCCAAGGGACGCACACACCAAGTTTGATTAGACTATAGAGAGGGGATACTTTGTGGGGTATTGTGAGACCTCAAAGATATATCAGATATTTATTCCAAGGACCAAGAGATTTATAGTCAAAGGTGATCTTAAATTCATGGAAGAAAAAGAATTTAGGAGGTCTAGAGATTTATCGGTAGATGATCAAAGTGAATAGCCAAAAAAAGCTCCAAGGATTGTTCAATATAAGTAGAGGCGGAAAAGAACGAGTACAATTACTAGAAGAAGTACTAGCTCAAGTAATGAGACTTTGTAAAATATTGAGCAACAGGTGTACCAAATCCAAGAGATGCATCAGGAAGATATGGGGGTTGATATTTTATCCTCTACAGTTGACAATAGAAACCATGAGGTTCAAAAAACACATAGGGATACTCAATAGTTTTTGGGTGCTCTTAGGGAAAGCAGTAGATAGTGGAGACAACCAACCAAGTTTAATGACTATATGGAATTAGTTAGTTAGTTTTTGGATAGTGAGCCTTCTAGCTTTCAAGAGGCTGTACAACATGTATGGAAAGATGCAATGGATGAGGAATATACCTTAATAATGCAAAATAGTGTGTGGGAGATTGTGTCTAGACAAAAATATAGCGTTGTGGTTGGATCATGCTGGACCTGCCCTACTGGGCTGGACCTGCCTATCTACGCCTACCCCTGCAGGCCCCCTCTATTATAAGGGCAATGAAAGGGGCCGCCTAGCCTTGGCTTAGAATAGTAGGGGCCAGGGCAGATCCTTGGCGAATAGTAGGGAGATTATTGCTGGTGTAGCTGTTCAAAAAAATACAAGGCAAGGTTCATGGAAAAGAGTTTCTCTTAGAAGGAGGGAATATATGACGAGGAGATATTTTTCGAACATCTTATCAGCACAGCTAAATTTGAATAATTCTAACTAAAGTTATTTTTTGTCAAACATATGGTCTAGCTAGATACATTCTAGCTAAGTTAGATAAGTGCTTGAACTTTTCCAATTGGAAATATCTATTAAATGCATGTTTATACCAATTAATAAAGAAATAAAATTATTTTAGAAAAGTGATGTTTCAATAACTCCTACTCTTTTTAATGATATTTTTTACAAATATAAAAATACCCTTTTTTAGAGCACAGAGTCAAGATTATCATCATATAATTTTTGTAGTATTTTAATTAGATCTAATATGTTATAATTTCAAAATACTACAAGTAGGTATTTTAACATTTGAGAACAAGCTTCTTCAAAAATAGAAAAAAATAGTAAAGCTTATCAGAAAAATTGACATTTTATATTTAACACTAGAGGAGAGAGTTCTCTTCAAGAATGTGTAATTTTTTTTTGGAATGGTGTAGATTTGATAGGGGAAATTTGTTGCGAGATGAAAACTATCGATTTCAAGTATGTTCGACTTTGAGTAGTTATAACAGAGAAAATATAAATTGGAAATATTTTTTTCTTCTTTTCTGCACTAGTTATACATTTCATCTATAACATATTTTGAAATCAAAGGAAAAAAAGATTATTTGCATATACTTTTTTGTTGCGAACAAGACCCTCATTTTTCAGTATTTTTTAGCAAGTAAAATATGGACTTTAAAAATTAAGAAACTATGTGAATTATTGTTCAATTTTTTTTTAAAAATTATAGGCATAAACTTCATCCACTTTTACACATTTCATTAGTTTACATCATCTCCAAATTCTAAACATAAATGCCATTTTTATGTCGTTAAAGTTAAAAAAAATTTGTGTTGTTGACCTTTTCCTTTATAAAAGTGTGACACAGCTTTGTACTTTTACCTTACTTCTATACATGTTGTGATCTCATTTACAACACAGATGGAATAAAAAATCCATCAAATGGATGTCAAGATGGTTTTCCTTAATGGTGAGTTGAAAGAGAAGGTATACATAGAAAAACCAGAAGTCTTTGTAGCACACAAAAATGAGAACCATACATGTGCAAATTGAAGAGAGATTTGTATAGGCTCAAGTAAGTTCATATGGCATGGCATGAGTGTATTGATAGTTACTTGTAGGGAATGGGCTTCGTGAAGATTGAGGTCGATTCTAAGCTCTACTACTTGGTGGTTGGGGGTGAGGTTCTCATTCTTGTCCTATATGTGGACAACTTGTTTCTAATAGGTTCATTGGGGCTCATAGAGGAGTACAAAAGGAACCCTAGAGAAGAGTGTGAAATAAAGGATTTAGGACTTATGTAATACTTTCTAGAAATGGAGGTATCATAGAGAGATGGAGAGATTTTCCTAGGAAAATAAAAATATTGCATTGAAATCTTGAGGAGTGTTAGGATGGAGGATTGTAAAACCATATCTACACACATGATCATGAATTGGAAGGGGGTTGACACATCTAGGGAGAAGGATGTAGATCCCACCTTATACATGTAGTTGATTGGTTATCTCATGTATTTGGGCAACACCAAACTATGTTATAGTAATAAGTTATTTTCTTTTTAATTAAATCATGTTTAGTTCATTACTAAGTGACTTGTTATCTCTTTATTACTTAAGCTAAACTTTGGCATATAATACTTAATTGTACTTTATTAATTATTATAATGCAACCTAGGTTTCTTCACCCTTTTAGGGTTTTAGATCTCCTTTATAAGGATTGATCTCCTTTGTTTTCATAACAAATTGTAAAACCAATTATTCATTATTGAATTGCAACTTTTGTTTTTACACATCAAGGAATGGATCATCTCTCGTGGATCAATGCATTCAGGCCTCTCTAGCTTCTTACTTCTCTCTCTTTCTATGATAGGTGTTTTCTTGCAACTATTCTTGTGAGCTGTGGGTTATTTTATCATCAACTCCAACATGGTATCATAGCTTCAAATTTTTTTTCCCTGTCCTCTTCCTTAGAGATTTGTCTGTGTTCATCAAATCTGCACTTTTTAGAGGATTTTTTGTTAGATCTAGGAGGACCTCTTTTTCTTGTCACTTTAGGCTCAAACGGACCTCACTATTGCATTCAAATATCCAAAAAACCCCTATTTCCATAGAAAAATTGTCCAATTTGGAAAAAGTTGCATTCTTTTGCAAATGTTTTTTGCACTAGGGTTGTTCGACCCTACCATGCATCCCAAGGAGGTCAGTAGTTTTTGGATCACTTTGGGCTCAAACAGACCTCTCCATTGATCTTGCAGCATCCAAGAACATCTATTTCGATATAAAATTTATCCAATTTGGGCAAGTTGACCTCTGAGGCAAAAGAAAATTGTATACCATGGTCGTACAACCCTAGCACACATCTCAAGGTTGACACACGCAAAAGAAAATTAAAAAAATTATCATGTGGTTGGGGACCACCTGGGCACCATGCGGTGGCCATCGTTGGCAATCGTGGTCACCACCGCAGTAACCACTAGGGTAACTACAAAAGGGACCGGCGATCACCGTAACTTCATGGGTTACCTGCCAGCAAAGACCACCAGGATTTAGAGCCTCCCCGTAGAGTCAGGGTCCTATGGTGAGCCCCTTAACTTTAGGGGTTACTCAAGAAGAGACCACCAGGACTCTCTCTCTCTCTCTCTCTCTCTCTCTCTCTCTCTCTCTCTCTCTCTCTCTCTCTCTCTCTCTCTCTCTCTCTCTCTATGTGTGTGTGTGTGTGTGTGTGGTGCAGGAGCACACCTAGGCTAACCTCCATAGTTGTGATCTTTTGGCTTGTATCTGACATTAGCCAAGTCATATTGGTAAGATGAGTTGTGTGTTTAGTTTTAGACCTTAGAGGTCATTGCATTGTGGACTAGGTGAGTTATTCATTAGGACTAAGGTCACCAAAATAGTCATTGTTAGTAGCTTTTAAATTTCTTAGGCTTAGAATCTTAGTGTTGGTTTTGAGCTATCAATGTGTCTTAAACAAATCAATGATGTAATAGAGATGCCTTGAGGCCATAAATGATGTTGGTTCCTTAGAATACAGAGGTTAGAGGTCCTAGGAATTAGGATGGTGGCATAAAGGCAAAGATGCCAAATGTTGTTAGAAGTTGTCATGACAACATTTGCAATAATGGTAAATGTTGCATGCAACTCGGTTACATAGGATCCCCTAAAAGATAGGAGTGGGAGATCGACCAACATGCCCTAGAAACATGGTGAATGGAATATAATATCATTGAAGGCTCGAATATCGAGGTTAGAGATCATTGTAACAAGTTTTTGTAATGAGAAGATCACTCTGCAACTCTGTTTTGAGAGGAACCCGAGCTTTTTGTTGTGATAGTGATATGTAATGGATTGAATGTCCTGATTTAGTGATTGTTTCATGTTCATAGGAATTTTATAAGACTTTTTCATTTTGATAGCAAGTTGATTTGAGTAGTTTTATTGTGTTTAATAAATTGTTTTTAGTTTAGAGTCTTCACTGGTCCTGTCCTAACCAGTTTGTCATTTCATGGCTCCCCCATGAAATCTAACCATGGGAATTTCCTAAGGGTAGTTGAATATGATAGGGGAGCCAATAGTCTATATATATTTAGGATTAGGAATCATGATCAGATGGATAGCCATTTTTAATACCAAGCCCTAGGTGAGCAGACAGTGCCTGGTTAGAGGTTTGGAATATAAGAATTGAAGATTTCTTGCAGCGTATTGAGACACAGTATAGAACAAGTACAGTTCTAGGTGGGATATAGTCTTATCCTAACATGTTATGAGGATTGTGATCATACCAATCCATTAGAGTGAGTTTCTATCAAGAATATAGTCTAGTCCTAGGAAATAGGTGTTTTAGCCATATTAGGCCTAAAATATAGGAATCCAGTGTATGGAAGACTTGGGAGACCAAAAAATTTAGAATCTTTAGTAAAATCCAAAAGGGTATCGAAATCACTAATTTTTTTTGTAGGTCATTTGAGAAGTTTTGGAAAGAAGTGACAAAAGGTCTTTGCAAAAGGCTACAAGGAAATAGGCCTAATTAGGCCTCTTCAAGGTGAAATCTTAAACCTAGTAAAGAAGGGCTTGAAGATCCTACTAAATGAAATCAAATGGAAGCATATGGAATGTTTCCAATGTTTTTCACACCCCTACAATGAAATTGGAGTCTTGTGAGGAGATGGCACTTAGATCCTTCTAAGTGTAGGAGAAGAAGTGAAGTATCTACATGTTGTTAGTCCTTCAAGGTGAAGCACAAGGTGTTAGGCTCTTGGAGAGGAGCTATATAAGGCCTTAGTTAATCATATAAGCCTTTGGAGATCCTACAGGAGATTAGGATCCTGATAGATACAAGCTAGGTCTCTTGGTAGTTGTGCAAGCAAGCCTTGGAACACTCACATCAGTGTGTGTCTACATCTCTTTCTATAACCCTAGATCTCCCCCTCTCTATATATTTATCTCTTCTATATCTATATTATTTCTTTCCATATTCCTATCCTCCATATCCATATCCATATGCATATGCATATGCATCTTTCTCTTTCTCTATTTCCTTATCCATCTCACTTTCACTATTTTCCTTATATATGTCCCTTTTTATATCCCTATCTATATCTTTTTCCTTATTGCAAAGGTAATAGTATATTTTTGGTAATGGAATTGGACTACCTTCCTAATTTAGAGGCTTTGTTTCAATTTTACTTGGATCCTTGTAAGTTGATGCATATTTTATTTGAAGCTATCACTCATCCTATGACACTTTTATTGCACAAATATCATTTGCTAAATGGATTAACAACCTTTTATATTTCTCAAATGTATGCATGATATTAATTTTCGTAATTAATTTTTCACCACTCTTTGATGTAATTTTTGCATGCCAAGGCGTGATTTATTTTTTGGACTACTTTATTGTTTTGTATTATTTTATTGTTATGTATTTTATAATCATAAATTTAATGTATTTCAACTACCACCTATATTGCTTTACTATTTTACATAAATTTATTATTGTATATTTCTATAACTATAAATTCTAAATAATACAATTGCTTCATAGGTTGAAGATCTCATTCAAATTAGTATATCACTATGTTATTTTCTACAATTTTATTATAATATATTTTTATATTTTTTCAAATTCTTTATTATATTTCACTAATTTTTTATTGGCCTTCTACAACAATTTAATCTTTTCATTTGTCCCTTTTAAATTGTTTTTCCAACTAAGAAGGGATTTTTTATCTTATTTTTCAATTCATACAATAATAATACTATAATATATCAAATATTATATAGTAATATAGTAATGTTATAGTAGTAATGATGATGTATCAATATTACTAATAATATGATGTTTATACTAACAATATTTAATATAATTTATATTTTAATAAAATAATAATAATTAATATCTTAATAAAAAAGTACTATTATAAAAAATAAATGGATTGAGGATGATGTATTTAGGAAACAAAAGCGAGAAAGGAGTAGAGGGAATTAGGGTTTCAATAGAGTAAGAGATAGAAGATGATGATGATGATGATGATGATGATGATGATGATGATGTATAATTAGCTGGGGAATTTTTTTGCAATGGGAATGGTCATGTATAGTTTGAGGGCTTATCTCTCGTAGTACACCTCTACTTTTTCCAACAAAAAAGAAACTTAGATGAGATCTATTATTACTACGGAGTTGGGTGCTATCATTTTTTTGGTGAAATCTAGAGTGAAATCAACCTCAATCTCAAGGTTTGTTAAATATTTTATTTTGAGAATAGTCTCTTCTTTTTATGAAGGTTGTATAACCCTATTTTCTTTGCATTTTCTTTCTTCTTAACTAGTTTTGGTGGCCTTTCAAGTTGGTTCCTTTGGCAATAGTTTGTTCAAAGTATAATGTTTACATTTTTTATTTTATCTTTTGGCAGTTTGTTACGAAGTTTCTTTCCTCTCTTATCTCATAAATTATAGAGGCTATTGTGTTTTAAGGTGCATCTTCTTTCTTTGTGGAGGGAGGTCACGTTATTATTGGATAGTAATTGACCCATCTCTTCATTTCCCTTATAGTCATTATTGTTGTAATGTGTTGGTTTCTAAGGTCTTTCTCTATGGTTCTTTACTTGATGATGGTGTCTTTTGGGAGGTGCATGCCCTTTCCACTTGAAGATTTGTTAGAAAGGGTTCCTTGGAGAATGATATTAATGTGTATTTTCTAAGACCTATGTTTTATTCTTAGTTTAGGACTAAGGATGTTAGATTTCCTCCATCTTTAATAAGGAGATTCAATTTCTCTTACATTATGTATATTATGGACACCTTTCATTTTTTTCTTGAAAAAACACAATTGAATAATGAAAGAAACATGAATTCTATTGGTGAATGAATTTCCATTGTAACCACATGTTCTAGACCAATATTGTATACATAAATTTAGACTGAAATCAATACTGACATTTGTTAAGAATTGTTAAAAATATAACAAATGTGAATGAAAAAGTCTTATGATCATTCTTTAAAATGAAAATACAACAATCCTAATGAACCTAGGAGATCCCTAATTAAAATATGACCTAATGAGCCATAAGGATGTTATTATTAAAAATGCATTGTAACTTCCATTCTTTGGAGTGTCCAACCAGAAGATAAGCTTATATTATTTGTATTTATTGTTGGATAAGATACTCCCATGATTTTAATGTCACCTACATTCCCAAGCCATGATAAAAATAAAATTTTCTTAACCAAACAAATCATTAAATTGCATTATTTTAATAGAATATTCTTATGGTTCACAATTTAGATAAATGTAGATCTCTACATAAGCATAATGAACCTAATAAATCTAGGAGTGTCTTAATCAACCCAAAAAACACTAATGAACTATTATATTACATTATACATTTCATTTCTTAGAGTATCTAACCAAAATAACAACTCTACTTATTTTTTAGTAGTTGAATCAGTTTTTGTTGATTTATTTAAACACCACATTCCAAAGCCGTGAAAAAAAAAAGTTTTATTAACCAAAGAAATCATTTAATTTTATTAATTTAATAAAATCTTCATAAGCTCTACAATTCTTAGAAATGTAGATCTCTACATAATAATAATAAACCTAACAAACCTAGGAATATCCTAATGAACCTAGGATAGACCTAATCAAAATTAAAAAATCCATTGTAACTTCATGGCATACTCCAAGATTCTATGGAGATTATTTTATATAGATCAAGACTTATATCTATAACAATTATTAACAAAACTAAACAATGTGAACAAAAACATTTTATGATCATTCTTTGAAATTGAACGTATTAAAATAAATCAAGAGGTAGGAGTATACCATGGAGATACCTCTTTATGAACTACATTCAATGCACCCACTATGCTAAAAAAATATATGTTGATGCAATAGTATTATCCATCAAAAGACGTACAATTTTTAATAATTCTTAAGAAACATACACAACATGAAAAAAAAATAATATGTTGAAAAGAAATGTTGATGCAATAGTATTGTCCACAAAAAGACCTATATTTGTTAAGAATTGTTAACATAAATATAAGGGTGATCTCACAAAAGTGTGTCCCAATTTTGGGCATGAAGAAAAAATGACTATCTATAATGTTTTCATTTTAAACCCCTTTGTTTTAATGGGGATCTTCGTACGAAGGGGTAAAAGGCCCTTGTGCAAATTTATTAAGGCGTCAAAGTTTGCATGAAGGGATAAAAGGCCTTTGTGCACATACATTGACATGTTATTGTCATATTTTTTCCAAGCATGTTTTCTTGAAGGTACCTTCTTATTTTTCTTCATGTGAATCCCCTTCGAGTGCAAAGGGGTGTTCAGGCGAAGACCCTAAATTGGGACTTTCTTTGCAAGGCCAGTAAATTTCTATAAAAATTTTCCCTTCGAAGGTCTTGATCAAAGACCAAATAAATCAATCTCCAGAAATAAAAATTCTAGATGAGGCTACTCAAATCAATCTTTCCAATGATTATTATTTTAATATATATTGATTTTATTATGAATTTCTAGAAACTAGTATATTTAATGCATCTAGAAAAATAGTAGATTATGAAAAAAAATAATGAAAAATATCTAGGAAATAGATATTTATGTTACCTCTCTAACAAAAAAGGAGAAAATGAATTTTGATATATATAGATCAAGTTAGTGTGATCCGTATGAAGCTATGTCTAAATTACAGTTAATATCACTTCATAACTCAATAAACTATAAAAACTTTAACCAAATTGAACAAAACCAACTAGATGATCTAGATACTAGGGTTAAAAACATAACCTTCAAAGAATTACATCGTTATCACTTTTGGAGAAAATATTATGTTGATATTCAGTTAATGTCACTCCTTAAAAATGTTGTTTTTTCATGTACACATTTGGTAAGATCTAGATATACTATTCAAACTTGTGTCTTAAGGGTCAACTCTTAGCTTTATTGTATGTAGTATTATTTTATGATTGACATTACTAACTATCCATAGTTCTTTTATCCTTGATTATGCATAATGGGTTAGTAACTAAATATTTGTTGTTGTAACAAGGTGCAAATATTTGATAATAGTTTTGTGTTTCTCTTAGTCTTCAAATATATGCATGCCATTCTTTCTACATATATATTTGCAACTAAGTTCCAACAAAAACAACAACAAAACCTATAGGATAGATGATCCCATCATCATCTATCATCGATTGTGTTAGCTTCAAATTTCCCTGTACACATCATGGAAAATTATTATAGTTTGATCTATCTTCATTACCCTATGCTAGATGAACTACATAAACATGTCACGACTATCTAGATTATTTGAAAGAGGGTAATAATCAAGTGGAAATTCCATGTCATCTTGTAAAGAAGATATTTGTTTGAGTTAAAGGGGTGAGATATAATAAAATTAACATATCTACCCACTCACTTAACTTGCATTGATGCGAGTTACATTGAATACAATTCTAATAGAAAAAAGCCAAATCTCCTAGATCTAAATGGTTCGTGTCCTTGTATCTGAGATTCAAAATGAATGCATCTTTGAAGATCTTTGATTTTTTAACAACCCATTGTATCTCCTATTATTCCCTCATCAACCAAAAAAAATAACGAGAACATTTTTAAATCAAGTGTGACCCCTTGTAACAATATTTAACTAAACTAATCACCAATAGAATGCACATCATTAAATTTAACACCTAAAATCCTCAACTACTCTTTATCTCTAGATATCTCTTCACATGTACACCTACTGCATCATTCTTTCTTTTCACATGCTTACATTTAAAAAACTCCAAATTATATGAGTTACAACCCTCTCTACATGCATTCTAATTAACCAATAAAATATATGATAATAGTATAATTTATAAAACCAAAGACAATAGAAACCCACATCACTTTGTTGATCTGATGAGCCCTAGGAGTCTTCTGAACCTCGAATCAAGCCTTCACTACACAATCTAGGCTATAATATGAATGATCTTCCTCAATACTAACCACCTTTGGAATTTCCCTAGCTATTAAGACTTCATTAATTTTTTCCCTAAATTACTCTTCCTCCTCCCTATAGCCCACCAACTCTTATTCCATAATATTTTCATGCAACCAACCAACACCATCATTTGGCACCAAATCTAAGATTTCTTTCAAAAACTCTAGACTTCTCTCTACAAAAACGTTCCTCTTGGATACCAAGGAAGCCTTAGAGGATTGAATTAAAGGATATTTTCCCAATTCCCTACTAAAACACTTAGCCACATACTAATATCAATAATTTAGAGAAGCCTTATCTGAATCAACATTTTCTAGCATATCCTGAAGTTCTCCTAGGTAGAGATTGTAAATTAGCCATTTACACAACATCATGGTTGCATCTTTCATCTCACCTACAACTAGCACAATAGCTAGAAACATGTTTACAATGTCAATATTAATCCTATACCAATTATAGAGCTTCTAAACTACATCTCCTAACGCCACCTTCACTACATAATTAATGAACCCATGATCTTTACTAAAATTCCACTTCAGCCTCTTGTCACTCACCCCCCCAAAAAGACATTAGAATTTCTACTAATTAGTCTTAATGAAGTATCAATTGTTAACCTCCAGAGCTTGCTACCTACCATCATGCAAAGCAACACATCTGGAGAATTGCTCCTATCATTCTAGTGGTATTTCATAAATGTTATGCCATCCACCCCACACATTTTTATATCAAGAATTTGTGAGCTTGAAATTTCATAAAATCAAAAGCTTGTATTTATTTTTCCTTCAATGATGTTATTGTAGTTGCATCCAGTTAAATTCTCTATAATTATACTTAAATATCTTTCTTTAAGAAACTATATAGTTGAAAAAACAAAATCATCATAATATTAAGCTTAATGTGCTGAATGTTACGTCTTCACTTTCTCATTAATATTTAGATGCTCAATTTATAGACCAATAACATATTATTTTTTCAGAATGAAAACCTTTTAAATGAGAACTATAAATCTAAATCTAAATTTCCTTTCAATTTTTTTCATTGGCAATGTAATTGCAATTCCATCTGATCAACTTACCTTTGTTTTTTTTAAATATCTTTCTTTAAGAATCTATATATTCGAGAATATTCTCATCATAACAATAGTATTACACGTCAAATAAGGTTTAAGTAAACTAAGGTTGATGTTTAAAGTAAAATACGGTTGATGTTTTGACCCTTACATTTCAAATTGCCTGATACTTGTGTTCACCCTCATGAATGTTTCCTTGTTAAGGTGTTTCTTTTCTGGAAATATTTTTGGCTGCCTTCCTACTTCGTTTACATATGGAAGATGACATTAGGACACTCCAACGGTACTAGAAACGAAGACAATGGTGATTTTGTCTTAGGTACGCAACTAACTATTACAAAATATTTGTGTTGTATATGCCTTTTTCAATATCCTTTACAAGCTCTCTAAAATTTCGTATTGGAAAAATGTTTGATGATTGAGTAGCAGTTAATTGGTTTGGTTATCGATTACCATATTACATTAAAGGATTGATTTAATACTCAAGAAAAGCCATTGGTCTATATTGGTTACTGCTTATCATGCTATATTGACAATAATTATGATTTACCATAAAAATCATGTTAATTAATATTTTAATTAAATTAGTATATATTTATTAGACATATTGACTACAACAGTTAATAATTTAAATTATTCTATTCATTAAAAATATTTAGTAAATAGTCTTAAAATAAAGAAGAAATAGTTTACGTCTTGATACAATATGTTATTATGTTACTTATAATATACATATAATATCCAAAGTGAAAATGTCAATAGTAATAAATATCAATAGTTTAAATATATTTATATAAAAATAGCAAAGATCAGTTTTGAATTACTCTATTTAGTTTAAGAATTTATTTAATTTTATTTGGGAACTATTTTCATTTATTCAATCAATAATTATTTTTATTCATTTATGTTATGTTATTTGTTTTTAATTAAACATTTAGATAGTTTATTTTTTTGTTAAATTAATAGTTGTTAAGGGGTAACATCTATTTTATTGATCCAAAAAAATTGCATTGTTGTTATATATGCTACTCCAAGGACCTCTAACATAACCCATAATGTTATTCTACACATAGCAATCCAACAAAAACCCAAGGGTGGACTTTACATAGCTAAAGAATCAAAATATATCCTCATCGAATAAAAAGATAACATTATAAAGCTTGATATACATTCTATCCCCAATATACTATCCCTACCCAACAACAAACACACCATAGTATATACTATTATACAACATGTATAATGTAAATGAAAAGAGAAAACCAAGGTTATTTTTGTCATCTTTGCCTTTTTGGTTTCCTCAATTTTGGCTTTGAGTCAGCATTTTAGGCTACAATCTTCATGGACCATTAGCTAGGGAATTCATGATGCATCATAATTCTCACCATCATCCTACATTTCATCTTAATGATAGGCTGAAACTTAGCCTCCTCCTCCTCATTGTCAATGCCTTCACTTGAAGAAATCCTCACCTAATCATATCCTTCTTTGAGCATTAATCATATAATCTTCTTGATGAAAAAAGGTGTCTAGTAACAAACGGGTTTCTAACCTCAAACAACATGAACTCAATGATCTTGGCTAGGGATAATTTCTTCACATCCTTCCCACAAAGACAAACCACACAGTAGTCATATTCAATATCCCCAAACTTTTAATGTGAGTGTAGACATCATTGACAAAAAAGATGGATGGAGAGATGGTAACACCTAAACTCAACTAAAGAAAACAAACCAGAATGCCCCTATATTAGACATGTTGGATAGGGAAATTGGTGAGCATAGGCTCACAAAATGCAGTTAAGTAGTCAAACTACTTTTATAGGTTGTGGGAGATCTAATTTATGGAGGAGTTTGACAAGTATCCTAGATAAGAGTAAGAAGAGGAGAAGGAAACATAAGTTTCTAATGTACCTAAAGAAAAAATTCCTCCACAACTTACATGCACAAACACATCGTAATCATATATAAATGTACATCTACTTTCACTTACTCTATAAATTGTACGTGCTCATAGGAAATATCTTTTTTTTTTATCTCTTTTTCCCAAAAATTTGAAAAATCAATAAGTATCTCCCCTAAAACATCCTCCTTGACCTCTATTGCTACAAAATTTTGTTTTTTACCTCTTATTGCATTGAACAACCATTCAATATGCATGATCTCCTCTCCAAAAGATGCACCATCCTCTTTTGGTCCTTGATCAAATACCAAGCTCTGATAAATCTCTTTCCTCTAAACCTCTTCCTCTTGCACCACCTCAACCTCTAAGGTATTTTCACTTCCATCACTTTCATGTTCATCAATTGACAATCAAGTACAACCATTCTTTTTCTCTTCACTCTTCATTCATGTGTGTCTCTCACTTGTCTCATCTTTTGGATACAACTATTTTTAATTAATGAGATTCCCCATATCCCATAGCTTTCTTCCTAATATTATTTCAAAAATGAAATCAACATGGGCCTCCTCATAACCCACGTTGTCCTCTTGTTTAGACTCATCCTTTCATTTTTTGTAATATTTCTCATGCATTCACTCTCTTATTCATATGTTCAATCTCACAATTGATTAGCACTTCACAAACTTGTAATGATCATTTTTAAGCACTCCATAACTACTTCACAATCTCAAGTGAGAAGTGTCTCATAGTTAAAAATCTATTCACATAATTTTATTGTTCAGTTATATAGGTCCTAGCATAGGATGCCTCATGTTTGTTGCTTTACCTATGCACTCAAAATATTTGGCTCTAATACCATTCGATGTAGGAGAAATAAAACCTTATCTACAAAAATTAATTCAAAAACTAATTTTTATTAATTGAGCATATGGACTACAAGAATAAAATAATTATACATTTCAAAATATCTACAACACATAATTAATACATATAATCATAACTTAATTGACAAAGTGTAGATCTCATTTTCTATTATTTGTGAATCCTTACACACATTAACTTCCTCTAGGTCTTACTTCTCTCAGATTCTAACACATTCCTTGGGTTGATGCCTAATACTACACAATCCAGTTCCTTAATCATCAATATATATCCTCTGGATGTCTTCATAAATCACATTAATAATTTCCCAATGGTTCCTTCCTACATTCCCATTTCCATTCTATCTAGGATGAACACTTTTCCTAATTCTCTCTAGCTTGATATAACTGGCATTATATGTTCATTATCTATAAATACTCATTTCACTCATTTTTCTTTTCACTTAGCTATTCATCTTGTGAATTTCCCCTATAATTTAGTGAAATGCATAATTTATTTTAAAAATCTTACTCGAGATAGAAAAGGCTATGGAATTTAGCATTAGACATACTATTTATAACATCTCTTCAAAAAATAATTCTTGTTTGGCCTTGGTGAATTTATGATAAGTTTGGACAAATGAAAATTTGCATTGGATTAAGGCTAGGGTTTCATGTGTACAACTTTCTGTCTATGTCTTTTGTCCGAGTTTTCCATCTGTCACACTGCATTTACTACGGGATTTTTGCATTAGGATTAGCTTTTATTATGGCTTCGGCCAACCTTGGCGCAATAGTTGATTTTGGTGCTCGAGTTGAAGCTTCGAAAAGCCATGGCACCTCCTCTGAACAAACATCCTTGCAAGTTCATCTTGAAGGTCTTCCATGAGGTAACCCTAACATTGTTCTTAATATGTAAGAGTTTGATGCTCCTTGTGAATGGTTAGAGAAGCATACTTTGATAGGGTATTTTGTGGGTCACACTCCTCTTGAAAGTATTCTCAAAGATTGGATAAAGAAGAGCTAGAGTCCTCATGGAGTCTGCCTTGATAGTGTACAAAAATATTACCAAAGGTTTTCTCGTGTTTCATTTTGCTAAACCTTCCCAGGAGGAGGCTATTTTTAGTCATGGTCCCTGGAAGGTTAGGTCCTCCTTTCTTGTGTTTCAGAGGTGGTCTCGAGACTTCACTGTCTTGAATGACAAGAAACTTAGGGTTCCCATTTGGGTTGAGTTTCCCGATCTCCCATTACCATGCTAGCCTTTTATTGAGTCTATTGCCGAAACCCTTGGTAAATTTATTGTCATGGAACATGAATTTTTTTTAATGTCTTCCCTCATAAGCGTGTCTGTGTTGAGATCGACCTTTCCAGGGACCTCAAAGACTCTATTAAGATCCAGATCGGTTCCCTCACCTTCTCTCAAAAATTTCTTTATTTTAACTTGTCAAATACCTTTTATTGGTGTCAATCGGCGGAACACAAGATCAAGGACTGCCCTTTGGTCACCCCTCTGGTGAAGCCACCACCAAAGGAAGTGCTTATTAAACATATTAAAGCTAGGAAAAAAGAAGAATGGACTACAATCACATGACAAGAAAAGAATGCCTTAGGCTCTAAGCTAGAGCAAGCTGCTTCTACAGCTGTTTCACCTCTAGAGCCGCATGTTGGAGAGAACCCTTCTACTACCAAAGCACCACCAATTGCTTCACCTATTTCAAACCCTTCTCTATAGGGGAAAGCTCCAACTATAAGGCCTACCAGCTTAGGGGTGGGGCTCACACCACAAGCTGTATCACCTATATCTTCTCAAACTTTGTATTAGTCTCCCAGCTCAGATGGTCGTGCAGAAGACCCAAAAAAATTGCAATTTATCTCCTCTAGAGAATTACCCACTAGCTTTGGTTCAATACTAGCTTTCTTGTAGAATAGTTTCTCCTCTCTTGAGGATGAGGAAAGAATGCAACAGTTTTTATGAATTTTTTGTCCTGGAATGTGTAAGGTCTAATTGACCTCTCTAGAAAGTACTATGTTCATGATACCCTCCACAAAATTCACAGTCTAGATGTTTTGTGTTTGCAGGAAGTCAAAATTTCTAGTTTCCTGCTTACTTCTACCTATTGCATCATTTGGCCAAATGACATTATTTTTTCTTCATAGCATGAAGCTGGTAAGGGTGGTGTCATTACTATTTTGTCACCTTGCCTTCATTCTATTGTTATTGTGCATGGATCTGACCCAATGCATCATGTCACTTGGATCTTGTTGTCTTTCCATAATCATTCTTTTGGTATCATTAATGTTAATGCTCCCAATGATGTTGTGGAAAGATCTCATCTTTGGTGTTAGCTAGTGGATAATTTGCCTCCTACAACTTGGGTGATGTGTGGGGACTTTAATATGGTTGCACTAGCCTCTGACAAGGAAGGGAGTTTTCCTTTTTGACAGACAGCTAGGAAGAAAGAAGCATGGTAGCATATGTGCAATAAATTAGCCCTTTTTTATCCCAATGCTAACCACCACTAGCAAAGTGGGGTCTGGCATACTTGGTCCAACTTTAGAGTTGGTTCTAATTGTATATTTAAGATATTAGATCATGCTATGATAACTGCTCAATCTTTTTTCTCTTTCTCTGAAGATTGGGACTTACCTATCATTCCTTTGATAGATGTGACCTTGTCAGATCACTTCCCCATTTTCTTTTCCATCACTTGGAATTCCTCTTCTAGGCAAGCTGCATGTACTCAATTTTTTCTCAACATGTCTATGCTGACATGTGGTTTTACTATTGCTCACATTCTCTGGGTCTGGAATTTAGATCCTTGGCTCCACAATTACTCTAGTTGGATACAGTGGTGGAATGATGCCATCACCTGTACTGTGAGATTTCTCTACATTTATGGCCGTCAGTTGGCTTGCTACAAGAAACATGCCTATGAAGCCAACACCAAGGCTCTTCCAAGTGATTCTGATGCCCTTGCATCGAACCCCTTTGACACTGAGCTTCAACTTAAGCTTGCCTAGCTTTTCCATGGGAAGAAAATTGCAGATGCCTATGCTACTTTGGGAGCTGAAATCAAAGCTTGCCTCCACTCGTTGGAGGTGGGTGATAAGGCCTCTAAGGAGTTTTTTCATGCTCTCAAGGCCCTTCATACCAGCTTTGGTATTCAAAAGATCAAACAAGGACATGAAACCCTTACTAAGCTTCCTGCCATTCTTCAAGCTTTTGTTCAACACTATCAAAAAATATTTTCTTTGTAGGGAAATTCTGCTGCTCGAGAGGAGGCTCTCAAGGCATGTATTGCTGTTACTCCAAACCATGTGGTGATTGAGCAATGAGCCTTTTGTGAGAAACTTCTTACCATTAGTGACCTTAAAGAGGTTGTCCTTTCTATGGCTGATGACAAGTCCCTAGGGTGTGATGGCTTTCCCTATGAATTCTACAAGCACTTATGGGATGTTATAGGGCTTGACTTGCACAAATTTTATCTTGAGGCCTACCATAATAAAAGTTTGTGTACTATTATAAATAAAGGGAACATCAAATTCATACCTAAAGCTAGCAATCCTGAGGATATCTGCAATTAGAGGCCCATCAATTTGTTGAATGTCTCCTACAAGATAATTGCTAAGGCTTTAGCTCTCAAAATCTGACATCTCCTTCCTCTTATTGTTCACCCTAAGAAAACTAGTTTCATTAAGTCCAGGTATATCCTTGACAATATGATTACTATCTTGGAAGGGATGGAATGGGCTTGTCAGTCCAAGAAGCCCACTTTATTTCTTAAAATTGACTTTTCCAAATCTTATGACCGCATTGAATGGCCTTTCATTCTTGCTATGCTGCAAGCTCTTGGTTTTGGTCCTAATTTTTTGTAGTTTGTGGAGATACTTTTTGGTGATGCCTCTATGTGCATTACTATCAATGGGTCTCAATCTGATACCTTTGGGATTTTTAGATCCATTTGGCAAGGTTTCCCATTGGCTCCTGCGTTATATGTGCTTGCTGCTGAAGGCTTTGGATACCTTCTTGCCAATTCTATTTCCTCTAGTTTGGTTTGTGGCATTTCTCTTCCCGATTCTTCCTCTCAGCTTGTCAATGGCCACTTGGTTGATGACTCCTTTCTTACTCTTATTGAGGATGAGGAGAACATTTCTAATGCCTTGCAATTCCTAGACACCTTTTGTTAGGCTTCTAATTCTGCTATTAAGTGGCATAAGACCCTTTACTTCAAACAATATTTTCCACCAACCCTTCCCTAGCTTGCTAATTTTGATTGGAAGTGGGTCCAACATGGGGAAGTCTTCCACTTGCTGGGCATTCCATTTACCTTCCATGCATCCTCTATGGACTTATAGAATGTCATGATTGCTAAGATTGAGAAAAGAACTTCAGTATTGGATCTGCAAGCCCCTTTCTCTTGTGGGGAAATACCATATTTTCTCCAAAGTTATGGTTGCTACTCTTCTTGCTAGACTCCTTCTAAAGCCTCATATCTCAAGCTAGAATGCCTTCTTAGAGACTTTCTCTAGGCTTTTGGAGCATATAGGCATGGGTTCCATAGAGTGGCTTGGGAGTATTGTTGTCTCCCTAGAGACTCTGGTGGCCTTGGCCTTCTCTCCACTCGAAATCAAGGGCTTTCTCTTTATTGCAAGTGGATTATTCATGCTCTCACTAGTGATGAGGCATAGAAGATCCTTGTCAGGAATTGTATTTCTTCAGGTTACTCTATTTAGAGGCCTTCTTGGAAGGGCATTGGCCTTCAAAATCTTCTCATTATGAATGAGCCTATTCAGATTTAGGGCACTTTCATCATAAAAAGCATTTGGAAAGCCTAGGAAGCTATTAAGCCCTGGCTTCAATGGGATAGTTTTAGATTTTGCAATGGGCTTTCTTTCAATCAATAGAACCTCTAGTGGTCCCCATTGTTTTCTATTCAAGGTATTCCTCTAGCTAAGACTCAAGGGGCCAGTGCTCTACATTTTTTCAAACGTGGCATTCAGACTCCCAAGGACCTCTTCTCTAGGGTCACTATGAGTCTCCGCTCTTGGGAGGATATGCAGGTTTAATACCACTTGGCTTTCCTAGATCATCAAACTTTTGACCTGTTGGTTTCTATCACTTTAGATCATTTTCTTCATAAGCTTGATATCTAGACTATTCGACCCTGGTGGAAGGATTGGAAATGGTATCCTGTGACTCCTTTCAATAATTACAAGTCAAGGCTGGGCTACAAATGGTTGTCTCCTCATCTTCCCATGGTGGACATCCTTAATTAGAGATGGCATCTACAATCTTCTACTTACCACTTGAGCTCTCACTTCCAGACCATCTGGACTACCATTACGAAGCCAAAGATGGCTCTCTTTTCTTGGTTTCTTCTCTTCCAAGGGCTTCTTGTGGGACCTAGGCTCAAGCACCTAGGTGTTCATGATCCTCAGTGTCCCTTCTGTGGTCACCTTGAGACTTTCTTGCACATCTTTTGGTTCTGTAGGAGAGCTCAACAATATTGGCAGTGGATCCAAGATTTTTTCAAACCCTTCAGGCTCGAGCCTTTCTCTTGGCATATGGCTATCCTAGGAGATTCTCCTAGGCTTCCTTCCAAGTTTACTCATATTTGGAATACTTTTAGGATGGAGATTTTGTTCACTTTATGGAAAGATAGGAATGTTGTTCTCTTTTCTCACATCTTTCTTGATACTAATATTTCTTTGTATAATAAAGCTTGCATATGTAATAATGTTATGATGTAGATTCAGGTTCAAGCCAATAAAGTGTCTCCAAAGGTGGCTCACCTTCAAGAGCTGCTCAATCATTGGGGAAATTCTCCCTACAGAAGGTACCCCTCCCAGAGGTCATCTTTGTGGGTGCAATTCCTTGGCTCGATACTCCCATACACCACAATCGCACGCTCCCCACCACCACTCTCCTAGAGGTGGTGATGATGGTTGGTAGTGGTACTTGACTTCTCTACCTTTTTGTATCTCTAGGTGGTCTCCATCTCTAGTTCAGTCTAACCCTCCTAATGCTTCTATTTCTCGTCGTGGCTTTGATTGGCCTCTTGCCACCTCCTCCAAGTGTCCCCACCTGGCTTTGGCTATTTCTCCATCCTAGGTGGAAGATAAAGATAAAAATACTGAAGATGATGGTTGGTCGATTCTTGACCCTCTTGTCAATCCCAATGATGTTTGGGGTTTTGATGATAAGATCCTCCTCCTTCTGCTAGCACTGCTCTTGCAGCTTGACAGCTTTATACATTTTTTTTAATGAATAGTTGATGTTGTATCTAGCTTTTGTAGTGTGAACTCTCACGGGGTGATTTTTATGTCCCCTGGCCCCTCTTTTGTGAATATGTAACTTTTATATTAAATTAATAGATAAGCCATTATTCATTAAAATTTTTTTTAAAAAAATAGATACACTACATTGATAACTTCTCTTTGAGGAAACCTATTAAACATTTTTCATGCTTTGAGTACACCTCCACATTTTTCTAACATATCTTCCATAGTAGTCATGATTTTAAAATGTGATAAAATTATTTTATACTTTTATGGACATGCATATCATTTCTAAAGCTTCCATTTATGCATAGGTAGCCAGAAAAGGTTATGAAATCTTGCAATATATATTCCAATATCATTTGACTAGAAGTTTTTATAGCCAATTCAAGAAAATTATTTATACATATCCAATGGAAACAAAGGTAATGTGAGTGTAGACATCATTGATTAAAAATTTGGTTGGAGAGATGGTTACATCTAAACTAAACTAAAGAAAAAAAAATCCATGGGGCCTACAATTCCTTACCTGGAAACATCTTGGTGTAAGCATGGGGAGCATGGATAAGTAAATAAGTTATCTTAAAAACCATATGAGGAGACTTTAAAACAACCCAAAAGTCACAATATTTTTCTTCAATTCTTAGCCTACTAGAGAAGAAGATCATATTCTTTGATTTGTACCCCACAATCAACTCAATGAAAGCATCCATAATGTCCTCTATTATCTCTCGCCTAACACATAGCCCTTCACCTACACCATCCCTGCAATCTTTTGAGAATAATTTTGTTGAGAAATTAAATTCAAACACACCTTTCCATTAGACTCCAACTTTATTTTCTCCCCACCAAATTTGAAGTGCTAGTAAATAATGCTCAATTAATTTTAATATCCATTTGGTATATATTAATTATATTATTTAGTGAATATTAGATATAATAATTGAATTATAATAATGGATAATTAATTTTATCTTTTATTAATGTATTTATTAATTAAAAAATATTTTAATATTATTTTTTAAATTTTTATTGATATTTGGATTTTGATACATCTTGACACCATCTTTAATTTATTCTATTTTAATTTGAGATGTGTTTCAATGCAAAAAATAAGTCTCAATAATTTAATTTTATTATTTATGAAATTTTAAAAATTACCTATAATTCATTAGAATTAGTTTTATTTACAATTACTCTTCTTATTAAAATTTTAAGAATAATTATATTCTTAACATAGCATGTCATTTGATTAATGATATGACAATTCACATTAAAGACCTCTTCAATGTACCTATTGTACAAGTAAGGAGAAAAATAAACAAAGAGAGATAAGGAGACTAAAGAGTTATTGATAAAGGAGTGAAAATAGGGATAAGATAGAGAGTAAAAGTGGGAAAAAGAGAGAGGTTGGAATAAAGGAGATACATGAGAAAGATAGTTAGATAGATAAATATATTGAGTTAGAGAGATAAAATATGTGTGTGTGTGTGTGTGTGTGTGTGTGTGTGTGTTTTTAGAGAGAGAGAGAGAGAGAGAGAGAGAGAGAGAGAGAGAGAGAGAGTTCTATATCCATCTAGTTTCTACCCTAAGAATTAATTTAAACACCTCTCCCACTATCTCTATTTAATTATAAATAACTCCCTCCCTCTCTATTTCTAGCTTCATATCCAGATCCCTCACACATTCTCATAGAGAGACATATGATGATGAACTACAACTAATTGAATACCTAAATGACTTGAAGATCAGTGATTAGAGATCACCAAGTTACTGAAATGATATGTAAGATAATTAGATCATTCATTATGTTGTCATTGATGTCAACTAGCTTTCACAGTACTTCTCATGTTAGTTACAAACATCTAAACATCTGTAAGAAGGGAGAAAAGATGAAGAACTGAGATATATACATGGAAGATGGATATGACAGATGAGGTTAAGGAATACTTTGGGTAACTTATTGATGAGTCTATGATCTCATATTGTTGACTTGATTATGTTGCATTAATGTATTGTGAAGAAGGAACCAAATTTGTACAAGGCAATGTGGTCGGTAAATGAAGAACTTCAGTATACATCGAGCCAATGTTGTGTATACCAAGTGACAGTATTAACCAAGATTGTATTCACTGACACATTTCTTTGTTAACCGAGAATGGATGAAAGTATTAAATGCTTAGTTTAGCTGATAGAAAGTGACGAGCTAGAAATTGTTATGATTTCAAGATTGAGGATAAAGTTTGTTATAAGATCCATGATTGACAAAATTCAAAGAAGATCTAAAGGATGGAACTAAAACATGTTATTGACACAACTATCAAGGAAGGTTTTAGAGGAAAAATCAACAAAGGAGGATAACCAGCAAAATTTGATGGTTGATATGAAAATGGTTTATCTAACTATATAAAAGATATGAGTTTCTTTATTGAAACATGTCAGAAGAAAGAAGAACCAAACTACAGAACATTACCAAGCATCAGAGAGCTATTACCGAGTGAAAGTAAGTCAAGGAAGTGAATTGAAATATTGATCAGAGAATTTGTATGGGCTTAGAATAGATCTAAACATCTACAAATTGAGGTGTATTGTAATTAGATCAATTACTATTTTAGTTTAACTATTGATACAAAATTTCTCCTAACCGAGTGGACTTAACCATCTTATGTTATGCCCCTATGTCATTCAAAGGAATGTACATTGTTATCTAATTGACCCCATTGTGAATGCTAGTTGAAATATAACTATTAGTCTTAAATCCTCTAACAAGATCACACCTAACAACATGTTTGTAACCTTTAATAGGGTTGGCTCTTCACCGAGCTCACTTTAGAAGAGTAAAAATTATTTTGGGTAATCGGTCCTAGGTGGTTTTTCCCTTAACAGGTTTTCCACATTAAAATCATAATGTTATGTGTTTTTTTGATGATTTATTTATTGTAATACTTTACATACTGCATATTTTATTTGTTCGATAATCACAATGGGATTATTAACTGGTAATCGGTAAAAGGCACAGACAGTTTAATAGTTTATGTTACTGAGCTACAAAATTTATTGAAATTGTTTTGAGTGTTACATCCTGGTATTTGGGACTGTAGGATAATTGATCTAACTAATTCACCCCCCCCCCTCTCAGTTATTCTAACAATTGGTATTAAAGCATACTAGTTGCTTTGATAGAAGTTTTAAGGACTTAAGTAGAAAGATTACAAGATGTATAAGAGGGAAGTGCCGAAGCTAAACAAGGATAAATTTACTACATGGAAAAGTTAGATGAGACTTCCTCTATTTGGAATTGGAGAATCTTCTATACCTTTATTGGATAATGGCTACATACAACTAGCTGGTCCTTTGACTCTTGATCAGTTAAGAGACTGACATGAACACAATATCACTGTGATAGAGATAGTTGCTTCTCTTACTGATTCTAAATTTCAAGACATCAAGGACTGCCCTACTTTAAAGAAAATGTGGGATAAACTTGCCCTAGTCCATGGTGGTGATGCAAATGTGATGAGAGCCAAAGCTAAAAGCTTGAGAGATAGATTTGATGATATGAAAATGAAAGAAGGAGAAAATATAGTATAGTACTTGAACTGAATCAAAGAGGTTGTCAATGCTATTCGTGGAGCTAGTGGTACCATTGAGAAGGATACTGTGGTAAGTAAGATCTTGAGAACACTTTTTCCTATCTATGCAATCAGGATATCTGCAATTCATGAAATGAGGTCTACACCTAATAGCACACTTACTCTTGATAGTTTGATTGGAAAGTTAACTACCTTTGAGCTAAACAATTATGAATACACTATTGTACCAACTATTGAGTCTGCTTTTATGTCTTCTCTTAAGGTTGGTAAATCTAGTAAGCACAATATAAGAAATGAAATTGATAGCAATACCGATGATGAGCTCAACATGAACTAGAAGCACTAATGGCCTGGAGACTGTAGAAAGGTAAAGGAAGATATAAGGGTAAATTACCTTTAGCTTGTTTTAATTGCAAAGAAGTTGGTCATATTGCTACTAGATGCCTGAATAGGAAAGAAGATGAGAATAATAGAGATAGATCAAGAGGTGGAAGCTATGGCTGAAGGAATAATAGAGATAACCGACAATATAATAGAGACAACCAAGATCACATAGATAAAGGTAAAAAGGTATGTTACATTGCTAAAGAGAATGACACTGGCACTGACACTGACAAAGATGATAACATTGAGGTGGTATTTGTTGCAATGAAGGATGATTCAAAAGAAGAAGAAAGGTATGTAGAAACAACATTCATTTCTAAAGCTAGTAAAAATGATACTTGGATCATTAATAGTCATTGTACACATCACATGACTGGTGATGAAGATAAGTTTGATCATCTTGAGCATTATAATGGAGGTTTTGTAAAAATGGGTGATGACACACCTTTCATGGGTAAAGGAAAATGATTTTTGTTGATAAATGATAAAATTAGATGTGATAATGCTTATTGGGTATAAGTACTAAATTAAAATTTGCTAAGTGTAGCACAGATTAACAACTCAGGACACTTAGTGGCATTTGAAAGAAAGAAGGTGAGAATCTATGATGAAAGTGGAAAGCATTTCAAAACATGACAACAATCAAAAGGTAACTTATTTTATCTTGACAATTTTGAGACTTCTTGTTTACTGGTGAGAAATGAAGATGCTTGGTTATGGTATAAAAGGTTATGTCATGTAAATTTTGATAACATGATTAAGATCAGTAGAAAGAGAAAATTTAGAGGACTACCTAGCCTAACTAAACTTGATCATGTTATGTGTCATCAACGTTAGAAAGGAAAGATGACAAGATCTAGTTTTAAAAATAAAGACTATTCAACAAAATGAATCTTGGAGTTAGTTCACACCGATCTATGTGGTCCCATGAGAACTCAAGGCTACTTTGGAGATAGATACTTTGTTTTGTTTGTTGATGATTACATTAGATTGATGATTGTAATGTTTTTAAAAGAGAAATATGAGACATTTAAAATGTTTAAATGGTATAAGGATAAAGTCGAAAAAGAAATCAAAAAAGAATTGAAATACTTGAGGTTTGATAGAGGTGGTGATTTTATTTCTGATGAACTCACTAACTATTGTAATGAGCATGGCATCAAAAGATAGGTTTCTGCACCTAGGACACCGCAAAAAAATGGGATTACTGAAAGGAGAAATAGATCAATTATTGATTATGCAAGAACACTAATGATAGAGAAAAATGTTGCACAGATGTATTGGAGAGAAGAAGTAAGCACAATTGTATATGTTCTAAACTGAGTTCAACTATATAAGGATACAAACAAGACACCCTATGATATATGGTTTAGATACACACTGAGTGTAAGTTACTTCAAAATTTTTGGTAGAAAATGTTTTATTTCGAAAGATGATAGGAATTGGAAATTTAAATCAAAAGGGGATGAGGGAATAATTTTTAGATATTATACTAAAAGTAAAGCTTACAAGTGTTTGAACAAGGTCACTAATAAAATGATTGAAAGTGCTAATGCTAGAGTTGATGAATTTTCTGATAAAAATGGTGAAGAAAACAATAAGGAGCTAAAAGATTATGGTAGATTTGTTTATGTTGAACATCTAGAGTACCTACCAAAGCCACAGGCTGAGTTGACCGAGCAATAGGAAAATAACACTGAGGAACAATAAAGGGAAACCAAGGAACAATAAAGAGAAACTGAGGAACAGGAAGAAGCTGTCAAGAAAGAGATTGAACCTGAACAGATTGAAGAAGGAAGAAGTGATCAAGTGCTAGCAAGATTTGTTAGAAGACATGATCCTGAGAATCAAATCATTGGAGATATAAGCCAGCAAGCATGATGAAAAGAAGTAAGTTAAGATAAAATGTTTTCTTAGTTTATGATTTTGAACCTAAGAATGTCAAGGTTGCACTTGAGAATGATGAATGGATCAATGCAATGAATGAATAAAATGAACAAATAGAGAAAAATAAGACATGGAATTTAGTACCTAGGTGAAAATATAAAAATGTTATTAGTACTAAATGGATTTCCAAAAATAAGATGAATGAGAATAGAGAGGTTACAAGGAACAAAGCTAGACTTATTTGCAAGGGATATGCACAAGAAGAAGGTATTGATTATGGTCAAACTTTTGCACCTATAGCTAGAATAGAAGGAGTCTGCATGTTACTTGCATATGCTACACAAGAAATTTAAGGTATATCAAATATATGTCAAGTCATCTTTTCTAAATGGAATACTAGAGGAGGAGGTCTACATTGAACAACCAGAAAGGTTTGTTGATCCAAATCAGAAAGACATGGTATGTAGAATATGCAAAGTTTTATATGGATTAAATTAGGCACCAAGAGCATGGTATGAAAGGTTACATACTTATCTTTTAAGTATTGGTTTTGTAAGAACTAGTGAAAACAACACTTTGTACATGAAAGGAGGATCAGATGATACTATTTTGATTGCCGAAATATTTATGGATGATATAATTTTTGGAGGACAAGATCATGTTTGTAAATAGTTTTCTAATGAGATGAGTAAGGAATTTGAAATTTTAATGTTTGGAGAGATTAAATTATTTCTAGGCTTGTAGGTTATTCAGTAGAATGATGGAATTTTCATCACACAGTTAAAGTACACTAAGGAAGTATTGAGAACATTTGGCATGGAAGATGCTAAACCAATAGGAACACAAATGGTCATAGGCTGCAAACTGACAAAAGATGATGAATCTATAGAGGTAAATCAAACATTGTACCAATCTATGATTAGTAAACTGATATATGCAGTACATAGTAGGCCTAATATTGCACATGCAGTAGGGATTGTGGCTACATTTTCTACCAATTTAAAGGATTCACATATCGTTGTAGTGAAAAGAATCTTGAGATATCTTTAAAAAATAGAGGATTATGGTTTATGGTATCCCAAGGAAGGCAAATTTGAACTAAGAGTTTACACTGATGTAGATTTGACTGGAAATATAAACGATAGAAAAAGAACAACTAGAGGAGCATTTTTCTTTAGTGAAAGACTTTTTACTTGGACAAGTAAGAAACAACCTTGTATTTCTTAGTCTACTACTGAATCAGAATATGTTGTTGCTACTACAAACTGTTCAAACATTTCTTATATCAAACAATTCTTGGAAGGGATGAATGAGGTAATCACTGAGCCGGTGATTATATATTGTCACAGTATAGTTCTATAAACATTTCTAAGAATCCTGTAATGCATTCAAAGACAAAGCATATATCAATTAAGTATCGTTACTTAAGAGATCAAGTATAGGAGAAGCAAGTAAAATTGGAGTATGTTACATCAAAAGAGCAACTTGCTAATATCTTTACTAAGCCTCTACCGAAGGACATCTTTGAAAACTTGAAGACTAGACTTGGGGTCCATTCCCTGTCTACTGGGCACTAATGTGATCTAGAGATTGCATCAGCCTATTCTTATCAGAAGATCATTCATGTTGATGTAACATATCTCACACTTTGGATTATGTCTAAGGTTATGAAAGATTTGAGGAGCTAGAATAGATATTTTGCATATCAGTATATAGAGATACATTGTTTGCACTAAACAATAGAAATTACTTGGCTATTGAAAAGTTGTATGAATGTAAAAATCAATTACTAAGAACACAAAGAAAGGGAGAGAAATTACTATATCTATCTCAGTTAGTGAGAAAGTCAGGGAGAGACTTGAATATTTTTTGCTGAGAATGGAAGGAATCTGAAAGGTGAAAGGATCAAATATGTAGAGGAGGGTTTGCAATTGTAATGTTGTTATGTAACATTTTGATCAAACATATTAAATTTGAGCTTACTGAGCTGCAACATTTACCTAAATAGTTGTAGAATACATGTTTGGTATGTGTATGGCATAATTCATATTCCTTGTGTTGCCATCAATGCCAAAGGGAGAGATTGATGAACTACAACTGATTGAATACCTGAATGACTTGACGATTAGTGATTGGAGAACACCGAGTTACTAAAATGATACGTAAGATAATTAAATTAGTCAATTAAATCAGTCATTATGTTGTCATTGATGTAAACTAGTTTTCACAATACTTATCATTTTAGTTACAAACATCTAAACATCTGTAAGAAGGGAGAAAAGATGAAGAACAAAGATATCTACATGGAGGAAGATGGATATGATAGATCAGGTTAAGGAATACTTTGGGTAACTTGTTGATGAGTCTATGTGAATAGGGAAAAATTTGAGCCTTAACAATACACCTAACATTCAACACTATTCATTTGTAATATGTTTTTTTGTTTTGGAATAGCATAAGTAAATCTGGAAATACTTGAAAATTAATTAGGTTAAGATACATACCTCATCATGAAATTGATTTAGAAAAACCTATTTTTTGAAGTCTGTACAGGGTTTCAGAAGATTCTGCAACCAGATCTAGGATCAGGAAGCTGAGACAGAGAAAACCCAGAAAAATTTCATCTTTCCGATAGCATGTAGTCTTTGACCCTCATAAAAGGTCAATGGCTACATTTTTATTCTGAAGGTTGATTCTGACTTTGTTCGCAGATCTCAAAAGTTTGACAAAAGGGGCACTTAAATTTTTCCTCTAATTCCTGAAACAGCCACTGTAGATATCAGAAAAATGGGGTTTTGGGGGTGGCTATATAGGGTTTTACCATAGTCAAACCCCTATTTTAGTGATCTCCACCTCCACGAATAGCCGATTGAAATAGAATGTGTTTGTGTATGTATTGAAAGTGTAATGCCAAGATCTAATCTTCTTGATCAAAACCCTACCATGAATATGTATGAAACAACAATGCATAGATTTGAATGAGATAGAAAAGAATACTAAGCCCCCAAGGCTAAAGTACTTCTACCAAAATCACAATTCATAATTGCTACTCCATGATTGTATCTTTGAATGCTTGGAAGTTGAAAATGGTGGATCAAGGAAGAAAGGATCTCTCTTGCTCCAAGTATGTGTCAACAAAGATGCTTGATGTCAACAATGGCTTGATCTTCTATATCATCCTCTTGCAATCTTGCATCTTCACCATTCCTTGCTTGCTTGAAATCTTCTTGTTCATGAAATTTCTCCTTGAGAACACTTGATCACGAACTTGCTTGATGTTGCTTGGTTGTACTTGGTGAAAATGAATGCAAATGAGAGTCTTTATATAGAGGTTTCAAGGTGAGGCTCCTAGATAAATGTGAGGACCCATAATTCAAATTTCACCTCAAATTAAGGTCCAATCACAATAAACAAATAAGAAGGGAAAAAAATTAAATGAAATTCAAACTAAAACCTTTTTGCACTTGGATTTGAGGGCCTAACACTAATTTTGAGGCCCGCTGGGACCAAACCTAAAAAAGGGGCACATATTTTGGAGGAGGTCAAAGACGAGCTCAAATTTGACCTAGTTAGGGATGAGTTGTTGGAAACTGAAATTGAAACAATTATTGTATTGTCATTGATGTCAAAACCTTAATTGGTAAGACTGTTGCTACTTAGGAAAGTACTATATCTATTGAAGTGTTATGAATGAGTGGGGCAAGGTTGGTAACAATAGAACCTAAGGAAAGGTTGAGCTATCTTGATACTACAAAGTGTACTTGACTATGTTGCACAATGATGAGATAATGTATTGTTTATCTTAGTAAGATTGAAGACTAAACTGGTAGGCTTAATTGAGCAAAAATGGATAAAATCAAGTTTAAGCCAAGTTATGTTAGTGTCGATCAAGTATCAGTAAATTACCAAGGAAGATAGTGTATGCCAAGGAAACAATTTTAGTAATGACTGAGCATTCTACATGAAGACCGAGTGGATGATCACAGTATTGACCGAGCATCAACAATTTTATATTTGAAGAGAATTCATTTTGGGGACGACATTGTTTGAATTCTTGGATTATGTAAAACATGTTCACTTTATTTATTGATTATATGGAAGCATTTAATGCACTATAAAATGTTTTATTGTAAATCTTTATGAGATTTGAGATATTTCTAGAAAAGGAGGTGAAGAACAAAATGTGGGTAGATTCAATGAATCTGACCTAACCCTAAGATCTACGAATGAGATTAAGTGGCAAAAGATGAGTTAACCTAATTGAGGAAAGTATTAAGGGAACTTGAACAATGGATTTGAAAGGTGATAAAGGTTGATACATGGGGTGAAACCAAAATACTAGAAGATAAGTTTTATTAACTGTATAAGCAAAAAGGCTGAAGGTGAAAAGTGGTGATCACTTGAAGAAAAGTTCCAAGAAGATCAGAGATGGAGATGGAAAAGTTTCAAAGTCAGTAAACCAGTATTTGTGTATGGAATTGGATCTAATATTTGCAAAGTAAGTTGTATGTTTTTCAGATCATTATAGCTGCTGCTTTCTAACCATTGTAATAGTCAAAATCCTTCTAACTGAGGTTGATCTAACAGTCATATAAGTTAAATCCTTTGATCAAGGTTGCATTCTAATGGAATGTATGTAAGTCCTTTGACCAGGCTCACTTTTAACAGGGTGATTAAATCCTTTAACTGGGTCACACCTGACAGTGTGTATTGTAACCTTTGATAGGGTTGGCTTTTAACTAAGCTCACTTCAAAAGAGTGAAAATAATTGTAGCATGTTGCAAAGTGGTTTTTCCCATATTGGGTTTCTACTATAAATCTTGGTGTTTATACTTGTGTGTGAATGTTTTGGTGTGAACATTTCTATGGTTTACAAGTTAGATACAACTAGGTAGTGGACTGCATTGTTATATGTTTCTATTGATGAATGAGTGATGACTGAGTTTGTTTTGGTTACTTGATCTGATTTAAAGTAAAGTTTTAAGTTTATCTTATACATCAAGACCTAAGAACAATTGATTAACCCCCCCTCTCTATTGTTCTAAATCATATTAACAATTGGTATCAGAGTTGTGTTTGTTATTGGTGTATACATAAATTAAGTTTAAAGGGACTTGAAGCAAATGATCAAGATGTATAAGAAGGAGGTACCAAATCTGAATAAGGAGAACTTCCTTGCATGGAAAAGCTTGATGAAGCTACATCTGGCTGGTATTGGTGATTCTACAAAGTACTATATTGAGAATGACTATGTTTCACCTGTTGCACCTATGACTATCGAAGAAATGAGAGCTAAGAAAGAACATAATTAGGCAATGCTAGAAATTGCATCTTCCCTAAGCTATCAAAAATTTGAAGACATTATGGACTGTACAACTGCTAAGGAAATGTGGGACACTCTTGCAAAGATCTATGGAGGTGGCTTATTTGTACTGAAAGCAAAAGCCAAGAGTCTCAGATGGTAAGTTTGATGAAATGAGAATGCAGGAAGGTGAAAATATTGGATAATATTATGGTAGAATAAAAGAAGTTGTAAATGCTATTAGAGGAGCCAATGGAACTATTGATGAGGAAACTATTATTGGAAAAGTATTAAGAACTCTACGTCCTATATATGCTATTAAGATCTCAGCTATTCAAAAATCAAGATGTAACTCTACAAATGCACTCACTTTGGAAGGTTTGATCTATAAGCTGATTGCTTTTGAACTCTCTAATTATGCTAATTTCACTGTTGGGAGTATTGGAAATGTTGAATCTGCTTTTAAGTCACAATTAGTTTTGAACAAGCCTAAGAAGGAAAAAGAAAGATGCACAAGTGAAAGTGAAAATGAAAGTGAAAGTGAAAGTGATAGTGACACTTCTGATGAAGAACTTGAAGTTCTAGAAGCTCTTATGGCTAGAAGATTGAGAAGACGAAAAGGAAGGTATAAAGGTAAACTCCCTATCATATGTTTTGCATGTAATAAGGTCAGTCATATAGTTGCTAGATGTCCTGATAGGAAGGATAAAGATGATGAAAGGAAAAACAAACACAAAGATAGAAGAGATGACAGAAGCTACTGAAGGAAAAAAGACTACAAGGGAAAAGGTAAGAAATCTAGTTATATTGTTGAAGAAGGAACTGACACTGATAGTGATAATTTTGAAATTGAGGTAGTCTATGTTGCAATGAAAGATGAATTTGATGAGGATAAGAAAATTGCATTGATTTCCTATGTGAACAAGAATGATAAATGGATTATTGATAATGGTTGTTCACATCACATGACCAGTGACAAGGATAAGTTTGAAACTTTATATCATTATAGAGGTAAAAGTGTAACACTTGGTAATGATGCACCATGTCCTGTTAGAGGAAAAGGTTTGATTAAATTGACTAATAAAATATCTTTTGAAAATGCTTATTGGGTTGATGGTCTTAATTATAACTTGTTAAGTGTTGCTCAGCTGAAAAAAAATGGTTACCAAGTAGAATTTCATCACAAGAAAGCTAAAATATTTGATGCCACTAGTGAACTGATTGGAAGTGGAGAGTAGACTAGAGGTAATTTGTTCTATCTTGACCTATCTAAAGAAACATGTTTAATTGCACAACTTGATGATATTTGGTTATGGTATAAGAGGCTGTGTCTTGTGAATTTTGACAATTTGGTAGAGATAAGTAAGAAGAAGAAAGTAAGAGGTCTACCTAGACTGAAGAAACCTCAGAATGTAATGTGTAAGGAATGTCAATTAGGAAAATGACAAAGTCAAGTTTCAAGAGAAAATCCTTTACTTCTAAAAACATTTTAGATTTGGTTCATATTGACCTTTGTGGACCTATGGGTATACAAAGTTACTGTGGTGCTAGATACTTTATCTTGTTTATTGATGATCATACCAAGATGATTCATGTAATGTTTTTAAGAGAAAAATCTAAAGCTTTTCAATTCTTTAAGTGGTACTTGGCTAATGTTGAGAAAGAGACAGGTAGGAACCTAAAATGTCTTAGATGTGACTGAGGTGGAGAATCTACATCAAATGAATTTAATCTATTTTGTAATGAAAGAGGAATTAAAAGACAAATGTTTGGACCTAGAACTCCTCCATATAATGGTATAGCAGAAAGAAGAAATAGATCTATCTTGGACTGTGCAAGGACATTGATGTTTGAAAAGAATGTGCCTCAGAAACATTGGAAGGAAGCTATGAGTATTGCTATCTACACTCTTAACTACGTATAAATTAGAAAAGGTACACATCTGACACCTTATGAATTATGGCATGGAAATGCACCGAGTGTTAAATAATTTAGAATCTTTGGAAGTAAATGTTATATACTAAAAGATACTAGGAATGGAAAGCTTGATGCTAAAAGTGAAGGTGGCATATTCCTAGGGTATTCCACAAAAGGTAAGGCTTATAAGTGTTTGAACTCTAACACTAACAAAATTGTGGAAAGCGGAAATGTAAGAATTGATGAGTATGCAAAAAGAAATGAAGCTAACAGTAAAAGAGAACTAGAAGATTACAGATCTTTTGTGTACATTGAAGAGGAAAATGAGGCAAGTAACATACTTGCACCTGATGCCGAGTCTCGGGTAAGCAATGTCAAGCGATAGACAGATGATGCCAAGCATTAGGAAAATAGTGCCGAGAAAGAAAAAGAACATGCTAAGCTACAGAATGGTACTGCTAACTATCAGGAAGAGGTTGTTGAGCATTCAGAGGCTGAATCTGACAATATTTTTGAGGAACTTGATGAAACAAGAGCTGAACCTATTTTGGCAAAATATGTAAGAAGACATCACAAGCCTAAATAGATAATTAGAGATAAAGATGCTGGAATTTAGACCAAAAGTAAGATCAAGGATCCAACATGCCTACTGTGTGAATTTTAACCTAAGACAACAAGAGAAGCATTGGAGAATGAAGATTGGATATAAGAAATGAATGAAGAGATTGACTAGATCGAGAAGAGTGATACTTGGACACTAGTGTCGAGACTTGAAAATAAGAATGTTATAGGAACAAAATGAGTATTTCGAAATAAGATGAATGAAAATGGTGAAATCACTGGGAACAAAGCTAGACTAGTATGCAAAGGTTACGCACAAGAAGAAGGAATAGTTTATGGGGAGACATTTTCCCTTGTAGCTAGAGTGGAAGGAGTAAGAACTTTGCATGCATATGATGCCTATAAAGATTTCAAGGTTTATCAAATGGATGTCAAGTCCACATTTTTAAATGGTATATTGGAAGAAGAAGTTTACATAAAACAACCAGAAGGTTTTATTGATCCAAACAAAAGACACATGGTATGAAAACTAAACAAAGCATTATATGGATTGAAACAAGCTCCCAAAGCATGGTATGAGAGGTCGCATAACTATTTGATGTAGATTGGATTTTCAAGGACAAATGACACAAGCAATCTATATATGAAAGATGAAGAAGGAAAAGGTATTTTGTTAGCAAAAACTTTTGTTGATGACATTATTTTTGGTGGACAAGATCATTTGTGTAAGAGATTTTTGAATGAAATGCAAACTGAATTTGAAATGAGTATGTTTGGAGAGATAAAATTCTTTGTTCGTTTACAAATATATTAGATGAAGAAAGGAATTTTCATTACACAGTGTAAGTATGTTAATGAAATATTGAAAACTTTTGGGATGGAAGATTCTAGACTAGTAGGAACTCCTATGGTTACTGGACAGAAGTTATCTAAGAATGATGATGCTGCTGAAGTGAACCAGACTTTGTAGAGATCCATGATTGGAAAGTTGTAGTATGTTGTACATAGCAGACCAGATATTGCATTAGTTGTTTGGATTGTGGCAACATTTTCTACCAATCCTAAGGAAACACACATGATGCCTATGAAGAGAATTATGAGATATTTGAAAGGAACTGCTAACTATGGGCTATATTACAAGAAGGATGACAAATTTGAACTGAAAGTTTATACTGATGCTGATTGGGTAGGAAATGTAGATGATAGGAAGAGTACAAGTGGTGGAGCTTTCTTTCTTGGATAGAGATTAGTTTCCTGGACAAGCAAGAAACAAAATTGCATTTCCTAATCTACTACTGAGGCTGAGTATGTTACTGCTACAGTAAACTATCCAAATCTAGTATGGATAAAACAATTGTTGGTAGGAATGAAGGAAGAAATCATTGAGCCTGTTGTTATTTTCTATGACAACACAAGTGCTATTAATATTTTTAAGAATCCAGTGATGCATACAAAGACCAAACACATAGCAATTAAATATCACTACTTGAGAGAATTGGTACAAGACAAAGAAGTTCGACTGGAGTATGTGAATACAAAAGAACAAATAGCAGATATATTCACTAAAGCTTTACCTAGAGAAGCTCATGAGTACCTGAGAAGAAAATTAGGGGTCCTTCCCCTAACTGAGGCTTCCTAGTCAAGCTAGGAGCACTGCATCAAATATGCTACAATAGAATATCTGACACATTGATGCAGAAGATTGTCACACTTTAGGAATGCCCTAGACTTGTGAAGATAAAACACAGGCAATGAATCAGTCATAAGCAAGATGACAGAGGGAGAAACAACTGAGCTAAAAACACACTATCTACATCTATTGGATGTATGTTATGTTGCTGCTTTGGCATTTTTGTCAAAGAGGGAAAAGATACTGATATGATAACACATGACACTAAGGTTATGGATGAAAGAAGAGAGAAGAAACTGAAATGAAAGATCGGGATAGAGGGAGATCTGATTACTATTGATGGTCACAGAAGTATGGTTTACAGATTCTGAATTAGAATGAAGCTAAGGATATTATATTGGTTGGTAATCCATGTGTTATTTAGGTGATATCATATGGTGTTGCCATCAATGCCAAAGAGGGAGATTGTTGGAAATTGCAATTGAAACAATTGTTGTATTGTCATTGATGTCAAAATCTTAACTGGTAAGACTGTTGCTACTTAGGAAAGTACTATATCTATTAAAGTGTTATGAATGAAGGGTGAAAGGTTGGTAATGATAGCACCTAAGGAAAGGTTGAGTTATCTTGATACTACAAAGTGTACTTGACTATGTTGCGGAATGATGAGATAATGTATTGTTTATCTTAGTAAGATTGAAGACTAAATTGGTAGGCTTAATTGAGCAAAAATGGATAAAATCATGTTTAAACTGAGTTATGTTAGTGTCAACTGAGTTAGTGGATGCCGAGCAAAAATCCTATGTCAACTGAGTATCAGTAAATTGCTAAGGAAGATAGTGTATGCCGAGGAAATAGTTTTAGTAACGACTAAGCGTTCTACATGAAGACCGAGTGGATGATCATAGTATTGACCGAGCATCATAAATTTTATATTTGAAGAGAATTCATTTTGGGGACGACATTGTTTGAATTCTTGGATTATGTAAAACATGTTGACTTTATTTATTGATTGTATGGAAGCATTTAATGTACTGTAAAATGTTTTATTGTAAATCTTTATGAGATTTGAGATGTTTCTAGAAAAGGAGGTGAAGAACAAAATGTGGGTAGATTCAATGAATCTGACCTAACCCTAAGATCTACGAATGAGATTAAGAGAAAAAAGATGAGTTAACCTAATTAAGAAAAGTATTAAGGGAACCTGAACAATGGATTTGAAAGGTGGAAAAGGTTGATACATGGGGTGAAACTGAAATACTGGAAGATAAGTTTTATTGACTCTATAAGCAAAAAGGCTGAAGGTGAAATGTGGTGATCACTTGAAGAAAAGTTATGAGAAGATCAGAGATGGAGATGGCAAAGTTTCAAAGTTAGTAAACCAGTATTTGTGTATAGAATTGGATCTGATATTTGCAAAGTAAGTTGTATGTTTTTTAGATCATTATAGATGCTACTTTTTAACCATTGTAACAGTCAAAATCCTTTTAACCGAGGTTGATCTAATAGTCATAAGTTAAATCCTTTGAACAAGGTTGCATTCTAATGGAATGTATGTAAGTCCTTTGACCAAGCTCACTTTTAACAAGGTGATTAAATCCTTTAACCGGGTCACACCTAACAGTGTGTATTGTAACCTTTGAAGGGGTTGGCTTTTAACTAAGCTCACTTCAAAAGAGTGAAAATAATAGTAGCATGTTACAAAGTGGTTTTTCCCAGATTGGGTTTCCACTATAAATCCTGGTGTTTATACTTGTGTGTGAATATTTTGGTGTGAACATTTCTATAGTTTACAAGTTAGATATAGCTGGGTAGTGGACTACATTGTTATATGTTTCTATTGATGAATCAATGATGACCAAGTTTGTTTTGGTTACTTGATTTGATTTAAAGTAAAGTTTTAAGTTTGTCTTATACACCAGGACCTAAAAACAACTGATTCACCCCCCCTCTCTATTGTTCTAAATCATATTAAAATGAGCTTGATCCTAACCTAGTCAGCATTGAGCTTGACTCTAACCTAGTTAGGATCAACCTCAACTTTGACCTTGTGGGCCCAGATCCAACCAAAATCAGGATAGGAGGTCCCGAGGATGCCTAGAGACCTAAAAATGATACCAGAATGGGATAGAATGTGAGGGATAGGCATAAAATCCTATGATGACTATGATGAAGGCCAAGAGGACCTATTTCTAATTCCTACCTAGAAAATAAAGCCATAAAAAAGGGGAAATTAAGGAGAACCATCAGAATCCTAAACCTAATTTCACCTAGAATGAAGAAGATAAGTTCAGAATGCATCCTAAATGCAAGTCTATCATGATAAATGTACTAAATGAGGGTGCTAAACCAATCAACGTTGAAGTTCTTCCATTTTAAGATGATACATTTAGCCCCCACTTTAGCTTAGATATGACACTACGTGAATATGCAAGCTAAAGTAAGAAAACATCATAGTAAATAAAAAGGATATAGCCAAGTCATCGATGTAAAGATCCTACAAAAAACTATTAGAACCTACAACACAAAAGTTTACTAAAAATCCATAAATCACCTAAGGCTTACTATATGACAATTTGAGAATTGTATAGAGCCCCTTATGACCCCCTTGTTTCAGCTTTCTACTTCAGAAGGGTAAAATAGGGTGATAAGAAAAAATCTATATACTAGATATGTAGAGTGTTGAAAAGTCCTTTCCTAAACCAATTATAAAGATTCCTAACCTTCCTGAACTAGTTCAAGGAGTTAGGTATTTGAATCACAATTCCAATGCCACTGAAGGCACTGAAATGGAGTTATCAAACTCAAGTTATGATGAAAAGAGTGTATGTCTATCTAAATGCATAAGAAGGGAAATTTGAGTTTACCCTAAGGAAACCCTAATTTGAACTTATAAATAAGGAAAAGAGAGAAATACTTACTCATTCTTACCATTTATAGATTCAAAACAAGGAAGCAAGATGTTGATAAGAGAGGAACTTTGAATGACACACCTTGAGATTCTGAGACATAGCCTAGCTATCGAAGGATCACTACCTGAGGTGAGTTTTGTGTTATCCACCTTTGTACTTTCCAAATTCCTATTTTTTATAGGCAAGGTCAACTTTACCCCTTTTAGGTTGACCCTGACCCATTTAGGTCGACATTGACCAGAGGGGTTTTGCTCATTTCTGGGATGAGGTCGATCTTGACCCAAAAAGGTTGACCCTAACCCAATAAAGTCAACATTAACCCAGTAAGGTCATCCTTGACCTAACTGAGGTTGAATTTGACCTAGTTCAGTTAGATTTTTATATTTGATGATGTAGATGACTAATATGATGTTTTTTTGTGCTTGCAGGACTTGGTCTATTTTTGAGAGAATCCCTTTGGAGAGTTTCTATTCATGGTCAAAGAGAGACTATCTGACCTTGATGATGAGGAGATGTAGTTATTGAAGGATGTGGAACTATACTAGGTATCAGTCCTTCCATAGATCAGACTACACTGAGCCATGCTATTGTCTCTAATAGAGAGGTGGGATGAGGTTACATGCTCCTTCCATCTTCCCTCTGGTGAGATCACGGTGACATTAGAGGATGTCTATAGGATCATGTAGCTTCCAATTTGAGGTGAGACTATCAAACCTAGAGCACACCATGGTTTTGAGGAGATCTATACAGACATAGAGTATTTTATAGGATAGCTTCCACAGATGCCAACCCAGTCAGATCATGTTCTATTATCTTCCATACTATCAGGCCCTACACCTTTAGTACAGAAGGTGATGCTTTGCATAGTATCCCTGGTTGTGTTACCCAATTCAAAGGGTACTATATTTTGTTCACCTCTTACACATCTCATATAGAGGATGGAGAGAGATAGGACTGTATTCTCATGGGGTTGCAGCATGCTAGCTCAGCTATACCATGAGCTAGGTCAACTTGTGAGGTATCAATGGGAGAGTCTATTCATATGCACGCTCATATAGATTTGGATGTTCAAGCATTTTGCATGTACACATTCACAAGGAGTTCTAATGATGGTAGATGTGAGCACAATGAGATCCTTCGCATATCCCTTGAGAGATATTTGGTAGTTTGGAGATATGCTCTACTAGAGAGTACATCTAGACCACATTGTGAACATTGATGTGATATGGAGACCCTACTATTGGATGATAGAGTGGCCTAATACATGATTCCAAATGAGACATTCATAGTAGTGTAAGCTGCTAGAGGGTCATCAGAGTCATATAGTGATGCCCTACTATAATGATTAGGTGATGAGGTAGTTCAAAGTGTTATACAGAGTCCCTAAAGTAGTACCTCACTATGTACATCTGATGAGATACTATTAAAGACCTAGCGCCATATGCTCACCATCAATAGAAGACACAAAGGATAGTGAAGCAAAGGAGATAGAGGACATAGAGTTACCATAAAATGTGACCTATTCAGGTGTGAGCTAAGATTACATCAGGTACTAGAGTTTGTAGAGGATCCATCCTATATTTCCTAAGGATTATCCCACAAGTGATCCAGGCTTTATAGAGGGGACACACCAAGATAGTGGAGCTATAGAGGAGGATGATAATATTAGAGATGAGGAGGAGCACATCTCTGAGGGAGATCCCATGGAGGAGGAGAGAGCAGATAGAGTAGATGAGAGAGAAGAGGAAAGAGTTGAGGACATGCCCCTAGCTAGTGATACTGATGCAGATATACCTATTACTTGTGCATCACCACTGAGATCACGATGACCCCCATAGCCCTACATAGAGACACCACCATCGAGACCCAGATATAGCAAGAATGGAGAGAGAATTGACTGCATTCCCCCACCATCTAGACACTTTAGTGACATCGAGGAGGGAGACCCAGGTATGAACCATGAAATTTGATTGAATATGTGATTTGATTTGAGACAAATAGGACACTAGACTGATAATTTTTTTTCTTTCTATAGCTAGTGTAGCAGAGTGGAGGAGCTTTGTATCTGAGATTCTCAAGGATATAATTATATCCTACCAACTACCAGCCAATGAGTGAGAGTCTTCCATTGGTCACAGAGATCCCAGTAGGCATGCCAACATCTTTGCTTCTATCTAGCAAGAGTTGAGATTATGTAAAGAAAGAGAGGAGAAGGTGATGGTAGAGATACAGAGTCTCTAAGGATGTTCACATGGTATGATCATATCCAAGAGCCATACATGAAAACACAAATCTTCATCTTCCCATCACAAAGTAGAGAGATCTAGGAGCCATCGGCCATCAGAGCGACATAGTGATAGACATAGTGATAGATAGGGCCATTGGCCACATATGTATCAAAACTTGAAAAGCTATTTTCGATGAATGAAAAACTTTCTCTATTGATTAGTTCTATGTTTGATTACTATGCTTTCATCAATATAAAACTTAATAGAAAGAAAGAAAGAAAGAAAGTGCAGAAACATATTCAATATGTAATTTTACTAAAACTACATAACCTATCAAATAAATTTTTATAAGGAATACATAAATGCACATGGAACAAATGAAATTAGGGATAATGACATTTAAGATGCATAATATTAATGGGTTCCTTAAAAGAAACACAATCCATATCAACAAGTTTATAAGCACCCAAACCAAAATCTTTAATAATAACAAAAGGTCCAAGCCAATTAGGGCTAAATTTTCCTTTTTCACCTAGTAAAGCATTCACATTTCGTTGATTCTCTTAAAGAACTAAATCACCAACCACAAATGTTTGTTTAATTACCTTATGATTGTATTGTTTTTGAAGAGATTTATGATAAGCTTTTATATGTTCTAATGCATGTATTCATTGTTCATCCAACATTTCTAGCTCTTGTAAGCGTTGTTCATGAAAAGTATCTTTATCAATTATCCCATGAAATGAAACACGTAAAGAAGGTATTTCCAATTCCAAAGGTATAATAGCATCAGTACCATAGACAAGGTTGTAAGGAGAAGTACTCATGGTAGTATGAACACTAGTCCTATAGGCCCATAAAGCATAAGTTAGTTGAGTATTCCAATCTTTCGCATGCTTACTAACTATTTTTCTCAAAATTTGTTCAATAATTTTGTTTGATGCTTCAACTTTTCCATTAGATTGAGGATAGTAAGGAGTTGAAAATCTATGTTGAATCCTATATTTCTACAAGAATTTCATGACTTCTTTGTTTTTAAAAGAGGTTCCATTATCTAAAATTATCATCAAAGGAATACCAAATCTTGTTATGATATTATTTAGGAGGAAATCACAAATAACATCCACTATTGTTGAAGAGGGACAACTTCAACCCACTTCGTGAAATAATCCATAGCAGTGAGAATGTAAGTATGTCCTTGAGAAGAAGCCAAAGTATGTCCAATAAGATCAAAACCCCAAACACTAAAAGGCCATGTAGAAACTTGATTACAAAGCTCACGAGTAGCAGCATGAATCAAATTACTATGTTGTTGACATTGAGGACATTTCTTAACAAACATGAAAGAATCTTTGTTCCATTGTTTGCCAATAATATCCCATTCAAAGAAATTTATTAACCAGGGATTTTCCATCAAAATGTCCCCCACAAGAACCAGAATGAGCTTCTACTAAAGCTATAGGAATTTTAGTTCTATTGAGACATCGTAATAATAATCCTTCATAAGAGTGTTTGTAAAGCGTATCTCCTAAAATGATGTAACGTGCTACAAGTTTCCTAATATGATTACGCATGTTCCTTGTTGCTGATTTAGGAAAAGTACCATCCTTCAAAAAATGAAAAATATGTGAATACCATTCATCTGAATGCAAATTGAAATAGTCAGAGGTAATCTTGTCAAAAATTGCAAGGCATTTAAGATTTTGTATAGTAAATTGAAATTTTTCAGCATTGTTCTCAAGACAAACCAAAGAAGCTACACTTGCCATGGCGTTTGCATGTCGATTATCCTTTCTAGGTAAAGTCTAAATCATATAAGAGGAGAATTGTGAAAGCACATCAAGAGCTAAATCTCTATATTGTGTCATTTTAGCATTTTTAGTCTGATATCCTCCTTTAATCTGTTCAGCTATCAATTGTGAATCTCCATATATTTGTAAATGTTTGATATTGAGGGATGAAGCTGCTCATAGTCTAGCTATAAGAGCTTCATACTCCACAATGTTATTAGTACAAGGAAAGGTTAATTTATATGATAAAGGGATGGGTTTTTTCATAGGTGGAATCAAGATGATACCCACACCAGAACTTGTCTTACACTTAGACCCATCAAAACATAATTCCCAAATATCATCCTGTTGAATAGCTAGGATATTATCATTAGGAAATTCTATGGAAGTAGAACATTTATCAAAGTGAGGACAAGGAGCTTCAGCTAGATAATCTATCAACACTTGTCCCTTAATAAACTTCTGAGAAATAAAATTAAGATCAAACTAGGTAAGCAACATCACCCATTTTTCCAACTGGCCCGAGAGATCAGTTTGAGAGAAAAGATGTTTCAAAGGATCAAATTTGACAATCACATTAACTTCCACATTTATAAGATAATCCTTGAGTTTCTGACGTGCATAAACTACAACTAGACATTATCTTTCTAAATCTGTATATCTTGTTTCATAATCAAGTAAAGTCTAACTAATGTAATACACAGGTCTTTCTTTACCATTATCATCAATTTGAGCTAACAATGCACTCACAACCCATGGAGTCACTGAAGTGTATAATTGAAATGGTTTATCAAAATTAGCAGGCTGCAAGATAGGAAGATTTGCAAGATACTCCTTAAATTGCTCAAAATTTTGTTTGCACTCATCATTCCAAGAGAAAGTAGTATCCTTTCTAAGAAAGGAAGTAAAAGGGATAGTTTGGTCTGCTAAATTAGAAATAAAGTGACGAATAGCTTGTATTTTTCCTTGTAATCTTTGTAACTGAGAAATATTCTTAGGAGGAGGCATATTAACAATAGCTTCAATCTTTTCAATATCTACTTTGATGCCTCGCTTAGAGATTATAAATCCTAATAATTTTCTGGAATCAACTCCAGAGACACATTTCTTAGGATTCAATCTCATATTATAACTTTTGATCCTTTCAAATATCTATCATAAAATAGTAACGTGATCTTCTCTTTGTATAGATTTTTCCAAGATATCATCCACATAATGTTCAAGGATCTTATGAATGTAATCATGAAAAATCAGAGTCATAGCCCGTTGATAATTTGCTCCTGCATTTTTTTAATCCAAAGGGCATCATGACCCAACAAAAGGTTCCCCAAGGTGTTATAATTGTAGTTTTAAATTGATCTTCAGGAGGGATAAAGATTTGATTATATCCTAAAAAACCATCCATAAAAGATAACAAGGCACATGTGGCCCACTGTTAAATCCACAATCACATCGATATTAGGTAATGGGAAATCATCTTTCAAGGATGCCTTATTTAAATCTCTAAAATCAGTACACGTCCTTATCTTATTTTCTCCTTTTGACATAGGCACAATGTTTGAAATCCAATCTAAGTAATCAATAGAATGGATAAATCCAAAATCCAATAATTTTTCAATTTCACCTTTGACTAATAAAGCAATTCATGAATTTATCTTTTGAATTTTCTATTTCATAGGTTTCATATTCAACTTTAAAATGATATTATGAGTAACAATCTTAGAATATATACTCAACATATCTGAATATGCCCAAGCAAAGATGTAATTAAATTCAAGTAAAAGGGAAACCAACTGATCACATATCCTTTCACAGTTATTTTCATCTAATGGATCTGATTGATACCCTTCATGGGAGGGAATACATAATCAAACCCAGAAACTAATATAAGAATCAATATGGATTGTGGAAATCTAAAGGATCTGATTGATACCCTTCATGGGAGGGAATGCACAATCAAACCCAGAAACTAATATAAGCATCAATATGGATTGTGGAAATCTAATGGATCTGATCGATACCCTTCATGGGAGGGAATACAAAATTGAACCTAGAAACTAATATAAGCATGAATATGGATTGTGGAAATCTAATGGATCTGATTGATACCCTTCATGGGAGGGAATACACAATTGAACCTAGAAACTAATATAAGCATCAATATGGATTGTGGAAATCTAATGGATCTGATCGATACCCTTCATGGGAGGGAATACACAATTGAACCTAGAAACTAATATAAGCATCACTATGGATTGTGGAAATCTAATGGATCTGATTGATACCCTTCATGGGAGGGAATACACAATTGAACCCAGAAACTAGTATAAGCATCAGTATGGATTGTGGAAATCTAATGGATCCGATTGATACCCTTCATAGGAGGGAATACGCAATCGAACCCAGAAACTAATATAAGCATCAATATGGATTGTGGAAATATAATGGATCCAATTGATGCCCTTCATGGGAGGGAATACACAATCAAACCCAAAAACTAATATAAGCATCAATATGGATTGTGGAAATCTAATGGATCCGATTGATACCCTTCATGGGAGGGAATACACAATCGAACCTAGAAACTAATATAAGCATCAATATGGATTGTGGAAATCTAATGGATCTAATTGATACCCTTCATGGGAGGGAATAAACAATCAAACCCAAAAACTAATATAAGCATCAATATGGATTATGGAAATCATGGGAGGGAATACATAATCGAACCCAAAAACTAATATAAGCATCAATATGGATTGTCGAAATCTAATGGATCTGATTGATACCCTTCATGGGAGGGAATACACAATTGAACCCAGAAATTAATATAAGCATCAATATGGCTTGTGGAAATCTAATGGATTTGATTGATACCCTTCATGGTAGGGAATACACAATCGAACCCAGAAACTAATGTAAGCATCAATATGGATTGTGGAAATCTAATGGATCTAATTGATACCCTTTATGGGAGGGAATACACAATTGAACCCAGAAACTAATATAAGCATCAATATGGATTATGGAAATCTAATGGATCTTATATACTCTTCATGGGAGGGAATACTCAAGTGAACCCAGAAACTAATATAAGCATCAATATGGATTGTGGAAATCTAATGGGTCCAATTGATACCCTTCATGGGAGGGAATACACAATCGAACCTAGAAACTAATATAAGCATCAATATGGATTGTGGAAATCTAATGGATTTGATTGATACCCTTCATGGGAGGGAATACACAATCTAACCTAATGGATCTAATTGATACCCTTCATGGGAGGGAATACACAATCGAACCTAGAAACTAATATAAGCATAAATATGGATTGTGGAAATCTAATGGATCTGATTGATGCTCTTCATGGGAGGGAATACATAATCAAACCTAGAAACTAATATAAGCATGAATATGGATTGTGGAAATCTAATGGATCTGATTGATACCCTTCATTGGAGGGAATACACAATCAAACCCAAAAACTAATATAAGCATCAATATGTATTGTGGAAATCTAATGGATCTGATTGATACCCTTCATGGGAGGGAATACACAATTGAATCTAGAAACTAATATAAGCATCAATATGGATTATGGAAATCTAATGGATCTGATTGATACCCTTCATGGGAGGGAATACACAATCGAACCCAAAAACTAATATAAGCATCAATATGTATTGTGGAAATCTAATGGATCTTATTGATACCCTTCATGGGAGGGAATACACAATTGAACCCAGAAACTAATATAAGAATCAATATGGATTGTGGAAATCCAATGGATTTGATTATACCCTTCATGGGAGGGAATACACAATCAAACCCAAGAACTAATATAAGCATCAATATGGATTGTGGAAATCTAATGGATCTGATTGATACCCTTCATGGGAGGGAACACACAATCAAATCCAAAAACTAATATAAGCATCAATATGGATTATGGAAATCTAATGGATCTGATTGTTTTCATCTACTTGAATATCAATAGTTTTAGTGATTAACAAATCGCTTCTTATCGGAGAATCCATTAGTAAATGAAGAGTATCATGTTCTTCATGTTCTCCAAAATACGCATCAATTTTTAAACAATAAGGCTTTCCTTGTTTGTGATGAAACTTAGGTAGATCCTCATAAACCCCTAAAAATTCCATTAAGGCTTCATCTTTAGGAAAAATATCCAAAGAGGATTGTTGATTAATTTCAATAAGAAATGGGTTAACCAACTTCAATTGTCCACTGCAAATATGATTAACATTAAGAGGAAAAGTTGATCATTGTCTATAAGGATTGAATCCTAATCCATATGTATGATCATAAACTTCATTATCCAAAGGTACTTGTATACCTTGTTCATATTTACCACATCCTTTCCCATTAAATCTTGATTTCTTAAGCAAATGATAATCAGGACCACATCAATTAGTCATGTCAAAAGGGGTCCAAGGAGCAGCATGTCACAATATCATAACCATCAAGCTTTATAGTTTCAATCGTTTCATTAATCGAAGTGGAAACAAAATTACTTTTTAATTCTTCAGACAATGGAGAAGAAATAAAAAATTCTTTCTCAAATTCATTATGTTGCTTCATGAATTCCAAATCAGAGACCTTGTATTCTCCAATAAATGTAGGATTAAAATCCAATGTCCTCCAGTCATCCTCAGTCAAAGAAGAAGATGAAGCTTCTTGTTGTTGAATCTCAGGTTGTTTTTATCTAAGGTTGTTGTATCTCTGATTGTTTTTCAATATCTTTACTAGGTTGAAGAGGTTCAGAGATTTTGGCATAATCTACACTTAAGAAAGGGTTCGGGGCATCATCTGCATGTAATGTATATATTAAATTGTTATAGATGAACCTAATCTTGCAATGAAGAGTAGAAGGAACTCTATGCATAGTATGTAACCATGGTCTTCCTAAAAGAAGGTTATAATTGAGAGGTCCAGACATAACATGAATAAGAGTATTTAGAATAACTGGACCAACTTTAACAGGTAAGATAATAATGCCCAAATTTCTTTTCGCATTATTGTCAAATCCACATATAGGAACATTATTAGGTTGAATAGTAGTAAGATCAGCCTTAATTTCCTTGAGCATATCCATGCTACAAACATTAAGCCTAGATCCATTATCAATTAAGGTTCTTCGAATGATACTCTGATTAATAGAGACAACCACCATAAGAGAATCATATTGATTTTGCACCTCTAGGGAAGGTAAATCATTATCAGAAAATACAATATGAGGTACAAAAGGCATAGTATGCATACAATCCAAAATAGAATGAATGTTCTCTTGATTAGGAGGTGAAGCAGGAAGAGTAGATAAAGCTTTTTGCAATGCCTCATGATATGTCGGGGAAGTTTGAATTAATTCCCACAAAGATATCTTAGTAGGAGTAGCACGTAACTGGTCAACTAAGTTATACTCCTTAAAGGTAGATGGATACCTAGGTGCTTGAGGAAGCATAGGTTGAGAAGAAGGTAAAGAAACTGGAATAGTAGCATGAGGGTTATTCCATGTGCGATAAGCATGTGAAACAGAATCAGTGTTATCAAAGAAATTCAAAGGATCTCTAAGTTTACCCTTAATTGTTATACAAGGACATCCTTTTATCATCATCAAAGGTGTAGGATATATCATCTTAGGTTTATCAATGTTACAAATAGTGGGACATGAAGGTAACCATGAACACATCCTATGGTAAAGGTCAATTGGAGAGGTTGTGGAGGAGAGTGAAATAGGAATAGGATCCATGGAGATCGTATTTGAACCATTTTCATCCTCACTACCATGTACCTCATTAGGGAATCTATCCTCTTATACAATAAGAGCCTCATCAAAGTACTCAAAAAAAGAATCATACATGTTGAATACAAAGAAAGCACTATAAGCATGAAAATCTAAATATTTTTGTATATTTTAAAGGAATTTTGCAATTTTTTTTGTATTTTTGAAATATAAATGCAAGAAATCTAATCTTATAAGCATGAAAGATTTAAATCTAACACCATAAAAGAAAGAGTTGTCGTAAACAGGCTCACCAAAATGAATAGGGGAAAATTGGAGCCTTAACACTACACCTAACATTCAACACTATTCATTTGTAATATGTTGTTTTGAATTGAAAATTGGAAAATTGGAGCCTTAACAATACACCTAACATTCAACACTATTAATTTGTAATATGTTGTTTTTGTTTTGAAATAGCATAAGTAAATCTAGAAATACTTGAAAATTAATTAGGTCAAGATACATACCTCATCATGAAATTAATTTAGAAATACCTATTTTCTAAACTCTGTGTGGGGTTTTAGAAGATTCTACAACCAGATCTGGGATCAGGAAGCCGAGATAGAGAAAACCCAAAAAAATTTCATCTTTCTGACAACAGGTAGTCTTTGACCCTAATAAAAGGTCAAAGGCTACATTTTTATTCCAAAGCTTGATTCTAACTTTGTTTGCAGATCTCAGAATTTTGGCGAAAAGGGTACCCAAATCTATCCTCTAATTCCCGAAACAGTGACTGTAGATATCTGAAAAAGGGGGTTTTTAGGGTGGCTATATAGGGTTTTGCCTTAGTCAAACCCCCATTTTGGTGATCTCCACCTCCACGAATAGGCGATTGAAATATAATGTGTGTGTGTATGTATTGAAATTTTAATGCCAAGATCTAATCCTCTAGATCAAAACCCTAGCATGAATGTGTATGAAACAACAATGCATAAATTTGAATGAGATAGAAAAGCATACTAAGCCCCCAAGACTAAAGTACTTCTACCAAACTCACAATCCATAATTGCTACTCCGTGATTGTATCTTTGAATGCTTTGAAGTTGATAATGGTGGATCAAGGAAGAAAGGATCTCTCTTGCTCCAAGTATGTGTCCACAAAGATGCTTGATGCCAACAATGGGTTTATCTTCTATATCATCCTCTTGCAATCTTACATCTTCACCATTCCCTGCTTTCCTGAAATCTTCTTGTTCATGAAATTTCTCCTTGAGAACACTTGATCATGAACTTGCTTGATGTTTCTTGGTTGTACTTGGTGAAAATGAATACAAATGAGAGTCTTTATAAAGAGGTTTCAAGGTGAGGCTCCTAGAGCAATGTGAGGACCCATAATTCAAATTTCATCTTGAATTAAGGTCCAATCACAATAACTAACTAAAGAGGGAAAACAAATAAATGAAATTTAAATTAAACCCTTTTCACACTCGGATCTGAGGGCCCGACATTGATTTTGGGGCCCACCGGGACCAAACCTAAAAAAGGGACACAGATTCCAGAGGAGGTCAAAGATGAGCTTTAATCTGACCTAGTCAGGTATGAGCTTGATCTTGACCTAGTCAAGGTTGAGCTTGACTCTGACCTAGTTAGGATCAACCTTGATTTTGATCCTGTGGGCCTAGATCCAACCAAAATTAGGATAGGAGGTCCTGGGGATGCCCAGAGACCTAAAAATGATACCAGAATGGGACAAAATGCTAGGGATATTCATAAAATCCTATGATTACTATGATGAAGACTAGGAGGACCTATTTCTAAGTCCTACCTAGAAAATAGAGCCATGGAAAAAGGGAAATTGAGGAGAATCCTTAGGATCTTAACCCTAATTTCACCTAGAATGAAGAAGATAAGTGCAGAATGCATCCTAAATGCAAGTCTATCATGATAAATGTACTAAAAGAGGGTGCTAAACCTATCAAGATGGAAGTGCTTCCATTTTAAGATGATACACTATGATCTCATATTGTTGACTTGATTATGTTGCATTAATCTATTGTGAAGAAGGAACCAAAATTGTACAAGGCAATGTGGTTGTTAAATGAAGAACTTCAGTATACACTGAGCCAGTTTTGTGTATACCAAGCAACACTATTAACCAAGATTGTATTAACTAATGCATTTCTTTGTTAATCAAGAATGGATGAAAGTATGAAATGCTTAGTTTAGCCGACAGAAAGTGATGAGCTAGAAATTGCTATGATTTCAAGATTGAGGATAAAGTTTGTTGTAAGATCCATGGTTGACAAAATTCAAAGAAGATCTAAAGGATGGAATTAAAATGTGTTATTGAAATAATTAATAAGGAATGTTTAAGAGGCAAAATCAACGAAGGAGGATAAGTGGTAAAATCTGATGGTTGATATGAAAATAGTTCATCTGTCTATATAAGAGATATCAGTTTCTTGATTTAAATATACCTGAAGAAAGAAGACTATAGAGAATTTGTGTGAATATAGTTTCATGCATGCATGATTAGACTAGTTGAAGGAGAACCGAACTGCAAAATATTACCGAGCGTCATAGAGTTGTCACTGAGTGAAAGTAAGTTGAGGAAGTGAATTGAAATATTGATCAGAGGATTTGTATGGGCTTAGAATAGATCTGAACATCTATAAATTGAGTTGTATTGTAATTAGATCAATTAGTATTTTAATTTAACCATTGATACAGAAAATCTCCTATCCAAGTGGACTTAACTGTCTTATGTTATGCCCCTATGTCATTCAAAGGAATGTACATTATTATCTAATTGACCCCATAGTGAATGCTGGTTGAAAGATAATTGTTAGTTTTAAATCCTCTAAAAATTTCACACCTAACAATGTGTTTGTAACCTTTAATAGTTTGGCTCTTCACCAAACTCACTTCAGAATAGTGAAAATTATTTTGGGTTACCGGTCCCTGGCGGTTTTTCTCTTAATAGGGTTTCCACATTAAAATCATTGTGTTATGTGTTTTGTGATGATTTCTTTATTGTCATACTTTACATAATGCATATTCGATTTGGTCGGTAATCATAGTGGGATAATTAACTGGTAATCGATAAAAGACACAGACAGTTTAATTGTTTATGTTACCAAGCTGCAGAATTTATTAAAATTGTTTTGAGTGTTACATATTTATATTTGGGATTGTAGGATAACTAATCTAACTAATTCACCCCCCCTCTTAGTTATTCTAACATATGATGCCTATTTCTCCCTCCCTATCTCTACATATCTTTCTCACTCCCTATTACTTCCTCCCAAGTTATCTAATCTCCTTATCTCTCTCCTTTTATCTATCCATGTATCACTTCCCCCTATCATATCCTTGTTTATCCATCTCTCCATTTGCCTCTCTTATTCTACCTATATATCCATATATACTCCTCTCTATATAATTCACCCCTCATATATATTTCCCCCTCCCTCTTTCTCTCTCTTCTATCTCACTCTATCTCAACATTTATATCTCTTTCTATATCCCCATTCCCATATTTTTTAATATCTCTAATAAATTTAATCTTAACCAACCAACTCACATATATCTCAAAACTTAAACTAGAAAGAAATAAAGATGAAAATAGGATAAATAAGAACACAAATATAACACACTGGTTTTTATCCTAAAAACCTATATAGGATGAAAACCATGGTAGGGCTCATACTCACAATCAAACTAATACCTTGTTAGAAGTATAGACTATTAAAATACATGGAATGCACTTGCATTTAGGCACATTTCCTAGAGTTCACTACTCAATACAATTAGCCTTGGGAACCCACCCTAAGGAATTTGTTCTAATGTACATGCATAATTCTAATATCTAAATATATTAAACTGTAATAAGTAGCATCTAAATATGCCAGATTATAGTTTCATAGAGTTATAAACACATATCTAATACTTTGAAATTGGTACCCTTACAAAAAAAATTCTCTACAACCAAAGTTATCTCATATCTGCAAATCCTTACACTAAAATTTTTCATTCTACCTCAATTATGAATTCAATAGCCCTAAACATTATCAACCACACTTCCCTAACTTTATCCATTAAATATATACTTGCACAAATCCTAATTCTTCATGTTATGTTGGCACAAAAATGTTCTTGGGAAAAGTAAATCATTTCTTGTTCTATCACCTAAAACCACAATTAAAATCTTAAATCCATTAGAGGTAGTAATTGATTTACCCTCTCACATGTTATATTAACTATGTTGACTATTTTTTTACCATCATAAACATCTTTTTCACTTGTACAATAAGATTCTAATTGTGTCGGCATTGTTTATGTGTTCTTTTTAAAGAAAATTGTGACTTACAAGTGATTAACTTCTATGCCTAACAAGATATGCCAAATTTTGTTTTGGACTAGCATGATTATACCTTGACTATGTTCCCCTTGGTTGCAAACCTAAAAATATTTATCAGGTGGCTTGCATGAATCCCAAAATCTGTTGGCTTTCTATACCCTCTTACCTACACTTAGCCAAAAATTATTCTAACACTTAATTTGATCTCCACATTGATTGCACATGTGGGAATGAAATATATACATGATATTGTTTCCATCAATGATAATACTTTCATTGTTTGGATGTATTTATTTCCATCTTTCCAACAATCCCCCCCTTTGGCATTGATTGCAACACTTAGTGAAAAAAATTGAAGTGTCCCACTTCAAAAACTATGAAGTCCATCCCAAAAATATTATCTTATACAATCTAAATCCCTATTTTGATATTATATTCTACATACATAGAGACTGAAATTTAAATTTTTTACCACCTTACTCCCCCTTTAACATCAACAAAAATTGGTTTAGCCATCATACTAGGAAACTAACCAAACATGACCAAAACTACATAACTCCTGCATACACACACATATATATAAGAAGAACGACTTATCAACTTACATGATTACAAAAATGCCTACATGAATGGTCTTCAATAGTTGTAGATCAATGTCCCAGCTCTTCTTCAAACTACTCAAGATTGGCACATGAGCACTAAAATTGTAAGCAATTGTATATGTCTTTACCAAGTTAACAAGTTCTAAGGCTTGTATTACTTCTTGAGCCTCTTGCAATGCACATAAAAGTGTGTCAAGTTTGGGTATGATCAAGTTTCTTAATTAACCCATGTTTTCTATCAGCTTTTCATTCTCCTTTTTCAAGCTCTTTATTTTGTCAAACAAAAGAAATATTTGACTTGCATGAGAAGATGTTCACACTTGCAAATGATCACAATTTTATGTAATATGTTCTATCTTTTCCACACATTCCTTTATTTGTCTATCAAAATACCTTATAAATATTTTCATATACAAACATGAATTATAAATGTTGCTACCCTCAGTGATAACCTCTATTTTATTTTGTATATGAAAAATCAACTTTTTTTTGTCACAAGAAACTATCTTTTTGAGTTGCTCAAATCTCTTTTCATCTAGTTCCTTCCTCACCCAAATTTTAGAAGAATTTTCAAAAGATTTTGAGTTTTCTTTTGCCTCATTGGGTAATTTCTAGAGATTCATTGAAGGACTATGTTCTACATTTCTTGAACATGTGGGAATCAAATTTTTTAATGTATATGTTTCTTCAATTATTATTTTAGTGTCCTTTAGGTCGTTTTTCAATATCTCCTATTTTTCTTGATCTTTAGCAAGTTGAGAAAATTTGTACTTTTATATTGGGGGGAGTATTAATAAATCAACTGATCCTTGAGATATGTCAAAATCAATACCATGTGTTTCTTTCTCCATAAATAAGGATTGTGTAGCTTCTCTTTCCTACATTATCATATTTCCCTTTTGAACTCTTTCAATTTTACTTTCTATTTCTATATTTGGGCATTCTTCAATCATTGGAGGAATAGTTAATTATTAGAGGATGACCATTCTCTACATATTCTATTCTTTTATTCTCACTTTATTTTTGAGTTCTAATGTCTACTTCATTGTCTCTTTCCTCTTATTATCCTTTCTTTTGTTTCTCTTGTCCTTTCTCCACCTCTGACTTCTCAAGAGAAGTCTCTTTTTCATCTCCTTGATCTTCTTTTCTTTGATCACTCCCTATTTTGTCCTTAGGGATTTTCATAGCTCGTAACTCATGTACTTCATCTTGAGTTTTAAATACATCTTCAAACGTTTCTACCATCAGTACCTCTAATATACTAGTGTATTTTTTTAATGCTACTGTTACCTATTCATTTATCATAGCATTAATTTTGGGGAATTTTTCTTGTGCTTTCATGATTTTAGGTGGAAAGGCTTGAAAACCTTCTTTCCTAGCTTGCGCACCTTGTGTACTTCTCATTCTACCTTGTATTGAGTGTGTAGATGTTGTTTGACCTTCCTCTCTATGCACTCAAAGAAGAACTTTTTTTTGATGGACCAAGTGGTGGAGACGATGAACTTTCTCTTGGTTCTTCTATTATTACCTCATAATATTCCTTCTTCAAATATTTCTTCATTATTTTCTTAGTCTCTTCTATCACTCTCCTTGTATCTCCAAGCATCAACCTTTACATCCTTACCACTCCTTTATCTCTAAAATCTTGTTATGTCACCTTAATAATTCTTTGTGTGTCTTCATCAACTATCCTAGGACAAATATTGACAATTGTTTGTTTGCTCAGCTTCTTATCTTCATCTAAATCATAGACCTTTCATGGATCAATTAAATAAAAAAAGCTCTTATGAATTTGTAATTTAATATCGATGACATGAGTTTTGAATCTGAACAAATATCTTATGACTAATTCTTCAAATTATCTCTTACCATCTTAACAACTCCATAATAGGTAATAATAATCATGACATGGATTCTCCTAGGAATAGTATATTTGAACTAAAAATCATTTTCCCTATCACGAAGTGCATTTAATTTTTCAACCTAGGAACATATCCTTGAAATGGGATAGCACGGTTTGCGCACTAAGTCACTCATGGAGTCATTTTTCTTAAGTTTTGGGAAGGAAAATATATGAAAGAAACTCAAACTATTGCTATAGGAAAGTAAAAAAACACATCTACTAATTAAAATGATGCTGAAAACTATAACTTCAATCCTAATCTATTTTGTTAGCCCAAGCATTCACAGTGATTATTATTGCAAGTGTTGTAGGAACACACACAATGTATAGTGCTATAGGAAATAATGGTAAACTCTACTTGAACTATTGTACATTTTAAAACAACTTAATCTAATCTACTCTAATTCACCTTCCAATTGGAACCCCTTGGTCAGCTTTTATTAGCTACCAATAAGAAAATGGAACTCAAAATCACTTCTTCATTGTATTTCCATTAAACGGATTACATTATCATGAGATAACACATGGAACTGGAAAAGTAACTTTGTTTCATATTATAGAAATAATATAACCATCTGACTAACTTTATATCTAACCATCATCTCCTTTATATAGAGGTGTGATGCTTATTTAAATACACAAGATCATTTGTAACTAATTCATGCCATAAAAGAAGGAAAATACAATAGTCCATGCTAGAATAACATAAAGGATGCATAATCACTTCAAAAGAACATTGATCATAGAGACACAATAGCGTAAGTATGTTCCTCTATTTCCTAGAATGATTCTTCCTTAAATTTATTAGGCATGTCCTACAATACCATAATAAGTTTCCATCATCATGATTGAGTCTTCCTCCCTCTTCATCAATGCATGTTTATCCATTCTTCAGTCGTTCCTCTTTCCTTGATAGGTTAGTAGCATATACATTTCTTCAAGAATTTAACCATTTAGCTAATCCAAATATTAGAACACACATTCAAACAATTATATGAAATATTTTAATACATGTATAATATTTGGCAAAGTATATCAACTATTATCTACCCATGGGTTTTATTGGTGATGTAGAGGGTTTAAGACTCTAGTTTTTCCTCCAACACTTCTAACCTCTTCTAACCATCCAATGGCTACTCCTTGTGACTTATTATCTAATGTGGATCTTAGAGATCCTTTAAATAAGCTTCTCCTCCAAGTTATAGTTTATTCATAGAATATTCACAACACCTAAGGTCAATTAGCCCTTCACTTGCCTCAACTTCTTCACTAGATCTTCATTTTAGAATTGCAAACCCTAGCTTAGGATCTTCAAACACATCACTAAAAGTCCTATTTGAGTCCTTGACACTTCAAAATTCATTTGGAACCTTCTTCCAAACTTTTGGTTACTCTACTAAGCCTTTGGCATCAAATTCACTAGGAGGCCTAATTGGCTCAATTCCTAGTAGGTCTATTTTCCCTGATTTTGGGCTAATGCTCCCAAATTCCCAAAAAAACCTCACAAAAGACCTTGAAAATATTCAAGGTATCCAATAACACTATTCAAATCCAAATTTTAGGCTTCTGGTTTCATCCATAACCCTAGTTACCAATAGGCCCTAGTTTTTAGCCTATTAATTAGGCCTCTAGACCAGTCTACACAAATGACCACCAAATTGGTCTTTAAACATTGATTCAATTTCTCCAACATATTTAATCTTCAAGGAGACTCCTTAGGGCTTCTACAAATGCCACTATGTCCCTTCCCCAAGATCATGGGTGCTCAAACCAATCCATTCTTTACCCTGTCTTGGCTCACCTATTCTTAATAGTCATCCATAGGGCTTTCTTCTTTGCCTAGAAATCTTAGTGTCACAAAAAAAATGAAAACATAATGACTATGTATAGAATCTAACCTTCCATCCCCTATGGTTTCAGCTATTTCCACTGATGGATGCTCAAGTTAGAGCCATTTCAAGCATTGAGGCTCTGCAAATGGGTTTTACAGACCTGTGCTTTGAAATGTCTTAAAAATATCACTACCCTAACCTATAACTTATCTAATAAATGTAGAAGAAAGATAACTTAATACCCTACACTCCCATGGGTCTTGATCACCCTAGCCAATCTGTACAGACTGTACAAGAAACAAAAGCCTGCAATTAATGAAAACTATAGTCTAACATCCGTACAGAAGTTCTTAATTATGAAAATCAAACTAAAACTTCATTAACCATTCAAATTCATCAATCCCATGCTCATATACTAAGAATGAGTGGTTACAACTACCATAACCTCCCTTTGAGCAACTTTTCAAAAAGTTGCAAAAGTTGCTCAAGCAACTTTGCAAAGTTGCTAACAACTTTTCTCATGGAGGCCTATTGGGTTCTTTGGGTCACCGAAAAGAGTGTGACTAACTTCTAGGGACCCTAGTTGAGATAATTAGGGTCCTAAAACATATTCTAGATCATTTCTACCCAAAAATAACACTTGGAGTCTCTCTAGGCCATTTAGGCCAAATAGACCACTAACCCCTTATGAGCTCATTTGGTTCATACAAACATAACCATGGATCCAAACTAATAGATCTTATTCAGACTCACATGAAACACCTATCACAACCCTAAAAACTCACTAATTTAGTACAATGGGAGGTGCTCTACACCATACTCCCCTGGGACAAAGAACTCAAGTCCCTTGAGTTAGGAGGTCTTCAATGGTGAGTCCATGCTTCAAGATATCTAGCTCTGTCATCCATATGGCTTCAGTATCAAGTAACCCCTTCCATTTAACTAGATACTCCTTGTAAGTACCCTTGTCTTTTTTATCACCTTAGTATCTAATATACTTTCTAATTTTAGTATCCACTATACTTTCTAGTATCCAATATACTTTCTAGTATCCACTAACACTATTCAAATCCAAATTTTAGGCTTCTAGTTGCACCCATAACCCTAGTTACCAATAGGCCCTAGTTTTTAGCCTATTAATTAGGCCTCTAGACCAATCTCCACAAATGACCACCAAATTGGTCTTCAAACATCGATTCAATTTCTCCAACCTATTGAATCTTCAAGGAGACTCCTTAGGGCTTCCAAAAATGCCACTACATCCCTTCCCCAAGATCATGGGTGCTCAAACCAATGCATTCTTTACCCTATCCTGGCTCACCTATTCTTAATAGTTAGCCATTGGGCTTCCTTCTTGGCCTAGAAATATTAGTGTCACAAAAAAAATAAAAACATAATGACTATGTACAGATTCTAACCTTCCATCCCCTATAGTTTCAGCCATTTCCACTAGTGGATGCTCAGGCTAGAGCCATTTCAAGCATTGAGGCTTTGTAAATGGGTTTTATAGACTAGTGCCTTGAAATGTCTTACAAATCTCACTACCCTAACCTAGAAATTATCTAATAAATGAAGAAGAAAGATAACTCAACACCCTATAGCCCCATGGGTCCTGATCACCTTGGCCAATCCGTATAGGCCGTACAAGAAATAAAAGCCTATAATTAATGAAAACTATAGTATAACATCTATACAGATGTTCTCAATTATGAAAATCTAACTAAAAATTCATTAAACATTCAAATTAATCAATCCCATGCTCATATACTGAGCATGAGTGGTTACAACTACCATAACCTCCCTTTGAGCAACTTTTCAAAAAGTTGCAAAAGTTGCTCGAGCAACTTTGCAAAATTGCTAGCAACTTTTCTCATGGAGGCCTATTGGGCTCTTTGGGTCACCTCAAATAGTGTGACTGACTTCTAGGGACCCTAGTTGAGATACTTAGGGTCCTAAAGCATATTCTAGATCATTTCTACCCAGAAATAGCACTTGGAGTCTCTCTAGGCCATTTAGACCAAATAGACCACTAACCCCTTATGAACTCATTTGGCTCTTACAAACATAACCGTTGATCCAACCTAATGGATCTTATTCCAACTCACACCAAACACCTATCAAAAACCTAAACACTCACTAACTTAACATAATGGGAGGTTCTGTCCACCAGTTGGTTTTACTATACTTATAGCATGTTCATAAGTTTAAATATTGAAGTGGCATAAAAAGTGTTTTAGAAATGTCTAAAATAGAGCATAAAAGTATCATAAAACAAAGACAAATTATTGACCCATCATTGACCCCCTATGAGAATAATGCTTTCCTCAAGCATTGCATTTCTTAGTTGTTCCTTGGAATTCCCCAACTTCAGTCTTTCCTCTTTTCTTTCTCTTGAAAGTGTAATAGAATCCTCTGGTCTTTTCCCAATAATCTACCCTATAATCTTCCTAAAGTTTATCTATCTTCATAGCATTAACATCATACAGAGGCCACATGAGCATTGGTGGTTGAAATGTTAGATGACACCAAAGCTCATTCTGAATCTACCTCTTTAGCTACATATACTTGGATGCCCTTTTTATGGATGTTTCAAGATTTAGGGGGCTATGTGGCTCTAATTTCTTAAAAGCCTCTAGAAACCTATTCCAGCTATTTCTAACACTTGTTAGGCTTCACTAGAAGGTAAAATAGGGAATTCCCTGATATTCTTTGTAAAATTTCTCTTTAACAACAAAAATTCTATCCATGGTTTCTTCTTTTATCTTTTCATAAGTGATTAATTAGTCCCTCAGTAAAACATTAGGCTTACTATATTTAGCCCTTAAGGGTAACTTTTCTGATCTCTTTTGATCTTTGTAAGTATCCAATTTTCTATCATAATTGGTCTCATTGTGCATCCATGACATTAGGGATTTTAGATGTATATCTCCAATATAAAATAGAGGATTCCAATCAATTTCTTCAGAAATAATAAAATTATGGAGATAAAGTTCACAAAATAGAATTTTTTGTTAGGTACAAAGGGATTTCTACAGACCATATAATTCTTGAGTTGTTTTAAATTATGGATCTTTATCTTTAATGATCATCATTAACTAAAACAAAAGAAATTATTCTTTTAAACATATTGCATAGACCCTGGGAGGAGGCCAACATGCAATGATCTGATTAGCCATATTTAAAGTATGGTCCATTTTCTACTTCTTCCTTAGCATTTTTTCTTTCAAATATTCAATATCCTTTATTTGGTCATCAATTTCTTTTTACATTTTCTTTCTTTCTTATTTCCAAAGAGTCATTTTAAACACAAATTGAGTATAAAAATAAAAAAGAATAGACTGAAGAGTAGGTGGGCCAAATTCTATTGGATGAGGATTTTTCTTCTCACTATAGGTCTTCTCTAGGTAATTAGTTAACTAGGTTATTTTAAAGGGCACAATAGGATTCCTAGAAAAAGAGTAAGTTGATGCGTGAGCCAATTGGCGTTCTTCCTGCTTGTCTTCCTAATTTTTTTGATGCATTTTCTCAGGATCACTCTATTTCTAAGGTGGATCCTGGTAAGTATTTTCAGGCTAATTATTGAGTGATCCATTCAAATTTTGTAAATTATCTAGAACATTTATTTGTGGTGGGGAACTGTCAGAAATATGATCCATACGACGTTCATTGGTAGGTTGATATGATGAAATAGATAGGCCATCTAGAGGAATATGTGGCATTTTCTCTCTCATTTTCTACCTTCTCAGTAGAGGAGTCCCTATAACCTCTAGTGTTTTCTTTATAACATTTTTATTTGGTCTATCTACTGCTGGAGTGGTTTCTACAGGAGCCAACTTCTTTTCTTGTTTCTAGAAAATGTAGGGTTTTGGGTTTGATTTTCATCCTTACAAACTGAAGTTCCTTCATCAATTTTCCTTCTCCCTTTCTTTTGGGTAGAGGTAGGTACATTTTCCACTACAGTAGGGAGAGGTTTATCTTACTTAATATTTTTAGGTTCTTCTCCTTGGTTGGTTGTTTCAGCAATTGGTTCAGAGGGAATGTCACTCTCACAAATAGGTTGTCCAATAAGGTGATTCTGGGGATGCAAAGTCTTGATTTGAAAAAATACATCCCAGGTTAAGGGAGATACATCCCTTAGTGACCTTTCAAAAAGTAATTTAATCAGAGCATGGTGAATAACAAAAAAAAATTTCCTTTTTTGGGTTTCTTCGGCACCAATACTCAACATATTATAGAGAAAATTTGGAATGTTAACTAGAGAATTATGCTTAACATAACTAAGAAATTTAAAATGATGTGCATGAAAATGAGAAAACCTTCCTTCACAAGTGAGGAACCTTATAATATGCATTACTAACTCATCAATTAGGGAAGGAAGGGACACACACTTGCAACCTTGCTTGTTCACCTATAATGGAGGGTCTCCAGGTAGGGTAAATTGAGCCCGAACTGACCCAATTACTTTTTCTATGTGTTCCTTTATTGCCAAAATTGTCAAGCCCCACATATTTTCTTCTCCTTCTTCAAATGTATTCATGAATCAAGTGGCTACCTCCTCGAGAAATTTAGTCAATTTTAGGAAATATTCAAGCTATCCACAAGCAAGAAATCTCTAGAGTGCTTCTATATATGTAATAAAAATGGTGACAACTACTGGTTCATGGTGCATTAACTGTCTTTCCATTGTTCCAAATTATTTCTCTAAATTATTTCTTCAACCCTTGAATTACAATTTTCTCTGCTCTTGAAATTCCCCAATTCCTTGATCTCCTCTATAATACCCTAAAATTCAGCTCCTAACTGCACCTTTAACTATGAATTCCCTTGCAATCTCTATGTTACATTTTTTTTGAAAATGACAATAATGGCACTTACAACAAGAAATTATAGTTTAAATCTAATTATTTTTCACATAACTTTATTATGTCATCTTAAGGTTACTTCAAGTTAGAAATCAGAGATAATTTGGAAATTGGGGTATGACACTTATTGTGAAACATAAAGGACTTAATAAAAAAAAATATATGTACAAATTTGAAAAGATAGAAAATCTCGTAAGGAATGATGAGTACCAAAATGGTGATCACTTGGAAAATTAATAGACTTCCTTGCCCCTACGTAATAAACACAAGTGTCCACACTTGTCATACTAAACATGAGGTAGGAAACTAGCATAATATCATTTAATAATTAAATATAGTATTAAATATAATAATCTAAATGTATGAACTAAAAGTAGAAAATAATGAATTTTTGTACCTATTATTATGTTGTGGGGTAAAAGTATAAAGTTGTGACACAATTTTATTAAGGAAAAGGTCAACAACACACAAACTTTTTAACTTTAACGACATAAAAATGGCATTTATGTTTAGAATTTGGAGATGATGTAAACTAATAAAAGGTGTAAAAGTGGATGAAGTTAATGCCTATAATTTTTATTTTTTTTTAACAAGAATTCAAATAGTTTTTTAATTTTTGAAGTCCATTTTTTACTTGCTAAAAAATGCTGAAAAATGAGGGTCTTGTTCCCACCAAAAATGTATATGCAAATAATCTTTTTTTCCTTTGATTTCAAAATATGTTTTAAATGAAATGTATAGCTAGTGCAAAAAAGAAGAAAAATTAGTTTTCAATGTATATTTTCTCTGTTATAACTACTCAAAGTCAAACATACCTAAAATGGACAGTTTTCATCTCCCACCAAATTTCCCCTATCAAATCTACACCAGAGAAAATTTTAGTGGTGATTATTCACCATTTGGCAAATGTCACCTGTCGGCATCCCGCTATTTGGTGAATAAATTGCCGATATGGGACTGACCCCATCACCTCACATTTATGAAAATTGGGTCCAATGCCCGAGTCTATCGCCAAACGGTATATTAAATTTTGTCCATTTCCTGCACATTTTCGCCAATGGCATATACGTCTTGGGCACGATATATTTTTAAAATTCGCGTATAATTTCAACGCGGCCCCAAATGGATGGCCTATATTTGTCGAATAGTTATATATAAATATTTTTAGGCAGCTCCAACTTTGCCAGTTATTTTATGGACACGTGTCTCAAACCGATGGGTTTTCACCACCTTTATTACTCATACCAAGGTACTAGCGACCCATAATCGCCTAGGAAATAACACATCCAAGGTACTAGCGACCCATAATAGCCACCTTTATTAATCATACCAAGGTATTGGCGACCCATAATCGCCTAGGAAATAACACAAGACGTGTTATCATTACGCGGGCTTTGCCAAATATTTGGACACTGACCTAATACCTCCCGCCCAATTTGCCAAAAGAGATTAGTATAAATACATTCATACATCAGTGTTATTGTACACAATTTGAAATCTTGGATCGGTTTAACTTGATCGATAGCGAATTTCAGACTGTCTCACTGTTGAGTCTCGACTGCTTTGGTGAGTGAAAGGTAAGTGATTATTATTCTGAATTTCTACAACTATGTAAACATTGTATATTATAGTTATGTTGTCATTTGTCACTTCTTCAACAAGTAAATATTTTTTTTACATATTTTTATCACTAGGCTAGTAGCCAATCGAGATGTCGAACAAGAATAAGGGTAAGGCTCCGGTAGATGGGGAAAGCCAAGAGAGGCCAACAAAACATAGAACCTTATCATCGTACTTTGGTCATGGTCGTGGAAATGTTTCTGGCCAAAATAGGGAAGCTAGTGTTACTTCATTACAAGAAGATTTTGAACCTGAGGCTGAACCTTCATGACATATTGAAGAAGTCAATGAACCTGATATCTCAGATCACAATGAACTTGAAGAAGATTTTTAGTTAAATACCTAGAGTAGCAATAATGATATAATCGACTTGGATGAAACTGAGAATGTCAGAAAAGATGATGGTGCAACTGCAGGGAAGAAAAGAAAATCCAAATCAAAGAATGATAGACTGTGGGATATGTTGAGGAATTTTCAAAAAGATTGGGTGTCAACATATCCATTCATTGAACTAGTGCCTAATCCAATTGAAGGGGAACCTTTGGTAGAATGAAAATGTAAGATTTGCAGCGTGATAAATAAGAAGGAAAAGAGGTTGCAGCTAAAAATTGACACCATAGAAAAGCATATTGGTAAAGTTTACGAAAAGAAAACCATAGATGGAGTTCAAAAATTAGTGATAAGATGGAAAACAATGGAGGAATCTCAGCATGTTAGGAATGCAGAATTATATGAATTTCAGCATAATATAAAGATGAAGCCTGGTGAAGTTAAAGGCTCTATTGAAGCTTGTTTTGGAAAAGCATTGGAAGTAGAACTAATGGGAAAAGTTGTTCAGTTAAGTGTTGTGTTTAATATTTTGAGTAGAGGGCATCCAATGATAGACTACCCATCATTGAGTGCTTTATTACACTTTCTGAAAGTTCGTAACTATCCTAACAGTCACTGGTCAGTAAACAGTGGATGGGAATGGGCAAGTTATCTTGCCGAGGTTGAAAAAGAGGATTTGAAGGAAAAAATTAAAGAGTCAAATTTTATTGCATTATCTTTAGACAAGGTCACAATAGTAGACAATACTTCCTGGGTATGCATGCATGTTTATACTGTACAAAATTTTGTTCGCCAACCCAATCTACTAACTGTTGCTAAAATGAGGGATAATGCGACAATGAAAAATTTATTTGAACTAGTAAAGAGTTCTCTAATTGAATATGGAGGTATAGATGACATGACCATTGCCAAAAAGCTGGTGTGTGTTGGAGCTGATGGAGCTTCAGTAATGCAAGGCCACAGGGGTGGTCTTTGCACAAAGATACAATCTTCTTGTGCACCCTACATTACTCCCATTCACTGCATGGCCCATAGAATGAATCTAGCTTTTGGAGTTGTGAGCAAGCATGCTCCAGTACAAAAAAATGAAGTTTTAATCAAAGAGATCTACCAATACTTCTGTCAAAGTTCGAAATGATTCAAGGAATTTCAACACTTTGCTAAAGGACTAACAAATGGGAACAAGCTTCTTAAGGATAATGATACCAGATGGATCTCTTTGGATGGACCAGCACATCGAGTTTTTTCATAATATCAATCATTGCTTGGTATAATGAACTCAAGTCATGATGAAGTAAGGCAACCAAAATTTCCTACACTGCTATCAATGTTAAGTAATGTCGAGACACTATTAACATTAGTGGATCTTCTCCCCATGCTTGAGGAAATGAGAAATTTAATGAAAAAGGACCAGCAAAGAGCTATGTATATCGCAAAATATGATATGCTCCGTAAGTTGACATGTGTGACGCTCGATAATCTCTATCATTTATTTTTTGATGAAGTAAAATTTGCCAGCTGGTTGAAAATCACAGATTTGGACAATCCTGATAACTTTTTAAAAATTGGTTCAAATGGGGAGTTATGTGCAGGAGTTCACAGAGTTGACATACCAATGCACTACAATGCCAGGATCAAGTCTGAGGAACCAGGAAAGAACTCCAGGAGGTGAGTATCAAGTGTTAAAAGGGAAGACTTTACCAAGATCATTGAGTTTGTAATAGCTTTAGTGAAGCACATTGCCTTTGATCTTTCCTCACATATTAGAGCAAGATTCCCTCTAGTCAAACTACTTGAATCCATGGCTATTGTGTTTCCTCATTATTGGCATTTGAATGATCCGAAAGATTTTAAAAGTAGGCTACTAACTTTGATAGATCATTTTTGCAAAACCAAAGAGTTAGATGGAGTAACTCTAAATGGAATTTTAGATGCAAATCATTTGAGAGAGAAATCAGCTTGTTTTTCACGGACAATGAGGGAACAATTTAATCTTATGGAGAACCCTATGGAAGATGGATCGGTAACAAGGCTTTGGAAAAACCTATCTGAGAGTGAATTGTTGATTGATTCAATATCAGAATATTTCAAGCTTTTTGAATTATGTCTAACCATGATATTGGGGTCGGTGGAGGATGAGATATTTTTTAGTGCTTTGGGATTCGTAAAGTCAAAGCTAAGAAACAAACTTGACAAGAATTTGGAAAATTGCTTGAGGCTCTATACATCCAGGTATGAAGTCAATACTTTTCCTTACGAAAGGGCACTAAAATTGTGGAGGAAGAAATGTCAGAGAAGAGGGGTGGGAAACATGTCAAACCAAAGCGGGAGTGGGAGTGGGAATGCCAGAGACAATTATGTCATTGACCGGGACCCATGTACTAGCACTGGTACTGCTAGCGGTGAACATCAGTTAAGCGGAGGTATGCAAAGTGAAGAAAACATATCAAAGAACCAAGGAAGCTATGAAGTTGATGCCGATGAATCCAATGATCTCAAAGATGATATGGTGTGGTAGCTTGAAATTGAACCGTTTTAGAAGCAGCACTGTAGAATTAGGATGTCCTAGGTATTTATTAACTTTTTCCCTAAAGTCTACTCTCAGTTTCTGTATTTCATCGTCAATCAATAATCATGCATATCCCAATGTCAAAAACATGAATGTGGTTGATAATGTCATCAAGATTCAAGATTCAATTCCATAATTAATAATTATTAATGGTTTTCATTCGCAATATTCAGCTAATATGCTACAATTCTTGTAGTTTTTTCATTATTTTGTTTGACAACATAAAAATTCGTATGTTACAAATCTTAGAGTTAGAAATACTAATTCTCATTAATTTAATTACAAATATGATACAATGTATCCATTCATTGATTAATACTAGTAAGAACACAACTCTCTGATTCCATTTACAAAAGTCAATGACTCAATTCCCATTGGCAATTTAGTAAGCCAATGACCCTGAATTCCCTATTATAGAAACAAGGGAGCAACAACAGCTTTAGGTTGATTTGCCTAATGTGAAGTCTCAAAATATAAATCAGTAAGACAACTACAAGACTACAAGTCTACAACATCTCTACAACTTTAGTTGGACATTTCTGCATTTGACAGGCCGGTTTAGTAAATTAGCATAGGCAATAGCATCTGCAAGACCGCAACATTGATCCTGTTCAAAAAGCAAAGTTCAAACTTGTTACTTTAAACTCAATTCTAGAGTCTAGACTGTAGTATGTAGGATAATATGAAAGATATATAGTAAAGATATAGAGATGATTGAAACTGAAAGTACTTTCACATACTATGATTCAAGATGATTCTGTAAGTTTCTATAGTATGCTCCATTCTTCTTCGGTTGGAAGGGAAAAAATTTTGATAGTATGGTAAATGAACTGAATTCTCGTTAGAATTCCATACTTGGAAGAGCGATTTTTAAGCAATGTTCCTTCCATTAGTGCATGCAAATTTGAGAATGTTTTGATGCACTTTGCAATGCCTTCATCAATTCTGTCCTGAGGAAGGTTGCCTAAATCAGAGGTTATTGTCTCCTCCAACTTTTGTTTGTAAGCTTCTCTTCCAATGAAACCCATGTTGACAAATCAGGTCCAGGACTTGGTAAACCAAGAGATATCAATTTGGCTATTTTATTGTTCATCTTGGTGAGCTTTGACCCAAATAAAGCAAGAATTTCTTCTGCTTCTTTTAGTTTCAAACATTTCTAAAATACAGAGGTCGCCTTTATTATTGAACCACAATTCATTAAACATTGTATCCTCTTCAACCTCATTAAGATCTGTAGAGGTCTTTGGCTCACCGAGATTCTTCCTCATTTCCCAAAATTTAGAAATGTTGGTTCGACTCCATCTAGCATCTATACATTCATTCATTAGCTCTTTCAGAATATGTTTTGTAGATGGTTTATCAGCTTTCTTGTAGAAATTGGATGATGTCATGGCCTACACTTTTCCTTTCTGTTTGTGCAATGCCATTATTTGTGATGACAATTCCTGTATTGACATATTATTTTCAGCAGTATATTTCTCCATCTATTTTTTGACCTCCTCCCAAGAGTCCATATTTTTAAAATTTTCAATCAAAGGCATACTTTCATGTTGATATTTGCTTGCAGAGTTCCCATTGTCTTTAAGCCTTGCTCCAATTATGTTCAGTGGATCATACTGCCAGTGACTGTCAACATCAAATTGAAAAATTGAAAAAAATGCTTCTGCCACTTTTAATCCTCTTCTCTCAAATGTGAACCCTCCAAAGTAGAATGGCAAGGAGGGAAATATCATTTTCTTTTGCTGACCATTCAAGAGTACATTTGTGCACTCCATTTTTCATACATATTCCAATGCAAATACCCTCTTTGTTACATGTATTAGAAGTTTTTAGGGTTCTACCCATGAATCGTAAAACCTTAACACAGTGTACTCTTCCATGAAGTACTAGTCAGCCAATTGTAGTTGACTTCCGAGTTGAATGCAATTTCTACAAGTAACAGGCAATCTAGGCATTGGAGTGCCTGTAATTTTATGGTACATTGGTACCAAAAAGAAGTCTACAAAATTGTTGTAGTTCCTTCTGTTATCATTCATCCTTATCTGAGGTGTTCACTCATATATTGGATTTTGGCCTTGAGTCTGACTGCAAAGCTTGTTTGCCTGAAATAATGCACGATGCTTGGCTAGGAGAAGATAGCACAAGTAGGTTGTGAATCTAAATGTCTTCTCTGAACCTCTTTGAATAATTAGTAATTGATCTTGCATGCAATGAACAATGTGCTCAATAAAACAATATTTTACTAGTTCTTTTTCAAAATGAATATGATAAAGCATTTCAAGAATGCTGGCACCCACTTGTTTGTTACTATCCAATCCCAAACAAAATGCTAGCAAGGAAATATTGTCCTGTGCCCATGGCACAAAAAATTCAAAATCATAAGGAGGCATATGATCTGGACTCAGACTACAACCGCTTGTTATTTCTCTGATATAAGAATCTCTCTATTTTGCATCTAATTTTTCATAATCCTCTACCAGCTTTCCCAGGTCAATGTGTACGTTTGAGTGTTGTTGTTGAAACCCTAGGTTCAACAGACTAGCAAATTCACTCTCAGTTATGCACAAAATTTCCTCCTGACTATTTTTATTCACAATTGCTTTTCTATTTTCATCATAATTTTTGGCGCAAAGCATAACAATTTCTGGGCAAGGGAATATTTGAGGTAATGCCATGTGTGCTGACCCAACTTCCCACGGTGCAATTTTATTTGTAGTTGCATTTATCCTAGGGTTAAATGAATAAAATTTTAAAGCCTTATTTGGATGGTTTCACTTGTTTTCAAGTGCAAATCTAATCTCCATTATACCCTTATTTCCATGAATAACATGATCATGTATATCATGGAATAAATCACTGAAACTTGGTGTTTTAAGCATATTGTGGAATTCTATTATTTTGCCCATCATGTTATTCTTGGTATTTGTAGCTACAAGCCTATAGGGGACTGGGGTGATTCAAAATTAAAACCTAACAGACTAAATTTTTTTATATAGTATAAACAGTAAAGTTGTAAATCAAGAGACTTGAAAAATTTTAAATGCGGGACGTAGATTTTCAGGATTTTAGTAGTTACACTTACCCGTTGACGTTCACGTTGCCCTTAGTTTCAATTTTTGCAAAGAGCTGAGAGACTTTGTAGTTTTTTGCTTTCCTCGGACCTCAATCCTCAACCTAGAAATTAAGAATCCATAACTTTGTTGCACTGTAAGTTTGTAAATTGTAACCCCTTTCTAATTTCTATATCTGTAGACCACGTATAACTACAAAATTAAAGAAACTTAAAGCGCCAAAATTGTACAATCTATACTCTATAGTCATCACACCCTGTAAGTGTGTCACTTTCAGTTTAAATGTGAGACTATGAGTCAAATCGTGGACCACTAGTAACTAGACATGTGTCATGAATCTAGAATGGGTTTGTTAATGTCACTGTTAACTAACCCGTCATAATGTATTAATGTCATTCATAATGTCACTGTTAACTGTAAGTGGAATGGGATTATGTCAATGTACTGTTAACTTAGCAGTGACATGTGTCATGATTCTGGGAAGCGTTTCAAAAGATAGGGTGTCTTTTTCCTTTCAGCCCAAAATTCAACTTCAGTCGTTGATCTATAAACATCCAACGGCAATGGTGACATGTGTAATTTGTTATTTGTTAGTCAAGCGAGGAGTTTAGTGACAAGTGTAATGATTCCAGGAAGTGTTTGAAAAGATAGGGTTTCTTTTTCCTTTCAGCCTGAAACTCAACTTCGGTCATTGATCTATATACATCCAACAATAGTGGTGAATGGTGTGGTGGCCCCATGGGCCATGGGTCCCATTAACTAATCTAGTCAGGATGACTCACATCACAAGTCAGACGTCTCAGTCTCACATCATCACCAAATTGAAATGACATTGTTCAATGTTATTTGTTGATAGATCAACAACCGTAAGAGGTGTTAAGTGACACGTGTCATGATTTCGGGATGTGTTTGAAAAGATGGGGTTTCTTTTCCCTTTCAGCCCGAAACTCAACTTCGGTCATTTATGTATAATAATCCAATGGCAATGGTGAATGGTATTGGTGTACCGTATGGTATTGGTGTACTATTTTTTGTAGTGATAATTTAAGATAATATTACTATTTAATTTTATTTGGAAACATTCTTTTATTTCAAACACATATATTTTAGAATTGTTATTATATTATCATTTTAATAGTACTATATTTTAATTGTTTTTATTTTTGTATCATCTAATTAATATTAATTTTTTATAATATATTTAGAAATTCATATATATAGATATTGTTATTATAATATTATCATTATGATAGTATTATATTTAGGTTATTTTTATTTTTATATCATCTTTTAACTATATTATTATTATATTTATCTTATATTATCTTATAACTATGCACATAACCTTTATCTTATTTTTTATAGTAAAATTATATTTTCTATGGGATTATTTATTAAAATATACTTATTATTATACATATTTTTTAGATTTATTTTTCACATTGTTAAAAACTTAGAGACTCAATTTGACAACTTTAATCTTTTAATAAAATGAAAGATTATAATCATTATGAAAGTTGAAATATATTTCATATTTTATGATGTTACAAATTATAAATATAAGATATAATTTTTTTTTATTTATATATGTTTAAATTATACTATGTTAGTTTACCATAATAAGAGTTAAAAAAATTACATGTGAAAAGTAATGTTCAAATTCTATATTATAATTTGTGAATATTTTTTAATGGAGAGTAATTATTTAAGTATTTAAACATCAATCTCATTCGTAGAGATATAATTGTACTTCAGACTATGTAATAAATTAAATGTGGGAGACACCATTTTAAAAAAATTATTAAACTACAGTTTCAATTAGTGAAGTTTAATTGTAATAGATATCTGAAGGAGGATGATTATAACTGATAAAGCATTGAAGCGAGTAATTAAAATATTGCAATGACGGTTACAGAGAAGTATAAAATATTAAAAACCATTTTTGTACACAAAGTACAAATTGAAATGAGGTAAAGCTTGCAAAATTTCCATTGTATTTTTCATAAAATTATATTTACATTCTCAACTTCATACTATGTCTATAAACAAAAAGAAATATACTTGATACTATGTCTATAAACTAAAAAAAAAAACCTAAATGACTACAGTACCAGTACCAGTACAAGGTAAACTTTTAATATTTATCAAAAAAAAGTTTTTATAAAGAAAAATCAATTGTGCCCTTCTGTGTAGAATTCTGCAGAGAGGATTAGCTGCATGAATTCGTCGAGCCACACAAATTGCCCCACCCAAGCCTCCTCTATGTCAAGCTCAAACCACTTACAGAGAAAATCCCTGGCAATCAGCGCCCATTTCCTATGGCGCTTCAATTTCCCAGCAGTCAAGCATAAAATAAAAGGTTGCATGGCCACATTCTGGCCTGGGAGGAGAAGCTTGGGTATTTCACTTACCCAAGGGATCCCCACCCCTAATTTAGCGAAGGTGACAACTTGAACGTCGTCCCCCAAGTATTCCTCTTTGAATACCCTCCTCAGCAACATCACCATGTCAACCTTCGGTCCTCCAAGGTCTAGAAGGGAAGCCAAAAAATGGGACGTAATGTCTATGGCTACCTGATACCTATCTTCATTGTCAAGAAACTCTCGGCCCAACACTATTCTGATAGCCTCTATAACGAAAGGCCCACCATCCTTACAAATTGATCCTAAAAATTCATCAGAAAAAGAACCCAAAAAGGCCCTCTGGGCCTCCTCAGAAGTGCATCTAAGATGAATGGGAGTGTCCATCTTACATTACTTGCAGACTATAAAACTTAAAATAGTAAAACTAGAAAATTTAAAAACAAATTACTTGCAGAATGCGTCACTGCAGACCCTAAACAAACAATCAATCAATGTTGATGAATAATGAAGCTAGATCATCTCTAAATAGCCCTTGAATCCTTGATCGTCACTTACCAATCAGTTATTTCTATCTTAATGGTATTAAATACATTGTCCTGGATATGCCTCTAAATCTTGCACAAAAATCTTTTCCCTAAATACATGCGTGCAAGAATTGAGAATTTTGTCCTTAATCTTTCACATCTAGCAGTAAATCTTTTCTATCGATAAAAAATAGTCAGTAATCGGCTGTACAATTTGGGAAGTGGTGTGTGGTAGCCAAAGAATGTTGCTGTCACTGACATGGCATTTAATTCTTTTCGAGTTAAGTGCTTTTAATACTCTGCAGATAACTTACGTTGATACGTGTCAACATTCTGGTGACTACCTTGACAATTCTTCTTCCTTCAAGAAATGTTGGCCAAAATTAAGCCTCAGCCATTGATCTTGGATCATCAGATGGTCTGAGTTCTCAAATAATACATTTAACATAATTACAGTGGTAGTGGCAAAGATTTTAGTAGTGGAAAATAATACATTATGCTTGATGCTTCCATAATATAAGGTCAAACAACCACGTCTTTAAACCATCACTTGCCAGTTGCCAATAATTTATGTATGTTAGGTATGTTAGGTTAGGCTACTTATTTCTCATCTTTTGAAAATCGCCAATAATTTATTTATTTTTCCATAATTAACGAACGATTAGCCAATACAATTATTTTTTCACCCTTCAAAAGAAAATTATTCACCTCACATATTATAATTTTTTATTTGAAAAGAAAATTATTCACCTCAAATATTATAATTTTTTACGTGACAAGAAAATTATTCGCCTCAAATATTATAATTTTTTATATGAAAAGAAAATTATTCGGCTCAAATATTATAATTTTTTACTTGAAAAGAAAATTATTCGCCTCAAATATTATAATTTTTAAATTGAAAAGAAAATTATTCAACATCAATTTATGAAATTTTGAATCTAGGGGGGGGGGGGGGGGAAATCGCCAATACAAACTATAAAAAATCATGGATTTGAAAAAAAAAAATCGCCTAGATTAAAACAAATTACCCCCTAAAATAATGTACGATTTGCCAGGACTTTACACGTTTTCATAAAAGGGGGTTTCTTAAAGTTATCCCTGATCTACACCATTTAGAAAAAAAAAATTACACATTCTTGAAGAGAACTCTCTCCTCTAGTGTTAAATATAAAATTTCATTTTTTTTGATAAGTTTTACTATTTTTTTCTATTTTCAAAGGAGCTTGTTCTCGAATGTTAAAATACCTACTTGCAGTATTTTGAAATTATAATATATTAGATCTAGTTAAAATACTATAAAAATTATATGATGATAATCTTGACGTTGTGCTTTAACAAGGGGTATTTTTATATTTGTAAAAAAATGTCATTAAAAAGAGCAGGAGTTATTGAAACATCACTTTTCTGAAATAAGTTTGTTTCTTTAGTAATTAGTATCAAACATGCATTTAATAGATATTTTTAATTGGAAAAGTTGAAGCACTTATCTAACTTAGCTAGAATGAATCTAGCTAGACCATATGTTTGACAAACAATAATTTTAGTTATAAATGCTCAAATTCAACTGTACTGATAAGTTGTCCTGAAACGTGACACAATTTTGTGCTTTTACCCTGTGACATGCATGAGAAAGTGATGAGAATGGAAAAATTCATCAAATGAATGAGTGCAAAGGATGACCACATCTGTTGATATGATAATTATTGAAAGCAAATAAAATAGTAATGTGATGACTTGAGTAATGGGTGAATGGAAGGTAGAGAAGTGGAGTGGGATGGAAAAGAAGAATTTAGAAAATGAATGGAGAAAGAAAATTCAATGAAACTAAAGTGAATATTATGAGCATACCTAAAATAAGTTAGGGTGAAGATGTAGGAAGAATATTGGCACCTTCTGTTATAGGAAGTACTAGCTTTTTTATTCTAAAGTAGTGTCACAAAATTAGTACAGGAAATCATCCTTGGTCTATGGCTGATGGTATAGACAAAGTGTATGGACATTTAACAATAGCTTAAAATGAATAGGATCAATGGTTGATAATTGGATTTCTCCATTGTCAAAAATATGATCAATTTCATAGGGTCCTAACCACCATGTTTGTAACTTTCCAGGTAGTTCTCAAAACCGTGAATCAAATAGTAATGCCTAGTCACCTACTGAGAAGTATTTTTTATTTATGTGTGAGTCATGTCACTTCTTCCTCTATTTCTAGACTATCTCTATTCTCTCCAAGGCAAAATTTCTCATTTCATCTAAAGAGTTGAGGTGGAGAAGGTGGTCTCACTGTGTTGCAGGAAGATCAATGTTGAGCTTTAGGGGAATGCACAATGTTTTATGTTCAAATTCAATTTGTAATATTGCTATTTTTTCATAGGGAATTTCAAAGGGAGTGAATCATGTTGTTGTTGTATTCCATGTTTCTCTTTAAGCCCAAAGTGCTTCTAGAAGGTGGCTGCTCCAATCTTAGTGATGTAGTTGAACTACTTTGGTAAGAATAACTTCAATTTCTCTATTTGTAACTTCTGCTTGACCATTTTCTTGAGGATGGTAGAGACTAGACTTTTTGTATCTAATATTGTACTCATTCATAAGTGTTGTGATTAGAGTTGATGTGAACTGTACTCCTTGATCTATTACTAGCTCTCTCGAAACACCATAGTGGGTAAATATTTCTTCATATGAGAATTCAGCCACTTTGTTATCATGTTCCTACTTCATTGCTCTAACTTTAACCCATTTGATGACATAGTCTCTGCAAACTAGAATGTATGATTTACCATTAGATGGTGGGTCAATAGGTCCAATAAAATTCATGCCCCATTTATCAAATGGTGTGACCACCACTTGTGGATTTAGAGGAATTTGATGTAGGAGCATCCTAGGTGTAAGAGCAATCTTGCATCACCCAAAAATATTTTTGTTTTTGTATTCAATAAGGGCTATCTTATGTAGAGCAGCTTATGGAAACTTTCTATATTTAGTAAGTTCATCATAAAATCTCAGAATGTCCTGATTTCACATGTGGAGGTTCATCTCAGCCGTATCAGCTTGCTAGTAAAGTTTCATTGATAGATCAAGTCTAGCTTTGGAGATATTGAAGATTTTCGGTACTGGCAGTAGGGTACAGAAACTTTGAACTTAGTTTTGAAGGCTTTAGAGGCCCCGGATGAGGTCAAAATTGGGGTTGTAGAGCACTTCATGGCATTTCTAAATTGGGGCTGTAATAGTCAATTGGAGCAACTAGCGATGACTTATGGTCTTCGAAAGTTGGGTCACCTGAAATGGTAGAAGATAATTTTCTTTCAAAATTTCTA